>QJPP01002501.1:0-351868 GCA_003996215.1 Jaltomata sinuosa | reverse complement strand
AATACGGTTGTTAATTAAGTCTGGTGTGTTTATTTGACTCTTAGTCATATTTTCCTGCTTTTACGTTTTTTTTTCTTTTTGTTTTTGACAGGGTACAGAGTTGTGCATGCCAAGTACCCGGCGCTCGGGTGAATCAACATTACCTTATGACCCCGAGCTTGCTAGAACGTTAAGGCGGAATATGGCCGCACAACTAGAGGCAGCAAGGATCGCTGCAGAACTGCAGGCCCAACAAAATCTGAATGCTGGTGGTCTGCAGGACGATGTTATGCTGAATGATGAGGATATCGACTTGGATGGAGTTGGCGCTACGGGCGCCATTGCTCTTCCACCGCTAGCGCCCGAAGCCAAGTTCAACATCACTAGCACGATGATCCAGCTGTTGAACTTGAGAGGAGTGTTCCGTGGTGCCGCTGGTGATGATCCAAACCAGCACCTGATGAATTTCGTGGGCATCTGCAAGTCGTTCGAGTTGCCTGGAGTAAGTCAGACAGCAATCAGGCTCAGGTTATTTCCGTTGTCTCTGTCTGATGAGGCAGCATTGTGGTTGACAGAGCTGACCCCCGACTCTATCACAACTTGGGGAGAGTTGAAAGGAGCTTTCCTAGAAAGGTTCTTTCCTCCCTCTAGGATGATACAATTGAGGGATGAAATTAGTAATTTCAGACAGCAACCTCACGAAGTATTACATGAGACTTGGTTGCGGTTCAAGAAGAAGCTGACACAATACCCGAACCATCAGTTGACCGATAACTTTTTGATGCAGACGTTATACAGGGCACTGAATTCGGCTACCAAGCCGACGTTAGACAATGCAGCAGGTGGTGCATTCATGGGTCTCACTTTTGTTGAGGCCACAACTACTTTGGACAGGCTCACCAAAACCAACAGGGCCTGGCATACACGGGATACAGAGGTAGCAGCTAGCACTTATGCAGTTGGTATGTCAGCTGAGCAGCGCAGAAAAGAGGAAGAGCGCGACCAAGACATGGCGCATCTGAAAACGCAGTTGGACCTACTGACAAAGCACTTGTTTTCAGGAGGTATGGAGAAGGTAAAAGTTGTGGGTTCCCAAGGTAGAGCAACAGAGTTGGAAACTGATGAGGAGGCGAATTACTTGGGGGGTTTCCAGGCCAATGGCCAAGGAAACCAAGGTCGGACCTATCAGAAGGACAACTACTATGAGAAAGCTGGTTACAGAGATCGCGATCAAGGAAACTGGAGGAATAACACTGATAGAGGTGGGTTGTATGTACCACCTGGTAATCGGGACAAAGCTAGCAACGAGGCAGGGACTTCCAAGCTAGAGAACATGATGGCGAAGATGTTGCTGAAGGTGGAATCGACTGACTCTGGGGTAAAGGAGATGAGGACTGAATTATCAGCATTGAGTCAGTTAGTGGATTCACATTCCACCTCGATCAAGCAATTGGAACAACAAGTGGGTCAAATCTCGGCATCTCTAAATCAAAGGAGGACAGGTATCTTGCCGAGCGACACTGTTCAAAATCCGAGGAACGACGCGAGTTGTATGGCGATCACTACAAGAAGCGGTAAAATATTACCGAAATCACATCCGATAATTCAAACTCAAGTTGAGGGTGATGACGCCAATGACAAGGAGGTTGAAGAGGCTACTCAAAAGCCCGTGAAGAAAAGCAAGGAAGCTGAAAAGCTTCCAACTATGATGCCGCGACTACCGCCCCCTTTCCCGCAACGATTGAAGAAGAAAGCGGATGATAGTAAGTTCCTGAACTTCATGACCATGCTCAAGAAGATATCAATAAACATCCCACTGGTTGAAGCGCTTGAACAAGCCCGGATATGCCAAGTTCATGAAGGACTTGATTACCAAGAAGAGGTTGGTAAGTTTCGAACCAGAAGATAACCTCCACCATTGCAGTGCTATTTCCTCTAGATCGTTAGTCGAAAAAAAGGAAGATCCAGGCGCTTTTACTGTTCCCTGCACTATTGGGAAGCTCAACTTCGGGAAAACCTTATGTGATCTTGGTGCTAGCATCAACTTGATGCCGCTAGCTGTCTATAAACAATTGGGTTCGGGAGCTCCTAAACCAACATCCATAAGAGTGTTGATGGCTGACCGTTCGGTAAAGCGACCCGTGGGAATATTGTCTGATGTGCTAGTAAAGATCGGTAGGCTTATCTTCCTAGCTGACTTTGTGATCTTGGATTGCGAAGTGGATTTTGAAGTTCCCATAATTTTGGGATGACCATTGCTAGCCACGGCAAGAGTATTGGTTGACATGGAAAGAAACGAACTGACCTTCAGGCTAAACAATGAAGTTGTCAAGTTCGACGTGTCTAAATTGATGAAGCAACCAAGTGACATGAAGGTGGTCGCGGTCGTCAATGTTATTGAGGAAGCTCCTGCGGATGTGCATCTTGAGGAGAAGGGTTTGGTCGAGACTCTAGCTGTTGTGAGAAGGATGCTGCAAGAAGGGAAACATGTAGAGGAAGGCGGTGAAAATAGATCAAGGAAACGAAAACACCGCAAGAGAATCTGCAAAGAAAGAGTGAAGAAGCAGTCACGACTAGCTATGGAGCAAATAAAAGAGGAAGCTGGAACGCAACATGAGGGTGTCGCGTGCACACACTCCATCGAGTTCTCCTGCTTTGGAGACCCTGGCGGTCTCCAACATCATGTCAGAATCTGAGTCCTATGGACTTCACAGGTATTCCTTATTCTCACAGTTTTAGTTTTCATATGTATGCATTGGGGACAATGCATGAGTCTAAGTTGAGGGTGTTGGGATACCTGTGAGTCATACACCACCGAGGGTTTTTGTTGCCGTGTTTCTTTTCCCTCCGGTGTGCTATCTAGTAGAACCGGCATATTTAGGTTGTTATTTTAAAATTTTGCTAGTTGTTTTTCGGTGTCTATAGCAAGTCATCATGGCGTTTTTCTTTGACTAAAAGGAGCCCCCTTTAAAAACTTTCTGGTTTTGTACTTATGTTGAAACGATTGACTGTCTGGATCCTTGAATGTCATTGTGTGATTATGATTAGAATGAGTATGCTTAAGCCGAGTGGTTGTTTGATAGTTGGTAGTGATATAGTTTCTCGGTGCCAAGTGTGTGTGAGATTATTGTTATAAATTCTTACTCTGTGCATGCATCTAGAACTTGCCCGGTCTATTTTGTTAAGTTTGAAGTTTGGTTGCTTAGGAAAGGATCACAGGCCCTTTTTGTGTGCAGTCCACTTAACCTATAAGACCGTCCAAATGCAAATAATCCCTTTTGAACCCTGTTTGAGCCATAATTGACCTTGTTCTTTCAATAACCTGTCACCGTTCCTGTTTAAATTTGAATCCCTATTTTGTCCCTGGTCCTCCCTTGGACATCGTGCACCTCAACTCAGGCAATCAGCCTAAGTTGAGGGTGGCTACTATAGAGGTAAACCCTGTTTTGGCCCTGGTCCTTCCGTGGACATTGTGCACCTCAACCCAGGCAATCAGCCTAAGTTGAGGGTGGCTACTATAGAGGTGAATGATAAGAAAAAG
The DNA here is from genome assembly GCA_003996215.1 of Jaltomata sinuosa. NCBI lineage: Eukaryota > Viridiplantae > Streptophyta > Magnoliopsida > Solanales > Solanaceae > Jaltomata > Jaltomata sinuosa. The sequence continues at coordinate 348,348 of QJPP01002501.1, read as the reverse complement.
AGGATGGAGAAGATTGGTTATGAATAGAACGAAAATTCGGGTGTGTGCCTAAGAAAAGAAAAGAAAAAAAAAAAGAGATGAAAAAGAACGAAAAAGAAATAAAAAGAAGTATCAAAATAAAGAGGCCGCACCTGTAGCTAGAAAGAAGGAAATAAAAAGGTGAATAAGGATGGACAAAGTAAAGTTATGTGGTAATAAGATGCCGGTGGTTCCAAGGAGGGCTTAGTCACTAACCCCTAAATGTATCCTACCTGCACCTGAAGCCTCATTACAAGCCAAAACAAGTCCTGTAGTGATCCTGAGCGGCTTTCTGAAGAACTGAAATAAAATAGTAAGGGCAAGCCTATGGTATCGCATGTGCATTGTTTGAAATCATTTGTGAGTGTGAGCGCCTTACCTAGTCCTAAATCTTGTGTGTGGGACTTCTTTGTGGTGAGGGCACCAAGATTTCTGTATTATCTATTGACTGTTAGGATAGCTACGCGTGTGTATGTAAAGTGTTCTATCATATCGGAATGACATGTTTTGATCCTTGCAAGTTAGTGTTTCATACATTTGTGTGCTACGAGGGAGCTTGATTTAAAATTGAATAAGATGTTGAATGACCATAAGTTGCTAGAGACACGAGTTTGTTTTCTTAGTTGAGTCGTCTTATTCTTTTCTTTTATGTTATGTTGCTTGAGGACAAGCGAACGTCTAAGTTGAGGGTGTTGATGTGCCGCCATTTTACGGCACTTTCGATGCCTCTAAACTAAGAACAATCGTACGTTTTCAAGCAACCGTCATCATTTTTGATGGTTTTATGTTATATTTGTAGGAAATGGAGACAAACGTAGGAAAGGAAGGAAATAAGATCAAAAGCGCGCCACTGCTTAAGAGTGACGGCCACCATGACGGGCCGTCACACATGTGACAGTCCGTCACCTAGACCGTCAACCTGAGGCAGCTCACTGCCTAGCCACGACGGCCGCAGTGACGGTCCGTCAAGCTTGTGATGGTCCGTCACCCAGGCCGTCAAGTTGAGACAGAACGCAACGCGGAATCCGAACGTTTTTGGGTTTATTTCCTGGACTCCTATAAATACCCTATGTTAGGTTTATTTTATTTATGCACTTATCAATTCATTACCCAATAGTTTTAGAAGAGTTTTTAGTCGGTTTTGAGAGCAACAAAACGTTTTCTTTTTCTTGAATTCGTGTTCTTGATTTGTTCTTGGGATCTTGGTTTTTCTTGTTCTTGGATATTTGAAGATTGTTTTCATTATATTGTAAGAATCTCTTCTCCTTATTATGAATATGACTTTCTTCTCTTATTCTTCTAGCATGATTAACTAAACCCCCACAACTAGGGTTGTGGGAGCCATGGCTAAAGTAGCTATATAGATTCCGGGTAGCGACGGGGTCAATATATATGATTGTCACGTTGTTAATCATTCATGCTTAACGTTTTCTAGTGGTTGCAAACATTAGAACATGCCTAGGTTTAATTTGCTTGAGTAAAGAGATTAAAACCGGGAAACTTGATTAACGACGAGGATTCAAGACTACCAACTCTCGTCTTATGATTAATGCTGTAACTAGATTAATCTACTTGATGTTTAGGATTGAAATATAAAAGCACACCTTTTTGAGATCGAGAGAAGATAAAAGGAAATTCGTCTATTTGGTTGAGAAACGTTTAGACGATACCATTAATTCAATCACATCGTGACACACATATAAAAAGAACCCGATTAAGCCTAGAATCGACATTGTTACCAACGCCATGGTAAACACTTCCCTAGTTCATTCTCCTACTGATTATTTCTCATACATTATTGTTTGTTTTTGGTTCACAAATTGATCACACAAAACCCCCCCTTTATTTACCGGAAACTATTGACCATTAGTCAACTAATTCACTAAAGACTTAACGTTCACCATATTCTCTGTGGGATCGACCCCAACCTTTGTTGGGTTCTATATTTGACAACGATCGCTTACGCTTCTTAATTGGAGTGGTACTTTGAGTGTTATCAACGGGGTACGTACTTCTCCAAGAACAAGGCATGGAACTGCTCCCAAGTCAGTGGAGGTAGAACAGAAGACCGACACTCAACATGAGACCTCCACCACTGCTTGGCATCACCCTGTAGCTGAAAATTGACAAATTCAACCCTATGCCGACGTACAATACCCAACTTGTGCAACCTCTCATAGCAATCCAATATGAACTCATAAGCATCCTCCCTATCCTTACCCAGAAACTTAGGGGGTTTAAGCTTGAGAAACTTCGTCAGCATCTCATGCTCATTCCCTGTCATCACTGAGCCTAGCATTGGCCTGAAGAAATCATTCGTGCCTGAAGCTGCATCCATCCTAGGCGTTGTAGTAACCACTGGCTGAGTATCCAAGTCCTGATTTGCATAAGCTGCGGGTATGGCTCCAGCACCAACCAACCCACTCAGAATGTTTCAAGCCTGCTGAAAGGCTTCCGGTGTCATAGCAGGAAGGCCTGCACCCCCAACCGTCGCCGCCTCTGTCTATGCCCCTTCATCCTCTACAACCGTTTCTTCTATGTCCTCAACAACATGCTCCTGAGGTGGGGAGGGGTTACCTCACGTGCATCAGCAGCAGCTCGAGCCCCACCCCTGATGGGTGTTGCTCTACCTCGTCCTCTGCCCCTTCCCCTGCCTCTACCACGGACAGCTGGGCCCGCTGCTCTAGCTCTATTATTCCTTGTGTTAACCATCTGCGGACAGAAGAGTGAATGAGGTTAGATACCAATTTGTATCACCAGATACCAATTGGAATCAAGTTATAGCACGAAGGAAAGAAAGAAGAGATAGTTTTTCCTAAAGCTCCATAGCCTCCCGAAGAAAAGTACGGAGGTCTCCGCACCGTTCCGCAGGACTCTACTAGACCTGTTTGGTACGACGAGATCAATGAACCTAGGGCTCTGATACCATCTTTTTCATGACCCAGACCACCGTGAGTGGCACTCACTCACCCCCGGGTGAGAGAACCATCACTGCCCCGAACTTAACCTTTCTAACAGCTCAAAACCAAGTGCAGAAAATAAACTAGAATTCAATAATTTAGGAAAAATACTTCATTAACATTAACATACGGAAATTATCCCCTAGAACCTGAAAGTCGCAGTACCAAACAATCTACCAATGTCTAGAGTACGAGGATGCAACCCCAAAACATAAAGAAAATAGTTTAAGACCAAAACAAATGGGCTATAACTCTAAAGATATATCCAAGGTAGCTTTATCGAACAGCTCACCCTTGAAGTCTGGAACGTTGGTACTACAAATGAGGTCGCGTCTCAGCCGCTGGAAGATTTCCTGTACTCACAAGAAAGACAAGCAAGTGCAGTATCAGTACACCACCACTGTGTACTGGTAGGATCATCAGCCAGTTTCCAAATAAACAGTGTACGAGCAGTACAACAATATCAAGTAAAATGTATGGAAGACATGCAACAATATTAACAGGCTCCCTTAGACTACTAGCCTTTGCCTAACTTGTTCCTGCATGAAATACACCCTTAATAACCATACGCAACAGTCACATACACATAACCATCCTTTTTGCCTAGCCGGGACCCACCCTGGGATACCCTCTAGACAACACCTAAGTGTTAACAGACAACCTGGCCTAAACCAAGACCAATTCAACAGATATAACAGAATTCCCAGTCACTCAAGCACCACCAGTCAATATCACAATTCAACAAACAGCCCGATTCACTCACGGAACCAATACCAGTCAATGCAATGCAATCAGTAACAATGCAATGATACAGAAAAGTAAACCCATACCTGGCGTGGTACCCAAGCCAATCATTATTAATTCATACCAGGCATGGTACCCGTGCCAACCGTTTGTTATACCCGTACCAGGCGTGGTACCCATGCCAACTGTTAAGAGTACAAGCACATATAATATTCATAGAAATCGTAAGCCATCACCTACCTCGAAATGATCCAAGCTCTATTCAACCCGAGCTTTCCCGTGTTCCAAATTCCTTTCTCGTTCTTGGTCTATAATAACATAAAAGTACATGAAATTAACAAACAAGGCCTGCACATTACCTGGATTACAGCAAATCCCAAAACCCCAGGCCACCCATGATCATCCCACCTTTTTTCTGGACTTTCCACCATTAATTTCCCTAGTTCTATCATTTTTTACGGATAAAAATAGGGAATTTAACAACCTATGATCATAATATCTTACTATTAACAACACCCAAGAACATTCAAGTCAAGAATCCCCCTTCTTCCCCAGATTCTACCATTCCTAGGTTATTCCAACCTTCCCCCAAGTTCCCTCCTATCAATTCTACCATATAGGAAAAGTATTACGAAGACTGGGGAGTAGAAAGCTTACCTTAGGGAAGAAAACAACGGGAAAATGGAGGAAAAATGCCTGGAATCGCCTTGCCCTTCTCCCAAAATGAAATTGTGAAAACTGAATGTTTTGGAGAATATTTCAGCTTTAATTCCCATCGAGCCAGCTATAGAGGTCCGCTCCACTATAGAGGTTCCGCTGTAGCGGAGTCGCCCGCTATGGTGGAGGCCGACCAACATTGACCTCCGCTATAGCGGTAATTTTTCCGCTACAACGGAGGCCGCTACGGTAAAGTGTCAACTGCTACAGTGGTTGACACGGGATATAAAGTCATAAAATCTCCAAAATCAGTCCATTTTACAACACACTTATATTCTCGACGTCCCAAAATAACCCCTTCACGTCGACCTCAATTCCGGGAATTCTACTTACCCAAATTTGATTTCGAAAAGTCCCCCAGACTCCTTTATGTGTTAGCTACGAGAAAAACTATCTCAACACAAGGTATCCAACTCCATCCTTACCCAGATGGCCCTATACCATGCCTCGCTCATAAACTGGCCGAGACTAGCCTAGCCCAGAATTTCAAACCCCCAAATCCGGTGTTTTCTAACTCTAAAACTTGGCACGATTGGACTACCCATAACGACGGACCCGATCGTTACAATTACTTTCACCCTACCCAAAGGTAGGGGAAGTTGTTGACACCTAATTTTTACCCACCACATTATGAATTAATCTTGAGCCTTTTTGAATTTTAAACAATTTTTTGAAATAATTATTTCGGAAAAAGGGATAAAACATTTTTCAAATCAGCATTATAATAGTCTTGAGTAACAATTTTATATCTTTCATATTTAATTATGTGAAATTTATATAAGTTTACTTAAAGAACTATTTTAAAGTTTAATTTCATAAGAAAATCCTTTTAAAAGATTAAACATTTGATTTTCCTCTAAATTAATTCAAAATGAGAGATTAATTGAAAAATTAATTTCATAATTTTTAAAGGAGGTAATTATGTGTTAAACGTAATAATTGTTTCAAAATTTTAAATTAATTAAGCCCGAGAATTGATTTTAATCGATTCGTCTCTATTCCTATTCTAGCCTATCCCTTTAAAATTATTTAAATCCTAGCCGGATTTTTCCTAATTCCTATTAATTTGTCTATCTCCTTAACCTCTTGGCGACATTTTTTCAAATCAAGCCATTATCTAAACCATCCTTATATAACCCTTTTGTTTCAGCCAGATCCTTGGCCCAACAAATAATTTTAACCCGCCTGACCCGAGCCCATTTCCTCAAATATCCGCCCAACCCAACTCTCTAATCCAGCCCAATGCCACACCCTTATTCTCATCTCTCTAACACATTAGACCAAATGACCCCTTTACCCTTCTCTCTTCTTTCATCTTCTCAACACCAATAATGACAGAAACCCTAGTTGCCTCCTTGATTTCCCTCGTTCTCCTCATCTCTCTGTACTCCCATCGCGTGCCTAGCATAAAGGTTGTACCACGGAGGTACTAGGATGAGCGACGTGGAATGAATCCGCGTTCCTCATCGTCCTTGCTGTAAATCCTGCTCAAGATTTGTACCAAAAGCGTACAATCCACCAGCTGTTAGCCTTATCTCTTAGAGGATTCAAAATCCCTCGACAAAATCCCAAAAAAAACCCTGAAATCAATTGTCCCACATCAGAAAATCGATTCCAAAATCCCCTCAGCCTCTCCTATAAATAGCCTCTCCTTCTAAAGGGTTCGGGGCAGCGGCTTTTGAAATTCTTTTGAGTCTCTTGGAGAGTCTATCTCTGGCTTATAAGTATTTTCAAGCATTTTTCAAGGCTAAAAAACTCTATAAGACTTCTTTGAGCTTGGGATTTTTGGATAAAAGGAATTCGCAGTTCGATTTCTCTGGTGATGGTGAAGTTTTCCGGCGGAAGCTTGTTCATCCCAATCGCTGCTCCAAAAGAGGTAAAACATTTATTCTTCTCATTTTCTTTTTTAGCATAATGTAGAGTTATGTTCTTAGAAACCTTCAGGTTTTAGGCTGGTTTTGTTTGATTTGGTGTTAAAAATGGTGATTTAAATCTATAAAACTTGTTTGCTGAAATAGTTGTTAAATGCTAAAGTCTTGAAGCTTTTGTTTAGGTCTTCTTTCTCATCTGTTTTTTTTTCCTTTTTATGACTTTTTTCTGTATGTGTAATATGAACGTCAATACATTGTTCTCCTTGTTGTTTAAGCGCCTTCTGCTTGATGTGGTAAAAACCTAAGGAAAAGATGATTTTTTTAGAAATGGTCGAATCTGGATCAATATTGTTGTTCTACGTGCCTTTGTTTATTGTGTGTCAATACGAGGATGTTTTTTCTTACTCAAAGAACTGCTTTTCCAAAGCATAAATAGGCTGTTTTAAGGATGAGTTTTTGGGCATATTCGATCTCATTCACTGGTTCGGTTTCCATGATGTAGTGTTTGGTTCTTGTGTATTCAAACTTTGTCTAGAATTAGCCTCCATTTTCTTTAGAAAATTCTCATGTAAATGTTTAGGCTCTATGGCTTAACCGGTTAACTGTGCCTTGACAAACCTATGTTAACATGCTTTAATTCCATGTCTTGCCTGTCACAAGGTTCAGTTTAGCTCGGCTTGTATTTACTTGATTCTCTTCTCCCTTCCCTTATTTAACCCCATTAATTAAAAAGTTGAATCCTTCCAGACATATAAACTACAGGAATAGAAATCTCTCCATGTTCAGACCCGCATACTTTTAAAATCACGCTGTCATTTCTTCCTAAGCATGTTCAATATTAAGTTTCTGATCTTTGATTATAGATTGCTCGACTCGTAGCCTCCATGTTAGTTCCTTTCCTTACTTGTTCATCAACCTGTTTTTTCAGCATAGAAAAAAAATGGTTTAGAATTGCTTCCTATTAGGATCATGGTTCAAGATCTTTGAATGGATCTTTGTCACAAATGAACCGTGATAAAATTAGTTGTGATAAGAGTTTTTTCAAATGGTCCCAAGAACATCCCATTGGTTTTGATGGGAATAGATTTTGATATACTGAACTGCTTGCTGTTACCAAGTGAACATGGATTCATTTTTCTTATCTTGTGTAATAAAAGAACCAAACTTCCCTGTCTCTCTCTCTTGGTTAACTGAAGATTTCACAAATGTTTTGCTCTAAAAGTGAGGTATATTTTCAAAGAGGAAGAAATTTGGCATTAGTTTGACTTGATGAAAATGTTTTCCTCAAAATGATTTCTCTCTTCTTCCCTCTATTGTTTGCTCTTAAACATTATATGAGTTAAGTTATTTTAAATTTTGTTATTTGTTAGGATTGCTCCTGTGACAAATCAAAATCCTATGTGTGAAACAAAGATATTCATTTTAAGTTTCATTATACCTTTGGCTTGCTTTATGTATTTCTAATCATTTTCTCCCTTTCTTGTGCATGTGAACGGGACAACTACACAAATGCCCTTTAAAGGGAGTGGCTTTGCATTTTTGCCCCCCATAAAAATGGTCTTACAAAAATAGCCTTCCTTGTTTTTCATGTATAGAGCAACTACCTTTTTGCCCCTCTACACCTCAAATATTTTTAAATAACTCTCAATGCTCATTTATCTCTCAACTTTTATATATATTTCTTTTTCTCTTTTTTCTTTTCTTTTTTTTATTTCTATTTTTTCTTTTTTTCTTTTTTTTTATTTTCTATTTTTTCTTTTTTCTTTTTTTTTCTTTTTTTCTCAACCTTTATTTTTCTTTTATTTTTTATTTTATTCTTTCTTCTACGTTTTTTCTTTTTTCTCAATCTTTATTTTTTTTCTTTTCTCCTCTCAATTCTATTTTTTTCTCCTTTTATTTTTTATTTTTTTATTTTTTATTTTTTTATTTTTCTCAACCTTTATTTTTTGTTGTCTTTTTTTTTCGTTTTTTTCTTTTTTTCTCAATATTTATTTTTTTCTCTCAACTTCTATTTTTTTATTTTTTCTTTGGTTTTTAATTTTTCTTTTCTCTTTTTTTTAATCAATTTTTTCGACCTTTATTTTTTTTATGAGATGTTCTATAATTCTTGCTTTAGAGACAAGACTTAGCCCAAAGACTTCGAAACAACAAATTACGCCCATGAGCAAGATTTGACACTAGTATATTGTGTCTTGATTTATGAGATGTTTTATAACACTTGCCTCAGAGGCAAGACTTAGGCCAAGGACCTCTCAAAAAATACAAGTTACGCTCTATTGGCAAGAGTTCACACTACTTCATTATGTCTAAATTTATGAGATACTCTATAACTTTTGCCTTAGAGGCAAGACTTAGCTCAAGGATTTTCAAACAACAAGTTATGCCCCACGAGCAAGACTTGACACTACCTCATTGTGTCTTGATTTATGAGACATTCTATAACTCTTGCCTTAGAGACAAGACTTAGCCCAAAGACTTTCAAACAACAAGTTATGCCCCATGGGCAAGAGTTGACACTATCATATAGTGCTTGATTTATGGGATGCTCTATAACGCTTGCCTAAGAGGCAAGACTTAGCCCAAGGACTTCCAAATAACAAATTACGCCCAATGGGCAAGAGTTGACACTACCACATTGTGTCTTGATTTATGCGATGCTCTATAACTCTTGCCTTAGAGGCAAAACTTAGCTCAAAGACTTTCAAACAACAAGTTACGCCTCATTGGCAAGAGTTGACACTAGCACATTATGTCTTGATCATGAGATGCTCTATAACGTTTGCCTTAGAGGCAAGACTTAGCCCAAGGGCCTCCCAAAAAATAAGTTATGCCCCATGGGCAAGAGTTAATACTACTTCATTGTGTCTTAATTTATGAGATGCTCTATAACTCTTGCCTTAGAGGTAAGACTTAGCTCAAGAATTTTTCAAACAACAAATTATGCCCCACGAGCAAGGCTTGACACTACCTCATTGTGTCTTGATTTATGAGATGTTCTATAACATTTGTCTTAGAGGCAAGACTTGTTCCAAAGGACTTCCAAACAACAAAGCACGCTCTTAAGTTTACTTCGATTTCAAAGAAAGAAGATCTTCTTTGCGGATTATCCAACTTTTTTTGTTCATTAGCAAAAAATAATAGAGGTTAAGAAAAAAGAAAAAAAGAGAAGAATAAAAGAGAAAAGGAAAAAATAAAGATAAAAAAAAAAGTGAAAAAAATAAAAGTTGAGAAAAAAAAGAAAAAAGAGAAAAAAAATAAAGGTTGAGAAAAAAAGAACAAAAAAAAGTTAGAGAAAAAAAGAAAAAAAAAGAAAATAAAGGTTGAGAAAAAAGAAAACGAGAATTAAAAAAAAATTGAGAAAAAAGAAAAAAGATAAAAAATTAAAAAGATAAAAGAAAAAAGAAAAATGAAAATTAAAAGTTGAGAGACAAATGAACATGGAGAGTTATGGTGTAGAGGGGCAAAAATGTATATGTTCTATACATAAAAAGGAAGGAAGGGTATTTTTTAAAGACTTTTCTTATGAGGGGTATAAATTGAAGACCACTCACTTTTGAGGACACTCCATGTAATTTCCTCCATGTGAACCCTGCCTGAGTCCATTCCGGACTCCATCTCTCCTTGCATTTCTAGTTGGGCCTAGCCCAACTCCATCAAGTCAAACCTCGTCCAAAGAAAGAGCATTACAGGTTGAAGAAAGTAAATAAATGGGCCGAAGCCCATAATCTAAAGTTGTAGCAGCAGCTGCAGCCCCAAAGGCTGAAAAGATATTGAAGTAAAAATGGACCAAAGTCCAACAACAGAAGCAGCAGATAACAGCAGATAACAGCCCAAATGGGCTAAGAAGATAGAATTGGACAAGAGTCCAAAAGAAGCGGCGGTGGTCCTAAAGAGGGCCCACAAATTAGATTTAGGACAGGATTCGGACTAAAAGTCCAAGTAATTTAAGCCTAAAGGCTTAACTATTTCTTTTCCCTTAAACTTTTCATAGTTTAGACTATTATTTCTTTGTATTAATTTGACCGACTCTTAAACTTAGTTGAACTATCCCTTAATGAGTAAACGCATTTCCTGTTAATTGCTTTTGTCTTCTTTAAAATGATTAATTATTTTGTGTTCTAAATTGTCAAGGCAGAATCTTTACATTTTAAACCATTCAAGCATGGTGTTTTCCTCTAAACAATTCTTTATATATTTCTTGAAACATTTCTAAAAATGTATATCAATCTTCTCGCATCAAGTTTCATCTACTATGTTTCCTAAATTAAAACAAGATCTTTTTTTAAAAAAATGTTAGTCAAAACAAAGTTATTTTCAAACAAGTCTGGAAATTGCGAGTTAGCGGATGCTTCAAATGCCTTTAAACCCTTCTCGAAACATTAATTTGAACCCTTACCCTTAATCTCTTAATTTTTTAAATTTATATCTGTTTTGACTTTAAAAGATTTTTATAAGTTTTTCTTGATTTTTACTTTCATAAAAACTAAGTGACGACTCTTGCTTTTAAATTGAAAATGTTTTGAAACTTTAACTAAATTTTCGAAATGATTTTCATACAAGTCATTTTTTTCGTAAAACAACAGATAAGCCCGGTTCACTCAAGGAACCAACATGTAATGAATATCAATAACAGATAGGCCCGGTTCACTCTAGGAACTAACATGTAATAAATATCAATAACATATAAACTCAGTTCACTCAAGGAACCAACATGTAATAAATATCAATGCACCGTTGTATCAGGCGTGGTACCCGAGCCAACCATGAATAATATTGTATTAGGCATGGTACCCAAGCCAACTATGCAATGAATCAATACCAGGCGTGGTACCCGAGCCAACCATATAATGAAGCTGTATCAGGCATAGTACCCGAGTCAACCATGCAATAAATCATAGAACTGTACCAGGCGTGGTACCCGAGCCAACTAATGAATAACATCAACCAATCCCATGAAGATGTCTAAATACCGATACATCCCATAATAATAACATATATCACAACAATCACAACCAGAATGAGAAATAAGCAGTCATACTTTTACTATCAATAAGCCTTTAACATAACCTTTTTATATGTGATTAACACTTAAGATATCGTTTAACCTTTACCTTCTTTAAGCATGTATTTACAATAATAGATAACTACCAAACCCTTGGTCAACTTGAGTTATTCATTTATGTAAACAACAACCTATCTTTGACACACCAATCACAGGAAGATATGATTCATTGAGTTCATCAAATACAGTATGTCTAAAGACCAACCCCAGGCTAAAATAAGTAAGCATATCAAGCCATATTCCTTAGATTCAAATACTTATTTTGAGGTACACATTCAGCCAATGAAATCTAATTTTAATTTAAGAACATAGTTTCATTCCTTACTCCCATCCCTTTACTATAAAAACCAAGGCTAGGGATTCTGCTATTATCTAGCAACCCCTACATTCAAGTTATTCCTAGGTTCAAGATCATGTTCCATTAGCCAATTATCCAGGGGTGAACAATCATAGGGTAACACTTAATTAGAAAGACTTCATCATTACCACAATAACAATTTCCCACCCAATTTACCAACCCAGGGAATCCGCTATGACCTAGCAATCCCTTTACAATCAATCATCTATAATTCTAAGAACCCACTCATAATACGATTTTCCACAAATTAACAACCCTAATATAAACACATCAATCCAGCACAGGGTCAACATTACTTATAGCAGTCAATTCCACCCAAAACAACAAAACAACCAATACATTTCAGTCATCCAGACTCCGTACCCGAAGGCCTAAGCATGAAATCTTCCATCAACCAATAAGATATTATAATCAAAATCAGGTCTATACTACTCAGTAAAACCTATCCTACCTCGGTGCCAAGCTGTTACAACAAGTAAGTTATGCCACTGATGATTTTTCTTTTTCTTCACATTTCTGAAGGCTAAATCATCTAATAATGACAATTATAAGAGTAATTAATAAACTACTCTTCAAACAAATAATTTGGAATTCAAACCCACTAGTTCTATCCTCAAATCTACTCAAAAACTCTATATTTTAGAATGGTTAGATCAATTTCTAGTCGCAAGGATATAATCTATCAACAATAACTCAAATTCAAGGGATTTTCAACCTATTAATTCCCTTTACACCAGAAAATTCTACCTAGGTTAACTTTCTACCTCTACCATGATCAATCTAATGTTATTCTAAGGATTAACGAATCAAACGAGTGTTAGATTAATGGAAGGACTTACCTTGAAGGAGGAAATCAATAGAAAACTAAAGAAATCGCCCCTCCCTTGCTCTAGCCTGACCTTGAACGAGTCTTGGGAGTAAAATAACATTTTAGTTCTGAAAACTGTATTTAACTGTGCGTAGCCTGCTATAGAGGCCCCGCTATAGCGGCCTAATTCCCAATATAGTGGCCTCAGCTTTTCAGCATGGATAGTCTTTAGTAAAATAGTCATAACGTTTTACTCCAGAAGAGGATTAACAAACCGTCAATGTCATTGGAAAGAAGACTCAGAGATCTTTAATTTGGTGGGTATTGGGACCTATAACTCCTTATATTCTAGGAGTAGTGCTTGTTTGAAGTTGACCTTAGTTTAAACTTAGCCAGAAACTGAATCGGTAAGGGCACTTTCAACTTAACTTTGTGCTAGGGGCATTATATGACCTTAATTCATAACTAATGCACTCACATACTAAGGAATTAATCCTAACCCCATGACGAATGAGATTTGTATACCTTTACTGCAGATATTTTTAGTAAATTGTCACAACCAAACTATCAAATCGTGTGGGCACCTACTCTAAGCACCTAGATAGGAGAACCCTTGTCACCCTATTTGAAACGGCCTATGGAAATAATAGAAGCATGAAATAGCCTTTAATATTTAAGAACAATTACAAAACTTGAACAGTAAATATGTTACAAGGTTCCATCAGGTACAAGAGCTCTACAGGAAAGATACAAAAATACAAAAATAGACATAACTTCCATCATAGAATCAAGTAGTAGAAGCTACTGGAGATTGCTATCCGCATCACCTGAGTAACAATATAATTGATCCTGCAACCAAATTATACCCAAAAAGGTATAGCAAGAGTAGTATCAGTACAAACAACACGTACTAGTAGGCATCATCGGTCGACCTAAATCCACCGCATAATATCATGTAAGAATCAACAGAAACATGCAATATGAAGTTACAAATACAGTCTTTTATTCAACAACTTTTACTACTATAGCTTAACATATATGAACCTATACTTTTGTCCCAAGCCTTCCTAACCCAATTCGCTGCCAACTCCACCAATTAAAGACCTCCCACCACTCTATCCTGATCATGAATACATTGTCACTCATAACACCAAAACTTCCCAAGCCTACCCATCTTACCATCCACTATATATATGTATATTTTCTGTTCCAGTCTCAATCACTCAGGTCTACTATACACCCCTACTAGCTAACTACTAGAAATCCTATAATAACCTAAGTTACCACCTTTTTGACCACTCCATCGATATGTCCACACCTATTCGACAGAAATATATAACCATTTTCAATGAATATAACCAGACTTTCGATTATCAATCTGACAGACCAAGTCAAGACTCTGACTACCAACCCGTATTAACCCAGTCAACTACTATAACCTTACAATAATAAGTTATACTCAACCCCATGCGTAAACAGGCCACCTATGACTATGACCCAACTTTCAAGTAACTCGGACTAACCAAGGATCCCTAAGACAATATCTACAGTGTTACACACATAACCCATAAAACCCAAGAAAAGTAGTAGTAATATAATAAAAGGGGGATGGGAGGTCCTAGTTGGAAGCCTCATCACCATCAATGGTGGTGGGAGTGGGGTCCTCGGCATCATTCAAAAAGGGGAACTCCTGTAGGTCCTTGGGATCGAGCTGGGGGAGCTCCTAATCAGGGAAAACACAGGAAAATATGACCTTTATGATCTTCCACATCCGTGCAAGCATACGGTCCCAAGAGTGCCTTCTCTTCTTTTCTTCATCCAACTCCCTGTGGAGTACTGCATAGTCCTAAGCAGAAGGGGGCGGGGCTGTGGCTCTGGCAGTGACGCCCACTATGAACTGCCTGACCACAAATAAGTTCTCCTCCAGCTGATTGCTAGTGATTAGAGGCTGGGACTGGGAAGGAGGGGCAGGAACATCATCATCATTATTTGTGCCCTCGGCAACCTGGCTTTTCCTTGTTTTGCTTACCTTCCTCTTCTTCTTCCCTATAGAGGAAACCACCTTTACCCGGAGAGGGTTGAAGGGGGCATCCATCTCCACTTCTATGTCAGTATCATCCTTGGGCACCACAAACTACCTGCATAGCTCAGACCCTAGACTTGAAAGGAAGGGGCCCTTCTTGGGACCTCAGTAGAAGTCCTTCCACTCTGACCCAATATGTTCCCCCACGTTCAGTTGTATGCCCTGTAGAGTGCAAACCACCACCAAGTCCCGAGGTCAACCCAATAGAGATCTACACTTTCTCCCATACAAAGCCTCAAATGGTGCCATCTGAATGCTGGAACGATAGTTGTTGTTGTAGGCAAACTCTACCAAATGCAAGAGCTAATCCCAATGACCACTGAAATCAATCACAGAAGCCTGAAGTATATCCTCTAAAACCTGAATAGTCTGCTCTGACTGACCATATTTTAGGGGGGTGAAAGGCTCTGCTCATCTCAAACTGAGTACCCAAGTCGCGCTATATAGAACTCCAAAAGTGAGATGTGAACATAGTACCCCTATCTAAAATGATAGAAATGGGTATACCATGCAATCAAGCTATCTCTCGAATGTACATCTTTTCCAACTTCTCCGTATTGTAAGTCACCTTTACTGGAACAAAATGGGCTGATTTGGTCAATCTATCCATAATCACCCAAATGGAGTCAAACTTCCCCAAGGTCTGAGGCAACCCAACTATGAAGTCCATAGTGATATGATCCCACTTCCACTCAGGTATAGGCATCCTCTGAGTCATACCACCTGGTCTCTAATGTTCATATTTCACTTGTTGATAATTCAAACACTTAGCCATGAACTCCACAATGTCCCTTTTCATTCTACACCACCAATAGTGCTTTTTTAGGTCGTGATACATTTTGGCTGCCCTCGGATAAATAGAATACTTTAAACTATGAAACTTATTGTCATGCCTCGAGCCTACCCCCTGGATATAACATGGGACTTGAGACCACAAGTGATCTAAAGCTAACCCTTGGCATTAACATGACTTAAAACATAACATAGACATTTATAGAGGAAGCATAACTGAAGTAATGAGCAACTTAAATTATCATATAGATAACGATCTAAGAATGTCAAATCTGAAAACCACAAATACCGACTGACTAACTATGTCTGAAATAGCCTCCAAACTGATAAGATGAGTTGCTGGGATAAGAAACCTAGCTAACTCTAAGTACTGAGATATAGTCATAAAAGTAAACTAAGCTCATAACTAAGCCCACGGATGATGATGACTCACCACTGTGACTGGAAATCCTATCGGTATCTAGCCACGAGTCTGAGAGCGAGTACCTGAATCTACATCATGATAAGATACAACATGAAGGTGTATGCAATCAGTACTATGGAAATTATTGAGTATGTAAGATATGCATAAATCGTGATAAAACGTACTTGAAACATATTTTGGGCTAAAATCATGCTATAGTAGTAAAATTGAAATGCAATGACTCAAAGTAATATCATAAGCTAAAAACATATTCATAAGCATAAATCTAAGTAGAAAAATCTGGACTTGAAAACTGAGAGTCATACACATTCAAATACTAAAAACCATTTCTGTGGGAGTTTTCATAACCGACATAAACCATGTGAGCACTATGAAGTCAAATGTCATACACCCATACTGAAAAAGGTTATTCTAACCAGCTAAAGTTAGAATCATATACATAGGATCCTGAAGTGTGCCAAAAGGGGTAAACCTACGGTGGTAATGTAGTTCTAGACTTGGATTATCTAGAACCCTTGTCAGCTCAATACTAAATACTACTCTCAAAATATACATATAGCTCATATATATCATATGACATATCTAGATGTCAAAATTGTTCGTAGCTTATGTGGACATATCTAGATGCCACACTAATCATGAAAATATAATGCTTGAAAGTATAGCTTTGCACTAGTCCAAAACATATTTTTACTAAATTTCATACTTGAGGAACTAGGCATGCTATTTTCATAAATACTTGAGGTCATGTGGTCTGAACATTCCAATTTTGCTTAAAAATATGTAATAACGTCAAATCATGGGCTTAGGAAATACTTATAGAAACCCATGAAAAATCATGTATTAAAGATTAGAAATCATGTAGTGACATAAGTAAACTGAATTCACAAGAAAACTTCATAATTTGGTAAGAACCTTAGTTTCATAATTTCATAAAACACAAAGTAAAACTTGAGGTTTTAGGCATAAGGGTGAAAGAAAACCCTCATTGAATACCCACATACCTGAACTTGAAGCTTTCTTAACTAGAACTTAAAGTTGGAAACTTGGAGAAGCAACCCTAGGCTTTGAAGCTTGAGAGAATGATTTTTCTCTTCTTTCAGAACTTGGATCATGAGAATGAATGAGGTTTTGTCTAAGTGTGAGTAAAAACCCTCTAATATGGCCTAAAATAACTTAACATAGGAGTTAAATGAATAGGAAAGTTCCAAAATACCCCTGGGAAACTTAACTGAAAAACTGCTGAAAATTTTGCCACAGGCTTCCACGGGCATGAACCACAAATCATGAATTGGGGTCGTGGTTCTTGGGTAATTTGTCATGATGCGGGTCTTATTTCCGCGGGCATGAACCATGGTATGTGGAACATTCCACAGTCCATGGACTAGGTCTGTGATTTCTCCCCATTTTGTCAGGTTGCAGGCCTAACTTTCACGAGGGACACCTATGGTCCGTTGTCTAATCTACGGCCTGTGGATCCCTCACATGGATTTTAGGAATGAGGGTGGTCTGTAAAACTGGGTTCACGAGGCTAGACCATGACTCATGGTCTAGTCCAGTGTCACGACCTAAAATCTCAAGTTGTGATGGCACCTACTATAACCACCAGTAGGTAAGCCAAACCTTAGCCCAAAATTATAAGTAATGGGCTAATACAAGAATGAAACCGAAAATGAAAGAACATCAATAAATAGCGGAAGATAAGCTAAACAAGTATAAATAAGAAAGGAGGGAGGTAAATAAAATACACAAGACTCTCCCAAGACCTAGTGTCAGTCAGTACAAGTGCTACTACAACTTAGATATGCTAGATAGATACAATAAAATAGAGAATAGTCTTTGAAATTACAATAGAAGACCAGTCCAAAAGTAGAGGGAGGTGGATCAACTCCGATCACCAAGATCTCACCCTATATCTTCGGTCAGCAACTCTACACGAGGATAGCATCTACTGTGATCTACATCAGGAAAAAGATGCAAAAGTGTAGCATGAGTACCAAAACATGCAGTACCCTTGAGTTGTCTCGAAGCATAAGCGATAATATTCCGTTCCTGCATCAATACAACACCTAAACCAGACTGTGATGCATCATAATACACAATAACTAATATTATTTATGCAGGTTTAATTAATCCATAACTAGTCTCATAACATTCATAAAATCAATATCCAAAGGTTTTCTAACCAAGTTCATCCCTTTTTAGCCATTTTTATGCCTAAAGGTTTCTCCTTTATGGAACCCAAGGTTCTCCACTAGCCTTAAACATGATAAGAACTAATAATTTTATGTTAGAACTCATAAAAATACAATTTAGGATCAATTCTAGGTGAAATTGCATCTACCCATAGGGTTCTTCCTCAAGTTCATGCTTTTAAGGCTCAATTCAAGAAAACCACCATTAATCCACCACCTAAAGGTTTTACAAAAATTAATAATTGATACACAAAGAGGTTTTACGAATTATTTACCTCAAACGATGAAGAATGCCCTAGTTTCTTGGAAAAACCACTTCTTAGAGCTCTAGAACAAAATAAGAGTTATGGGAAAATAACTCAGAAAAACACAATACACATAGGTATATTGCACGTCTCCTCATTATGATGGATAGTTTCTCGTTGAGATGAGGATCGGCTTATCACGATGAGGAGTACCTTTATCACGATGAATGTTAATTTTTAGAATATCAATTTCTTGCCCCATACCCTCATTTCATAACACACCTTATTTTGTAGAAAACACAAATTAATCCCAACGCAGCAACTATCATATCCAAAATTCTATGAACTTAATTCTCATCTCAAAACTTTCTATAGGACCCTACGGTAGTCGGCTATCCATGAACAGACTCTATACTACCATATAAGGAATCACGAGACCTCAACCATATCTAAGGCACAATATACTATATTTTCGTGTAACTTTACCCTAGCCTGAGATTTTTCAAATCTCACCTTAGGAATTTTCTAGCTGGGTACTTATGCCCTTACTTTACTATAATGATCGAACAGGTCGTTACACTTTTTCTTACCCATTAGAAGATGAATGGTGTTTAAGTGGTTGATAATGTAACGATTCACATGATTGTTATGTTCTTTTGTACCCATTTTCCCAGTTTGAACTCTCTTAAATTCATTATATTATTTATGACATGCTAGAATGAGTAACATGATTCTAAAGAGATTAGATGAGGATTGTGTGAGATTTTCAGTTTTGAAAGTTTGAAATTTGAGAAGTTTGACCAAAGTCAATATTTTTAGTTAACGAGGTCAATTCTGATTTATGAAAGCTCTATTAGGTTTGAGAGGTAATGTTTGGCCTAGTTGGATGGTTCGAATGGATTTTAAGGTGTTCCCGAGTAACTTGAGTCTTCAGTTAGATTTTTAAATTTTAAGGAAGTTAAGTTTGACCATGGTCAACTTTTGGTCAATACGGTCTTGGATAGGTGATTTGATGATTTCAGCAAGTCCTAAGCATATTTTATGATCGATTTGTACTATTAGTTTCATTCCAAGGGTCATCAATGAGTTTTGGGTGTCCATTTGGAGTTTAGTATTTATTTTGAGGGAAAAGACATCAAAATCACCTTAAACTATATCCGAAAAGTCAAAGACACACTCAAACTATTGTGACGGCCTATTACACACCTATAATACTCAAGAGTGAATTTATTTCTACCCCAGAAGCTGATGTGGCAAAAAAATTAAAAAGAAAAGAAAAAAACACGTAAAACAGTCAAATTAAAACATAAAAAGAGAAAAATACAATCATTCTCCATGGACAACCCTACCCACTTCTTTTTTTTCTTTTTCATGCCATTAATCTTCTCTTCTCCTTCTTTTTTTCTTAACAAAACTATTTTATTTTCTTTCATTAATCAACTTCTTATTCTTCACTATTCTCCACCTTGAACTTGAACAAAATTTGTAATGGTGATAATATTTGGTGACAGGTTTGGTGATGGGTGATAAAATTAATGGTGGTGTGTCTTTTATTTTTGATAATTGACAATGAAATTGGTGTGATTTTGGTAGTGGATATTGAAATTTGTGATTATGATTGTGATAAATTTCGATGGTGACAACAATGGTGGATCTAGTGGTCAATAATTTAGTAATGTAAATTTGATGGTGAAATAAAATTTTGTAATGATATTGTTGTGAATTTCAATAGTGATGGTGGTTACGGCGGTTTGATTTTTGTGAACATTGAAATCTATTGGTAGTGGTATAATCTTGATGTGGGTTTAGTGATGGGTCTTGAATTTGTGGTGGTTCTTTGTAATTTTCAACGGAGGCAGTGATGGTGATGTGATCCCGATGATGAATTTGGGTATGGTTATTGAATTTTGTGGTGATTCTTTATAATTTTTGTGGCGATAATGGTGATGATGTGATTTCGAAGGTGAATTTAGTTGAATTTATGGTGGTGGTTTTTTTTTTATGGTGGGCATTGGTTGTGGGATGATTTTGGTGATAAATTTGATTGTGGGTGGTGCAATCTATAGTAGTGGAGATGTGAGTTTGGTGATGATGGCTGCAGAAATGGAGACTTAATGGTGGGTTTGGTGGTGTATAGTGAAGAAGAAACAATTAAGGTGACATAAAACTTTTTTTTAAAATCTGACATAATAGATGACGTGGCAGTGATGTGGTACTGACGTGGCACGAGTACAAAACACTCTCCATCATGTGCATGGTTTTATGTGCGTTAGAATGGAAATAAATTCACTTTTAAGTAGTTCAGGTGTGTAATAGGTCATCATAATAGTTTAAGTGTATCTTTGACTTTTCGGATATAGTTTAGGGTAATTTTGATGTCTTTTCCCTTATTTTGATGACATTAAGCTTTAATGGTACCACCTGAAGTAAATGAGCTCCAAATGGTATTTTGACTGAATCATTAGATCCATATCGTGATTTTTGAATTTTTACAAAATAAATTATTACATTTCGAGTTCGTATGAGTTAGTTATGTCCTTTTTAGTGAAAGAGTTGTTGTTGAAGGGTCTTTTGTCGTGGCCACGAAAAGTCCCCGCGATTTTAGAAGGACAAATTTTGAGGATTTCGTATATTTAGACATTTTGGGAGCTAAGAAGCTCTGATTGAAGTAATTTTCAATGTGTTTTTCTCATATTAATGTTGGGTACGTGATTCTAACTTTATTTTATTCATTTTTCAAGAATACCTATTAGATTTTCATACTTTGATTTGTAAAAGTTTAGATTTGAAACCCCAAAGATAAGAAATTGAAAATCATTGATTTAAAGATTGATTTGTGATTGTATTTTATTGATTTTTAGAATTTAAGGTCCTTATATTATGGGTAAATTAATTTTGTTATCAAATGTCTAATTTGTCAATTATTTCATAATTTAAAATCATGTATCAGCATAAAAACTGAGAATTTCTGGCCTAAAGTTAAAAAAATCATATTTTGATGATTTGAGGGTCGAATTGAACTCTGTTTTTTTTTTATAAAAGTTCATATTTGGGTTTCTTTCCTTGTGATTAAGCTGGTTTTTAAAGAAAATTATTATTTTCTCTTGAAATTTTGTGATTGATTTTTTAGTTGACTTTTTGAGTTTAGAATAGAAGTATGGCAGTATGGGTACTGATAGACTTGTATTTACTTGTAGATTATATTCTTGACAGATTGAGAGTATTTTGAGGTTATTTAAAAAAGAAAAGGCATATTTTTTATGCTTCGTGGCATATTCACTCGACATTCGAGGTAGGTTATGACTTACTTTTCTCAAACTTAGCTTGGGAGAAACTTATTGTGTAAAGCATGTTATAGGTTGGGAGAAATATTGGATTGAAATTATTTTATTGATATAATTTAATAATGTTATACTCGGAATTGGATTTTAGCCGATAAATGACTTGAACTTGGAAATTATATCGTTATTGTGTTATACATGATTTCATACATTCTATCATATATGAAAAATTATTTGCCATAATGAAAATCATATTAAAGGTTATTTGATTGATTGAGAAAGTGTGGCCAATGGGCACGAGTTTGAGAGCAAAGTTATTGATTGATGAGGCTTGTATCTTATGTATTGCGTTGAAAAAGATATTTTTATATACTTGTCGCATTCAGAACTTATTATTACCCCGCAATCATACATCTGTATTCATTCTCATAGGTTTACTAATTTAGTACTATGAAAATAATTTTTTTGAATGAAAATTTGCATGCCACGGGAAAATTGTTCCAAACAAATTTACTTTTGATGATACCGAGGATAAATGCTAGTTTGCATATCCAAAAAAAATTATTATGTATGAATTTACTTATTCATGATATCGAGGATAAATTTCAATTTGCATGCCCGATGAAATCTACTTCGGGAAGGTATATGAACCTTGTAAGTCTCCATGGGTCTCACCTCACAGCATGCCACTATGGAGGAGGTGTATATCGGTAGGATTATTATCCATTGCATTGCATATCATATTATTACTTATTGCATTGCCTCTTATTATTGTATTGTTTAAACTGTTGGGACTTTTCTGTGTGCAAAGTTACTTAACATTCTTTATGCAATATAATAACTACTAAAGCTCAATCAGCCTATGATGCTACTGAGTACTAGTGATTTTGTACTCACTCTAGACTTCTTCATTTTTTTGATGCAGATGTTGATACTAGCGACACTCGTTGACTCTGATCGTGTGAAGTGCTTGTGGCTCAAATGTGGTGAGCTCCTTACGTTCGGAGACTTGATCCAGCTTCATCTATCTTTATTTCTATCTTTACTATTTTTGAAAGGCCGATGTACTAGGCTTAGCGTTCTCATATTAGAAAGTTTTTTTACACGTGACACTAAGTCTTGAGTCCATTTTATTTATGTTTTGCATTATTTAGGAAAGATATATGGGATATTGATTATTGTGTTATCATTTACATTACTTCTGCAAACTTTTTTATGATTTCTGTTTTATGAAAGATTGACTTACCTACCGAGGGAATATGGTAGGTGCCTTCATGATCCAAATTTTGAATTGTGACATTTTCAGTCCCTTCTACTTTATTGAAAATTTGGTCGTTTTGTATAAAAATAAAAATAGGTCTTGTCACTACTCAATTTCTCGGTCATGATGGCACCTACAAACCCCAAGTAGGCGAACCAATCCCCGTAGCCCAGAACGATTAGTAATGGATTACTAGCTAACAGTTAAGCGAAAGAAATAATATAACCAAGCGAAAGCAAAGGAACAAGATGAAAAGATAGATAACAGGAATATATATATACAAATGCGGAAGCTAAACCAAACCCCAAAACCTGACATCATAGTATAGAGCCAGAACTACATCAGCAGAGTACAATGATCCAAAATAATATATACAAATGTCTCTGAATGGTAATAGAGTACATACAACAAAAGATAAACTAAAAGCTAAGCTCCGATCGACTAGAGCTCACCCTCAGTCCGAAGATATCCCAAAAACAGCTCCTCGCACGAGTCTCCAATAAGCTAACAACAATGGCCCACACTAGGATCTGCACCAGAAGATGCAGAGTGTAGTATGAGCACCAAATGTGAAGCATAAGGTACCTAGTAGGTATCATAGGCCGACTGGGCATATATATGATAAAAGAGTAGTAATAGATAGAATAGAAGCAAATAGTCACAAAAGGCAATGAATAAGCACACGGAAGCTAGCACTGAAGGGATACAAGCAAGAGCAACACACATGGCTAGCTACTAGAATATGCATCATAGGTGAAAGAAAGAAGCACGTACCCAAGATCCTCACAACAGCAAGTAAATAAAGAGAGATTCAAAAAGTAGATGGTATACTGGTAACCTCAAATGGATAGAGAAGGAGAGAAAAGATAACGATAATCATGCTCGAATACGAGATACAATAACCCAAATAAGCCTACTAATCTCAAGTCAAGAGCTAACAACAGAAACACAAGCACAACTTAATCAATATCCAGAGTCATAAGAACCACAATAGGAATCAATAGTGCAAAATAGTAATCATAAGTCTACCTACAATTCCACGGGAGGCCATACCCCCGAGGAACACAAATAAGTGAAGACAAACCCTCTGGAATCCCATACTACCGGAGCGTACACCCAGCAAATAACAAACAAGGGTGGAACCTCACACAAATGAATAGTATGATGCATGATGAAAATCAAGTGGAATAGTAACCCTGTATGTACCTCCTCCGGTGCCTCAGGGCCTAGTAGGTAGGTTCTATGGAGGGACACTTCTCGTATACCTCTACTTCGCCATATACCCCTCCTTCGGCATGCGCAGCCCAAAGCCCCAGGCCTGGAATGACAAGGTCCATGGAGTTCCCGAAACCTATCATATAACTCAATATTGAAAATATCATCTGGAGTAAGTCCGGATTCAAGTTGGAGACTCAAGTATCAAATATGCATGCCCAGACTATGTCCAGGTCTAAAACAGTGGGAAAAAATGTCTCAAAAACCCCACCAAGGGTGCCCGAGCATAATCGGGCCTAAAACAGTAGTAAAACATCTCTGGTGCTCAGTCCAACCGAGTCTAATGCCGTCTCAAATCAGTAATAAAACTCAACTAGCACTACGGCCCTGCTGATTCTAGCATTAGTAGTAAAACTGGTGATAGAAATCATATTTTAACTCTCTTTTAGCCCAAGAAGATCCACATGTTAAGTCAAAACCATTCCCAAGTCATTTTCATCAAAAAGGGGACCCCATGGCCATGCAAAGTTTAAAAAATCAGTACTAGTAGGCCCGAAGCCAAAATCGTAGTAAGATGTGATAAAAATCCTCTTTATATGCATGGAAATGACATGATCAACACAAACAGCCACCCAGCAACTCACAATCAATCTATCGGCCCTGCACAGGATCCAATCGCTCTACAGCACAGATAGCCAACCTAATATCATGATAATAATGTTCGAGACTCACGGACACCCCCAAATAGCCCACCATCTATAGTCCAGAGTCAAAACATGGCCACACAGGACCATAAAGGTGATAATATCAACTACGAAGAATACTACATACAACGGAGGAAAGAAACGAGGCGAATCATAGAAATGCGGTCAAGGTCTGTGGTTCCAAGCTAACAACCCAACCCAAGGATGTCAACTAGTACAATTTTATCTGATATAAGCAAAGTCTAGGGAGTTTAGACCGTAACCTACCTGTAGTCCAATGACAAGTTGCTGGGACAATGATATACAAGCCTGAATCGCTCTGAGAATCTCCGAATGATAATTAAACTATCATAAACATAAACAACATATCAAGAAGAGTCTAACGATACCCATATCACTATAATAATAGCCGGGCCAAAATTCGGGTCACCGACAGGCCCGCGAGCCCCGCAACCTGAAACCAAAACCAAAACCGAAAGAGTAACAAATGATCGCAAGGATCATAAGAGTTCATACCCCAAGAATGGAAGAATTTGGGCATGAAATCCGAGCTAAAACAGCCCCAGAAGGTCAAGAACTCAAAGAGGGAAATTTATGAATAAAATTGGAAATTGGTAAGAATTACCTACCACAACGAGAGAATTATGCCAAGGATATGAATTGGATGAGTCCACGTAGCATGCAACCTCACACGAAATAGATTCTACAACCAAATTTCAAGCTTGAGAAGAGGGCATCAATGGTGATTTTAACAATGGAGAAGACAACATTGGAAAAAGGAAGAAAACTTACCAAAATGCCAATGGAGCAGGGTTATCGAGGGAACAACAAATTCTCGAAGGTGGAAATGGTTAGAGTAATTTTAGAGAGAGTTTTGGTGCTTTGGTGTAGATGGAAATGAAGAGAGAAGGCTGGAAAAACGAAATGCATGGCTTAAATAGTTGTTGGCCCAAGCCTTCGCGAACACGGCCGGGCATCGCCTATGCCGGCACATGAACGCGGGAAGACGGCGCGCACACAAAGGCCAAGAGCTGGCCAGGCCAATCACTTGCCTTGTGCGAACATAGCCAGGCCACCGCGTACGCGAATGCAGTCCAGGGAGCACTTAGGAGAAGACAAGGAAGAGGGGCAGCTGGCATATGCCTACGCGAATGCGAGCGGCCACCGCGTATGCAAAAGCTATGCTAGTGCCATGACCGCACCAACTGCCAACAGCAAACCTCAACCTAGAATTTCTCCGATGGACCCTCGGGAATATATTAAGGGTCCCGCAAACACAAACAAGCAGAGCTATTCGACTAAAAATGGCATTTTGGACTCAACAGAATCGATGAAAAACCTAACGGAGGTTGATAGCACAAAAAGTGGGGACCCCGCCCAAGAACCAACTTTTGCCAAACTTTCCAAAATGGAATACCAAGGCCAAAAATAAGTCCAGAAGCCTCGAGACTCGAACCAAAGATCCTTCTAGCCCAAAGTCAATATTCCGAAGCTAACAGCGCTGTCAAAATTTCCATCCGAGACCGTCTTCTCCGAATGTTGACCAAAGTTAAACTTTTAAGTTCAACTTGGCTAAAACACAAACACCAAGACAAAACAAAACCGAAAGCTCCCGAAACCCGACCAAGGGTCCATCTAGACCAAAATCTATGCTCCGGAGCTAACGGAACTGTCAGAATTTGATTTCAAGCATGTTTACCAAGAATGTTGACTAAAGTCAACGATATTCTAAGTTTAGGCTCTAAAACAGGCAAACAGCCAAAACAACCAAACGAATGACCAGGGCACCAAACCACCGGTCCCAGCAAGTCATAAATGACTAGGGGTCGCTACAGAAAGATCTAACAGTATAAAGAAAGTGTAAACACACCGGAAGGGTCATCACAGGTCTACTGTAATAATTTTAACTACTGCTAAAAAGAACCTAAAAAGTGACAGTCAAAAGTGATGTTGTCCATCGCTTTTTTGGCCAAAATCAATGAAAAAGTGTCGAACTCACATCCGTGAGAAAGTGGTTCATCACTTTATCAAAAGCGACGACCAACATCATTTTAAAAATGATGGACATCAATGCAAATCAAAAAGCCACGACTTTTATTTTACTTTTTTTCAGAAAAGCAACATTGTCCATCGCTCTTTTCTTGAACATGAAGAACAAACCGACGGACAGGGACTCAATTTTTTATCGCTTTTCTAGAAAAAATTAATTGATTTTTTCAGAAAAGCAACGTTGTCCGTCACTTTTGTTCTTCATGTTCAAGAAAAGAGCCATGAACAATGTTGCTTTTTTGTGAATTTTTAAAAAAATTCAGAAAAAAGTGACGGACAAATGAGTCCCTGTCCATCATTTTTCTATATTTTTTTCAACTGTAGAAATATGCATTTTCAATATGCACCACCTGCCATTTACAAAACTATTTTAAATACAGCCCAAAGCAGCACTAATTGCTGCCACAACATTCATAAAGCAACTACAACATCAACAAGAAACTAAATATGAAGTAAAACATTCATTAAACACATAAAAGATCCACCGAAAGGACCTACAAAGTATTGAAAAACTTAAAAAAAGTTCAAGATTATAAATAAAGTATCAAAATGCTAATGCAAACTAAAAGAAAGTTAATCTAAGTGGTACTCTCCATAAACTCCTCTTTATCACTACCCTCAGTCACATCATCAACGATCAATTAGGCTATATATTCACTTGTTCTTTGAGAGACTTGATGGTCTTGCACATATTATTATCTTTCTCTATCTGGTGTCTCTCAGAATCTGTCAAGGCATGCGTAACAAGTTGTGCAATCTGCTGCAATATATGTACAATTTGAACACCATCACTTGATGACATCTGTATGCAAATTTATATTAAAATATATAAAGAAAATCATAAGTATTAAAGAAACTCATAGTCATAAGTATTAAAGAAATTAAAATTATAATCACAAGTATAAATAAATTTACATACTAATCTATATTCTCTCAATCTTCGTCCTCACTTGTTTCATTTTCATCAGTCTCCCATTCTTCCTCATTAGTTATTTCATTTTCATCATCCCATTCTTCCTCCTCAGTTATTTGTTCCTCAATATTTGTGATGGAAATCAATCATCATCAGAAACTTCTTCTAATATGCATTGAGCATGTTCTAGATTGTTTTCCAACTCAGCATCCACTGCTTGATGAACAACTGTGACATTGCTCTGGTATGTGATAAGTTGGTAATCTACCAACTTATTGAGCTTTTATCCATGAATTATTGCTATGTTTCAAATAGATTTAGAGGTTCTTATGGCCTTTATTGATGTCTATGTAGGTACTTGTAATCAAAGATGGAAAAGAAGGAAATGGACCCAAAAAGAGCTTAAAAGGATTGAAGTGTGAAGTAATCACAAAAAGACAAAGAAACTACCCTGAGATGCGGTGCTTGTATGACATGCACAAGATGTGGTTCATTCCACACCTTCTACTGCATGAAGCTTTGGATTGCCTGAAGGATCTATCATAGGGTGTGGTCGTTGTGCGACGAGCACAACTCATGGTGCAAACCACACCCCTTTCGCATGATGTCTCCCAAGTCGGCTGAGTCACTGGACGTACAAACCACACGTCCTGCCACACACCACCCGAAGAGCAATTTTGTCTAAAAAATTAGTGACGTTTTTGAAAAGTATAAAAGGCCAATTTAGGTACAATTGTAAATAACATTCTTCAGTCCTGAATATTCTGAAGAGCTTTTTACTTTGAGAACAAGTCTTCCTCTCCAAAAAGAAAAGGGTTTCAATCTATTCACTCCTCTAAATCTTGGTTAACCATTTGTGAACAAAAACTGAGCTTAGAACTTGAAGTTACACTTGAATGAAGAGGAACTTGACTTACCCATTTGATATATATCTCTCCTTTATTATGAGTGGCTAATTTCATTTGTCTAGGGATGTGTTGATAAAGGGTGCTTGACAAATGGGTGTGGGTGTTGTTAATTCTCGCTTATAATTGATTATTTGACATGGGTCTAGTAGTTTCACCAAGTTTTAATCCAATAATTAGTGGTTGGAAACATTAATTTTCATTACTTGACTATGTTGTTGCTTGAAAGAGAATTTCAGGGTTTCGAATGTGATATTACTAGTGGGAACTTGGGACTCCATTCAAATTTGAGACTAAAAATAGCTCATATCGAAGGAATCACCCACTTAAGGGTCTAAGCTAGAGATAGTGTGACCTCTCCAAGCTAGATATTGGTTGCTAACCGATAATGCTCTAACTGGGATTATCAGATATATAGTTGTTGATCGAGAGATAAACAACCATACTCATGACCAATGCTATTTATGTCTAAGTGAGAATAAATGTGAATTGATAAACACCTTATCCCATATTAAAGCCAGATTGGATACACATCCCTAGTTTCCTACTCAATTTGGTACACCCGCTTTACTTATTTGCTTCATTACGAATTGCGATTTTAGTGACCCCAACCTTTCACTTTCGTGTTTTAAGCATTTACTCTCCTTGTGAACTCATTTTGATACAATCTTCATATAGCTAGTATCAAGTCTCTGTGGGTATAACCCTGACACCTGTTAGGTACTTATAAATGTGTTGTGCTTAACGGTCGTCGTGCCTCCATACTTGGGGAGTACGATTTGAGAGTTTATCAAAAATAGCATCATTGTTGGGGACTTGAGTTGATAGCTATTCTTGATTGTTGATTTAAAGTCACTTTGAGAGTACTTATTTCTTTTACTTTTGTTTATTGTTTGTGTTGTGATTGAGCAGGCTAGCGTATGAGCGAAGCCGATGACACCGAAAGCGTTGGTGGCTTCATAGATGCCAATGCTGCTGAGTCTGTGATGCAAGGGGGTGTGGGTGCAATCTGCCTAACCCCCACAGTGGGAAATGTTGTCTTTCACATGAATAGCACCATACTCCACTTAATCCAAATGAAGGGCCTATTTAGTCGAGCAACACATGAAGATGCTGACCGGCATATTCAGAATTTTGTGGAGATTTGCCAACCATATATTATTCAAAACATCTCCCAAGAATCCATCTGATTGTGCCTATTTTCCTTCTCTTTGACGGGGGAAGCCACGGCGTGGTTGGAAGAATTGTTGGACGAGTCTATAACATCTTAGGCTGAGTTGGTTGAGGCATTCACTTCAAGATTCTTTCCTCCATCTTGCATGATGCAGCTATGATATAAGATTACCAACTTTAGGCAACTCCCGGATGAGCCTCTACATGAAGTTTTGTTAAGGTTCAAAAAGAAGCTTATCTTGTGTCTGAATCATAAGTTATCGGACAATGTATTGCTCTAAAGCTTCTACTGTTCATTGAATTCCATGAATAAGTTAGTAGCTAACAACCTTGGAGGTGGCAACTTCATGGACTTAGAGTTTTCCATTACCTCGACCTTGTTAGAGCGAATGATCAAGACCAACCAAGCTTGGCATACGAGAGAAGCGGATGTGCCAACTATGGGAGGACCCTCATCCATCTTGACAAATGAAATGAGGAAGAGGGATGAGGAGCGAGATGAGACAATGGAAAAAATGATGACATAAATTGATTTGATGGCTAAATATGTAATGGGAGCTGGTGGTGCTAAGACGGTAAATGTTGTGAGTATACCAGAAATCAAAGTGAGTGATAATGAGTTGATAACAGTTGTCGATGGTAAACTTTGCTTTGTGTCGGCGGGTTCTCGTCCTGGGTAATATTACCCGAGGGAGGAGAACCAAGGTTGGATAAGAGATAGGAAAGGGATGGAAATTGGAGGTATAGAGACACAGATGGTGATCATTTCAATCACCAGAGCTCAAATCCCTATATACCTCCAAACAAAGCGGACTCTCTCTACCAACCGAGCACAAGCATCTCCAATCATTCCAAGCTAGAGGACATATTGTCCTTGGTTCTCAAGAAGGTGGACAAATACTGAAGTGAGTGAGCTAAAGAGTGAAGTTTCAACACTTTATCAAACTGTGAGCTCTCGCTCAGCCTCGATCAAGCATCTTGAGACCCAAATGAACCACCTCTCAAGCCAAATAAACTCGAGGATGAAGGGGATGCTACCTAGTGATACCATCACCAATCCAAAGAATGAGTGATTTGAGGTAGCATCATCGAGCCGCGATGTTAAATCAAGCACTACTTGGGAGGCAACCCAAGTTTTTTTACTTTGTTTTTGGTTATCTTTTATTATTTTTGGTGTGTTTGTAGGGAATGCATGGAGTAGAAACATGGAAAAGCAAAAATATGGGTTGTGCAGATGACTGTACGGACCGCACAAGCAATTGTACATGCCGCATAGCTCACCACATGCCGAAATAGAGTGCCTGGAAGAAAGTTGAAAAATTAGAGGTGTCATGCACTAGGTCGTGCGGTCCGCACGAGCCCAAGTGCTCATTGCACCTCCGTCGCATGGAAAACCAGAAGCTTGGGCAAACACAAGAGAGTAAAAGGGAGATGTGCAAAATGTCATGTGGTCCGCACCAAGGCTGGTGCAAATCACATGTCGCGGTGCACAACATGTAAAATTGAATTTTAATTGACCTAACCCATTGACTGACCCGACCCAGAGATGACCTGGCCAACTTTTCTTCTTTTTTTTCTTCTTAAAACTGCCTCTTTCACCACCTTCACCATATTTTCCCTCCAACTTCTCAATCTTTCTCTCAAAATTCTCTCTAAATCCCTCAAACTTCCCCAAAATCTTCTCCTCCTCTCACCCAACCATCTCAATTGCTCTGCCACTATCGCCGCTGTTAGTCTCTTTGGGCAAGCCAAGTGGGTCACCATTATTGCACTACAAAAAGCTTCAATTTTCACTCATCTCCATCTAATCTTCACATGTGGTAAGTTTCCTAACGTTAAATACTAGTTTTTATGAAGGTTGGGAACTCATATTTTGAAGCATGCTTAGTAGAATTTCTATGTTGATTTTTGGTGAGATCCAAAAGTTTTGGGTTCCCAATTTTGAGTTGTATTGATAATTTTACTTATTGTCAACTTGGTAGAACTTGAATTTTGTTAATGCATGTTGATTGGTAGTGAATTTTGGCCTTGAAATCTGTGTTTGGGGTGAAGTCTGAGTAACCTACTTGTGATTGATGAATGGTTTGGCCCGATGATAGATTGGGTGACGTCGTTCTTAAGGACAAACCATCGTTAGTCATGAGATTTGCTTGAAAATTGGTTATTGAGGCTAATTGTTTGCTAATTGTATACCCATGATGCCTTGTTGAAATTTTTTCTTTGGGTGTATGATCTTGTGTGGGGAGGGGTTAATTGTTCCTAAAATTTATTGGTGCCTATTATTGCAAGTAAGGGCTTGATGTTCCCAATGATAGATGGCGTAACGTCCATCTTAAGGGAAGTCGTTAAGTTCTTTGCTTGCATGTTGTTGTTGTTAATGGAAATCCGGGGAAGTCTGAGTACCCAGAAGTTATGGTCTGAATATCCTTTACCTCCTTTATTTAATGTTGATTGGTTTGTTGCATGGTGCCAAGTGCCTAAGCACATCTTGCTCTACGTATCATATGCGTAATTCGCAGGAACACAAGGAACCAAAAATCAATTATGCCTTTGTGTGTTTCGCATGTGATGTATAGATCTTAACGTGCGGGTCACATAAAGCATCGCACCTTGTTGGAAAGGGAAAGCCAGTCACTACTTCAAGGGGTGACATATGGTGTGACACGCACTTTGAATGGTGCAGTCCACACCAGATTCGCACCTCGATGGAAAAATCCCTATAGGATTCTATTAGCTTGTGCAATAGAAAATGTGATGCGCACTCCTTCTGGTGTTTTTCACATGTGGTCCGCACAAGCAATCAGTCACCTACCTTGTTTTTCTAGTCCGTTGCATTCTATCCTTTGTAGTTGCTAACTTCTTTTAGGTTTTGTTTTGCTTTTGGCTCATAATCGATGTATGTAGAACATGTCTTCTAGCAGGATAAATACAGGAGGCCAACCAAGGCAAATATCTGTAGCAAAAGAAGAAACGCTTTGATTCGGGGTGGAAGGCATGAAAGCCTATTATAAGCGGGACAAGAATAAAACCTTCAATGTGGAGCAGAGTTTCAACCTAGGGGAAGTTGGGGACGAGTTTCCCAACTTGCACCATCAATTTGCAAATCGAGAGTGGAAGCCATTCTAAGATGTACCTGGTGGGTATTATGAGGAGATAGTTCGAGAATTCTTTGCAGCCTATCAAGCCACACAGGATTCCAAAGGCTACAAAGGGAACAAGGAGAAGTTCCCTAACTTGGATTCAGTTGTCGTTCAGGGTAAGAAGGTTTCTGTCACCCCCGATGCTATTAAGGCCATCTATTGGGGTCACCCAATCGCACTTGCCCCAGCACTCTTAGCTTGGTTGGATGCGGAGCAAAACCCCTATCGTGAAATAGCCCATGTCATTACTTAGGGTGTCCCTATTTGGGCCACTATGGGGGGAGACATTCCAAGGAAGTCCTTGATCTTCAAAGCTTGTCTTTGGTATGATCTTGTCCGCAATCATTTCTTGCCATCTGAAAATGATCAAAAGATAACTCAAGATGGGGCTATTTTGATTGCGGTTATTATGATGGGGGAGCCTGTTAATTTTGGGGAGATAGCCGCTATGGTGATAAAGAGAAAAGCTCATCGAGGAAGTGATTCTTTCCCCTTCCCGGTGCTGATTACTAAGCTTTGTGCTAAGGTTGATGTCCCCACCCTCAGTTGTGATAAGTTCACTCATGTTATTGGGGATATCGCCCTTGACAAAAAAAACAGAAAGGGATGCCACCAGGTTTAAGAGGCAAAGGAATGAGCAGTTGGGGGAAGTTGACAGTGATGAGCTTGATACTGGAGTAGATGCTTCATCTCCCTCCTGGGCTATTTCTGAGGCACGTACACATACCCCCGCTCCCTCGATGACAAAAAGTGGCCTTCAAGACATGGTGGACAAAACTCATAGCCATGAGCTACATCTTGCTAATCTAGCTACTAAATTACCCAGTATGATAAATAGAGTTGTCAAGAATGCAGTGCAAGGGGTAATGGATAGCTTGAACACACTGTGCAAGAGGGTAGATTGCATTGAAGGGGCGATCACAACACTGCAGGAGGATATTGGCAAGGCCAAAGGTAAAGCTCCAGTGGTAGAAGTAGATTTTACCACTTTGCCTCCACCTCGCTTCATTCCCCGACCCTTGGATAACCTATTTGCAGCTTACGCGGATGAAGAGGATGTGTTGCACCATACTGATGATGAGGACCCTGAGTTCCAAAAAGCCCTTCGTGACTCGACACTTTCTATGCACTCTCGAAAGGGTGGTGCTGGCCCAAGTGGAAGGACCTCAGATGATGAAGGAGCAGCTGATGATGATGATGAGGCGTAGTACTCCATGGAGTTCACACTTCTTTCCCTTCAGCTATTAGCATTGAGGGCAATGCTTCTTTTATGGGAGGGTATGGCTTTACTTACTTTTTATTGATGCCCGTGATTGGGCTTGAGATATTGTTTTTAGTGCCCTTGCCGGGCCTTGTTGACATTTCTGCTAGATTTGATTTGGCCTTTGTCGGGTATATTTTGGATGATTGTGATGCTTATTGCCCTTGTCGGGCCTTTAGATTATGTTAGTTTAATTTTGAGCTTATTATTGCGCCCTCACCGGGCTTGATTTTTGGTTGTTGAGATTGTGTTGTCAGGTTGTTCTTACATGCCCCATTG
Organism: Jaltomata sinuosa; assembly: GCA_003996215.1. Classification (NCBI taxonomy): domain Eukaryota; kingdom Viridiplantae; phylum Streptophyta; class Magnoliopsida; order Solanales; family Solanaceae; genus Jaltomata; species Jaltomata sinuosa. The sequence continues at coordinate 313,890 of QJPP01002501.1, read as the reverse complement.
TCTTACTACCCGTGCTTTGCAAATGTGCTAAAGGCCTACACCGAGGCTTGTTATTAATGAATCATGAGTGCGCAATTTGGATATCGCCTTGTTAATAGTAGTTTAGCAATAAACTCCGAGGGTTTTCTTAATACCACGGTTCTTTCCCAAGGAGCAAAAGTTTTCTTTATCTTTTTTTTTGTTTTTATGTCGAACTGAGTTGGTGTTTCCCTATGATAGATTGAGAGGTGACTTTCTTAAGGGAAAATGCCATATTTTAGTTTAAAATTGAGTTCGTAGTTGCTTGTCTCAAAATGGGCCCACCGAAAATTTTCCTTGGCAAATTGTTTTTGAAAATAAAAGGAAGAAGGGAAATAAAATTTTGAGGAAAAGCATTCTCTTGTCATGACTTGCACACTCTCGCTTTGGCTTGATTGACTCACAAACGAGTGTGTAATGAAATCATAATAGCTTGTCAAAAATTATTTGTCCCAATTGATTTTAAAACTAATGAATGAAGTCTTGTGGCATGATGCCTTATGTCGTGAGGCTTTACCTTGATTCTCGTGCATGCGTGTCATCTAGAACTTACCCCGAATGTGATTCAAGGCAAAATTCTAGGTGTGACCAAGCTTGGAAGATGACTTTAGGCGCTCTTTAATAGCCACTTCACCCAAATGACTTCCCATGACATCAATCCTAATGAACCCCTTTGAGCTTGTAACTGTTCGTTGGAACCTTGCTGACACCTTGACCTTTTTGAATCTCTATCTTGGCACTCGTCCTCCCTAATTGCTTGAAATTGAAATGTAGGCTAAAACCTAAATTTGGGGGGGGGGGGAATGAAAAAACAACATAGGTAAACGCCTAAGTTTGGGGGTGTATGTGATCAAATAAAGAGAAGAAAAGGAATGCACTTCAAATGCAAGGTAGCACCTTAAGTTTGAATTGAAAATTTCTCCAAAAGTCAATCCAATGAGCGAAAATGAAAAGCAAAAGCAGGTTCTACCAAATGAAGGCGATACAAGGAGTTGAATGATCATGATTAAAAAGGAGAAGCTTAGGTTGTGTGAGGGAGAAATAAGGTGAAGTTTAAATTTGAAAATGTGAGTGGTGTTTGAAATAAGAACAAAGAGCATTAGGGAGGTGTAGTCACTTGAATCAAATGGAATCCTCACCTTAGCCCTAGCCAATATCATAACCCGCAAGTCCTTGGTGATTTCGAGCTTGGCTACCCTACGTTAGTGGCGATTTACATGAAGGGAAAGCCTATGGTTCCACGTGTGTGCACTTAAACTTCCTTGAGAGAGTGAGAGTCTTCTTGGTTCTCCTATAATCCCGTTGTTTTGTGAATTAATTGGTTTTGACTGGGATTCTCTCTTGTGGTGAGTGGCATCATGCACTCGAATTGAAACATGAAGTCTCTATCTCAATTGAGGGGAATGAATGAGACAAGTTGTGTGGAAAATATCGAGGCAAACCTTGACGGTCCATGCCAAGACTTGAGAAGCTTAAATGTCTTATTTTGAATGACAAAATTCCCTTGATTTTGAATGAGAAATGAAGTCTTTTTGGAAATGGTTTTGAAATGGCCAAATGCCTTGAGTTTGTGATGCTTCAAATTGAGATGAGCATCATAGTTGAGTCTTTTGTTTAAGTCTTTGTTTATTGTTTTTTTTAATTTTTAGTACAGATCAATCTTTCGTGCCTTGATTGAGTCTAGAGAATAATTCATTCCTTTCCTTGTGAGTATCTTACTTGAGGACAAGCAATAGTTCAAGTTTGGGAATTTGATAAGTCGATAATCTACCAACTTATTGAGCCTTTATCCATGAATTATTGCTTTGTTTTGAATAGATTTAGAGGTTCTTATGGCCTTTATTAATGTCTATGTAGGTACTTGTGATCAAAGATGGAAAACAAGGAAATGGACCCAAAAAGAGCTTAAAAGGAGTGAAGTGTGAAGTGATCGCAAAAAGAAGAAGAATATGCCCTGAGATGCGGCACTTGTGTGACACGCACAAGCCATGGTGCATTCTGCACCTCCCACCGTATGAAGCTTTGGATTGCCTGAAGAATCTATCATGGAGTGTGGTCACTGTGCGATGCACACAACTCATGGTGCAAATTGCACCCCCTTCGCATGATGTTTCACAAGTCGGCTGAGTCACTGGTTCAGATAAAGAAGGTGTGTGATGCGCACATCACGATGTGTGAACCGTATGTCGCGCCACACACCATCCGAAGGGTAATTTTGTCCAGAAAATTAGTGACATTTTGGGAAAGTATAAAAGGCCAATTTAGGCATAATTATAAATAACATTCTTTAGTCCTGAATATTCTGAAGAGCTTTTTACTTTGAGAAAAAGTTTTTCTCTCCAAGAAGAAGAGGGTTTCAATCTATTCTCTCCTCTAAATCTTGGTTAACCATTTGTGTACAAAAACTGAGCTTAGAACTTGAAGTTACACTTGAATGAAGAAGAATTCGACTTACCCATTTGGTATATCTCTCTCCTTTATTACGAGTGGCTAATTTTATTTGTCTAGAAATGTGTTGATAATGGGTGCTTGACAAATGGGTGTGGGTGTTGTTAATTCTCGATTATAATTGCTTATTTGACATGGGTCTAGTAGTTTCACCAAGTTTTAATCCAAAAATTAGTGGTTGCCAATATTAATTTTCATTACTTGGCTATGTTGTTGCTTGAAAGAGAATTTCATGGTTTCGGATGTAAGATTACTAGTCGAAACTGGGACTCCATTCAGATTTGAGGCTAAAAATAGCTCATATCGACGGAATCACCCACTTAAGGGTCTAAGCTAGAGATAATGTGACCTCCCCAAGCTAGATATTGGTTGTTTGTTGATTTAACCGATAAGGCTCTAACTGGGATTATAGGATATATGGTTGTTGATCGAGAGATAAACAACCATACTTATGATCAATGCTACTTGTGTCAATAAGCGAGAATAAGTGTGAATTGATAAACACCATATCCCACATTAAAGCCCCATTGGATACACATCCCTAGTCTCTTACTCAATTTGGTACACCCGCTTTACTTATTTGCTTCATTACGAATTGTGATTATAGTGACAGAATCCCAATTCCCCCAACCTTTTACTTTTGTGTTTTAAGCATTTACTCTCCTTGTGAACTCATTTCGATACAATCTTCATATAGCTAGCATTAAGTCTCTGTGGGTACAACCCCGACACCTGTTGGGTACTTATAAATGTGTTTTTCTTAATGGTCATCGTGCCTCTATAATTGGGGAGTACGATTTGAGCGTTTATCAGTATGCCATATCTAACACATCTCAATCTCAATCCTACCCACATGCTTAGTCTTTATGAACACCCACCAATCAATCTTATCTCTGCACAATGGATATAGAGCGTAATACACCTTCTTAACATTTTGTGCAATGATAAAAGGATCATAGCAATCATATTGTCTCATGTGCTTTACTTCAATTATATTATGTTGTTGATTCACCCTGGTACTTCTATGTGAAGGATCAAACCACTTGCACCGAAATAGCACTATCTCTTTTTCAACCAACTAGGATACTTAACTTTAATAATCTCTTGTATGACACCATAATATTTAACAGTTTATCCATTACCGTTGACATCACCTTGAATGCACACTCTGCTATTATTGGTTTTCTTATACTTAGAAACTTTTTCAGTTTGAAACTTGAAATCATTCACACAATACTTAGTCAGCATCTGAATTTGACTTTCAGGCCCAAGTGCAACATCTCTCACCAGTATAATTATATTCATAAAAAACCTATAAATTAAATTTTAGTAAATGAGTATATTATACCTGTTGATTCAATATTAAGAATAAATGAGTAAATGAGCTTTTATACACTTGCATATTTTTTCAGCCAATCGGAAAAATTTGTATATATGGCATCATTACCCCATATGCTTATGAATTTACTGTTAAGTGTACATTAAGATATTTCATTAGTTTAACACTTAGTATTTAAATTTATGTAATTCGATAACACAATTCAACAAGACTTACTTAAGATATGATTAAATCTCGGGATAATTGAGCAAAATATGTGTCACAACTGATTGCTTTTCAATACTAGTGAAACCTCGCCTTTGACGTTTTTTAGATCCTCGCTCAGGTTGATTAAAAATTGAAATTGGTTCAAACATAGGATCGACATCACCATTATCATTGCGATTGGCCCTATTTCTCTTATATAGCACTTTATTTCTGAAGTAGTAAGAACAAAAATGAGCAGTTTCTCTTGCAAGATAAGCTTCACAAATTGATTTTTTGATCTTTCTCCTTTGCTTAATAGTTTGTTAGCACTTGATAATTGTCCTATATAGTTGCATGTTAGGTAATTAATATATAATATATTTAAGAAAGAATAACAAAAATAATAAAGGGTCATTACCTCTCAAATGGATACATCCACCTTGTTTGACGGAGATCCCAAGGAGTGCCTCTTCTATCAGGTGAATTGGAAAATGCTCCATCACATCAAAAAAGCCACATGGAAAGATCTTCTCCAACTTAGTGATGATGACACGAATATTTTGTTGCATCCTTTCCAAGCTACTCTTCAACAAAGTGTTAGAATTTAAATCTTTGAAGAACAGACTTATCTCTGTGATTGATTTTCATATCTTATTGGGAAGGTGGCTAAATGCGATAGAAAGCAAAGTTTCTATGAAAACAAGATAATCATGGATTTTCATACCAATCAATTTTCTTTCATCCATATTTGTCATCTTTTCCAAATTCGAAGCAAAGCCCTCGGGCATTCTCAAATTCTTCACCCACTCACAAATTTCTCGTTTATCATCCAATGTGAATGAAAAACTTGCCTTGGACTTAACCACTTTACCATTTCCTATTTCTTGCAACCACAACTCCTTTTTCCTATAATATTTCTTTAAGTCTATTCTAGCTTTTGGATTGTCTTTTGTCTTACCCTTAACATCCATCATTGTGTTGAACAAATTATCAAAATAATTTTTTTAATGTGCATCACATCAAGATTATATCATAGAATATTATCCTTCCAATATGGTAACTCTCAAAATATGCTTTGTTTGGTCCAATTATGTTCAACACCATATCCAGAAAGTCTAGAACTCTCTCTCAAATCTATAATTTTAGGCAATTGACTAACTCTCTCCCAAATCTGGTGTCCTGAAAGTGATGGAGGTGGCAGATCATTTTTAACTTTATTCTTTCTGAATACATTTTTCATCTTTTTAAACTCGTGTTTCATTGGAAAGAACTGACGGTGACAATCAAATCAGCAATTTTTTCGGTCATACTTTAAAGTAAATGCTTTAGAATTTTTCATGCAATACGAGCAAGCTAACTTTCCAGCAATCATTCAACCAGACAATATTTCATATGCAGGAAAATCATTAATAGTCCACATTAAAGAAGCATGCATAATAAAATTTTGCTTAGTTGATATATCGTATGTCACTATACCGTCAAACCATAATTGTTTTAGCTCATCTATCAATGACTGCAGATAGACATCAATCAAAAATTTTGGATTATGGAGACCTGGGATAATACAACTTAGGAATATGTAGGGACTTTTCATACACATTTCAGACAGGAGATTATACGAAGTAAGAAATATAGGCCAACAAGAATAAGATGTAGCATTATTAGAGAATGGTGTGAAATTATCTGTATACAATCCCAATCTAATATTTTTTATTTCTCTAGCAAAATCAGGATAGGTTCTATTCAAATAATTCCAAGCTTGTCCATCTGATAGATGAGACAAGAAATGCGATGACCTTCTATTTTCACGATGCCATCTCATATGTGGGGCAGAACTCATCGAAGCGTACAACCTCTAACCTAGGTATAAGAGGTAGATAGTGCATCTCCTTAATTGAAATCATCTTTCACCGAGAGTCCACTTATACTGAGCATGTCCACAAAACTTACAATTGTCAAGATGATCATCATACTTATAGAACAACATGCAACCATTTACACAATAATAAATTCTATCATATGACAATCCCAACTTGGAAACCAATTTATTTGCTTCACAGAAATTCTTAGGTATCTTCAACTCTGGATTATTAACTACTTTCCCCATAAGATCGTCTACAGAGTCCATACAAGCTTGAGGATCACACCAATCTGATTTGATTATCAGTAGTCTAACTGCAATTGATAAAGAAGAATGTGGATTCCCTTCACATAATAGACGATTACCCTCTTGTAATTATTTATAGAAGCGTTTTGCTTCTTCATTAGGAGTTTCTTCTAAATACTATTCGGGTTCTATCCCATCTTGAACCCCGAAAGCATCATTAACCATTTTATACACCCTATCGTGTTTAACCCTATCATCTTGGAATCTAACATGTTCAATCCTATTATATTCATCCATAGGCAGCGAATTATAAAATATACCATTCAACCCATCTTTCTCCCTATGATCAACCCATATAAAATATCTAGGCTTAAATCCATTATGATAGAGATGAAGAATAATTGTATTTGAATTAAATAAATTCATGCACCGACATAGACTACAAGGACACCTAACCACACCATGACTTTGATAGTTGTCTAGTGACATTGCATGCTCGATAAAACCTCTAATTCCGTCATAAAATTTAGATTTAATTGCCCCACTATTTTTATAATACATATCATACATCCATAAATGATGACCCATCTATAAAAATATAATGATTCAATTATAAATTAGACTCATTAACACTCATAACATAAGCTAAAATTGAAAAATAATTCAAGATTATAACCCAACAGTATAAACTAATTCAAAATTTCCAAACTCACTATCAAATTAAAGAACCTAATTCAACAACCTAAATTCAAAACTAACACTAATTAACCTAAAATTAAAAACTAATTCAAGATTATAAAATATACAATATAAACTAACAAACTTAAAAAGACTTAACTTAAAAAAAACTTAACTTCAAAAAACTTACCTTCAAGGACCTAATTCAAGAACCTAAAGTTGAAAACTAATACAAGATTATCACTCAACAATATAAACTAATTCAAAATTTCTAAATTCACTATCAATTTCAAGAACCTAATTCAACAACCTAAAGTTGAAAACTAATTCAAGATTATAACCCAACAATATAAATTAATCCAAAAATTTTAAATTCACTATCAAATTCAAGAACCTAATTCAACAACCTAAATTCGAAGCTAACACTTACCTAAAGTTGAAAACTAATTCAACATTATAACTCTAAACTAACAAACTTAAAAAAACTTAACTACAAAAAACTTACCTTCAAGGACCTAATTCAAGAACCTAAAGTTGAAAACTAATTCAAGATTATAACCCAAAACTAACAATATAAGGTTCATAACCTAAACTAATTAGGTTCACAAACTAATAGCAAGCATATATATATTAACCTAATTAAACTAATTAAGGTTTATAACCTAAACACCTAAACTAATAGCAAGCATTGAACTAAACTAAGATTCATAACCTAAACTAATTAGGTTCACAACCTAATAGCAAGCATTTAACCTAAACTAATTAAGGTTCATAACCTAAACACCTAAACTAAAGTTCACATACCAATTTTTCATTAACATTCAAGAAATTCAAACCCTAACATTCAAGAATTTCAAGAAAACTAACAATAAAATTCAATCCAAAACTAACAATATTCAACCCAAAACTAACGATAATCAATCCAAAACTAACAATATTCAACCAAGCATAAACTAATTAAGGATCATACCAAAACACCTAAACTAAAGTTCACATATCAATTTTTCACTAACATTCAAGAAACTCTAACCCTAACATTCAAGAAATTTAACACTAACATTCAAGAAATTCTAACCCTAACATTCTAGAATTTCAAGAAAACTAACAATATAATTCAACCCAAAATTAACAATATTCAATCCAAAACTAATAATAATTAATTCAAGACTAATAATATTCAACTCAAAACTAATAATATTCAACCAAGCATAAACTAATTAAAGTTTATACCAAAACACCTAAACTAAAGTTCACATATCAATTTTTCACTAACATTCAAGAAACGCCAACCCTAACATTCAATAAATTAACCCTAACATTCAAGAATTTCAAGAAAATTAACAATATAATTCAACCCAAAACTAACAATATTTAACCTAAAACTAACGATATTAAACCAAGATTATGATTAATTTAAGATTAAAAATCAAAAACTAACCCTAATATTGACTATTCAACAATGACGGTGGCGGCAGCAGGCTGGCGAAGGAGGAGGAGGAAGGCAATACCGGCGGTGGACTTCAACAACGGCGGCGGCGACAACAGGCTGGCGGAGGAGGAGAAATCACCGGAGAGATTGTGAGGAAGAGAGAAAGGAGAAAATGTAAGAAAAGACTCGATCTGGGTCTGTTAAATTAGAAAAAGCGAGGGACAACGTCTTTTTTGTCCGTCGCTTTTTTAATTTAAAGTTTGACCAGATATTGACCAAAAAGTGATGGACAAAAACAACGTTGTCTGTCGCAATTTTTAAAAAATAATAATTTTATATTAATTTTTTAAGATACTATTGTTATTTATATATTAATAAATTAAAATTTAAAAAAATGATGGACAACGTCGTTATTTTAAAATTATTTTTTTTAATAATTGCGACGATGTTCGTCGCTTATATTAAAAAGTAAACATAAATTATATGTAAATAATATTGGCGCAAAAATCCATCAAAAAGTAACGTCGCTTTTGCAAAAAAATAAATATAAATTTAAAAAAATAGAAAAAGCGACGGACAGTGTCGCTTTTGCCGTCGCTTTTTGGAGTGACGTTGTCCGTCGCTTTTTTGTCTGTTTCTTTTTGAGCTGTTTTTAGTAGTATGCTAAGTTTCATACAGTGTAATTTTAAAAGATAAAAAAATTGTATTGAGAATAAAAAATTTGAGTTCAGAATAGGTTGAACGATAGAAATTTTAAACTAGATTAAAAAATTTAAATTTAAATTTTGAACGAAAGATAACAAAGATCAATTAGTATACAATGATAAAATTTAGGATTTTGAATTTTTAAGGTTATATCAAAATTTAATATTAAAAGTGGAAAGTTTAACAAGACTTATCTAAGGAGCTATTGTTGTCACAAAAAAATAATCTAAGGAGCTATTAAATAAATATAATAAAAAATATTCTTGATACATTAATTATTAAGGTTGATCCTTGGAATTCAATTATTGGCCTTTTATCACACTCTTTGTATATTCAACACTAGAATCACCAGCTTTAGAAGAAGAAATAAAAAGAGTTTGAAAAAGAGGTAAACTTTATATTTTTTATAAGAAATGCAAAGATACTATTACAATTAAGGAACACGTACTTGTTGTCAAGGATATATGGGAAAGAATAGGAGAACAAGTTTTAAAAAATTTAATATTATAAGACTAGAAGAAAAAAAATCGTTGGTGTAATATATAATAAAAGAAATTAAGGCACCAAGACTAGATATTACAATAATTTATTAATGAATACATAGTAATATCCAATATACTTTTTTCAGTGCAACTATATTCATTTGATTTCACATTAATATTCCTTCTTTGAATTGTCTAAAAAAAAATCTAAAAGAAAGGACATACATTATTTGAAATCTCCAATAGAATAAAGAATTAGAGTGATGTCAAAAAGTTATGTTTTCTTTGTGAATATTTATAATAATAGACTTCAATATAAGTTATGTAAAAACATAAAATATTATCAGTATAATTAGCAAATACATCTTATTTAAGTAATTTGTTTGTTTTCTATTTGAATTGAGTCTGTTCATTTTTTAAATTGATTTGAAGCATAAATTCTTAAAATTGGGTGTAGTTGGCTTTTAAATTTGTTTTTAGTATAAAGAGGAAATAAGACCGGAGTAATAATAATATAGATCTTTTAAAAATACTATTAATATAGATGAGAATGGGTAATAACTAAAAATAATATTTATGAAAGAAAATGTTATATTAAAATTAGATTTTAAAGCTTTTTTTTAACTTAAAAAATTGTTAAAAATTACTTTAATAATTCTTAATTGATATTTCATGTGTGGACATTAGAATAAACTTACAAAGGAAAATAAAATGACTTTAACAAAAATAATAATTTCAGTATTGAAATAATTAAATTTAATATGATATTACATAAAAAAAATTGATATATGATCCATTTTTCTACTATAGTAGAAGTATGAGTAAACTAGATGCAAGAGCCCGTGCTTGCACTGGCTCAATATATGCTATTTTTTTTGTCTCAATTTATGTGACATAGATGAAATTTGGAGAGCCAATCAAATCTTTTATATGGTTTTAAAAAATTTTAAGTTGTTAATTATTGTGATTTATAATACTTGTTATATAATTTTTAGATAATATATGTTGCTCTCGCCGTCTCAATTTATGTGACACTGATGGAATTTGGAGAGTCAACCTAATTTTTATATTATTTTTAGATTTTTGTATGGTTTTTAAATATTTTAAGTTGTTAATTATTGTGATTTATAATACTTTCACATAATTTTCAGATAATATATCAATTTACGTGAAACTGATAGAATTTGGAGAGTTGACCTAATTTTTTATATCGTTTTTAAATTTTTGTATGGTTTTTAAATATTTTAAGTTGTTAATTATTGTGATTTATAATACTTTCACATAATCTTCAGATAATATATGTTACTCTCTTTGTTTCAATTTATGTGACATTGATGGAATTTGGAGAGTCAATCAAATTTTTTATATAGGTTTTATATATTTCAAGTTGTTAATTTTTGTGATTTATAGTACTTTCTACGTAATTTTTAAATAATATATGTTACTTTTTTTATCCAATTTATGTGATGTCGATAGAATTTAGAGAGTCAATCAATTTTTTTATATATTGTTAAATATTTTAAGTTGTTAATTATTGTAATTTATAATACTTTTTACGTTATTTTCAAATAATATATGTTACTTTTCCTGTCTCAATTTATGTAGCACAGATAAATTTCGAGAGTCAACTAAATTTTTTATATATTTCTAATTATTATAATTTTTAGTAATTTTTATATAATTTTTAAATATATAATAAATTAAAAAAATAGGACAAACAATATGTGTGTTTAAAGTCAATATAATTGACAATAAGGGTATTTCAGACATTTAATTCGTTAGCTAATACACGTCACTTTTAACTAGGCAGACACCACATACAAGTTATTAGGTGTAAAATGGTGGATTGTGGTAACGACCCTTCCCGTCATTATGGATGATCTATTCATGCGAAGAAATAGGTTAGAAAATATTCGGGTTTGGAGATTGAAAATTTTGAGCTAGGCTAGTCTCGGATGAATTCTGAGCGAGGTAAGGTCAAGGATAATCCGAGAAAGGATTGGATAAAACGTTTGAGGTTGAGCTAGTTTTTCTATTAGCTAAGACATTAAGAAGTTCGAAGGACTTTTAGGAAATGAATTCGGGTGGGTAAAACTCTCGATATCGAACTTGATGTGAAAGGATTGGTCTAGAACATCAAGATTTGAAAGTGTGTTGTAAAATAGGCAAAACTAGGAGGATTCTAGATATTTTATCCCATGTCAGCCGCTATAGCGGGTGACATGCCGCTACGGCGACGATCGCTATAGCGGAGAAATTTTCGGTATAGCAGAAGTCAAGGCGGTTAACCCCGCTATAGTGGGCGGCTTCCGCTACGGCAGTACCGTTTAGAGAAATTGGGCTGCTATAGAGGGATAAGTCACAGCAAATACAGAAACTATCCCAAAAATATTCAGAATTATTCAAGAATATTTTAAGGAAGTGCAGAGGCGAAAAAGGGCGAATCCTATTGATTTTCTACCGAGAATCCTCGTAAAGGTAAGCAAATCATTTTCCTAACTTAGTACTTCGATTCCTACACCTTAGAATCATTGCTAACGGGCAGTAGGGAGGATTTGGCTTGATCTAAGGTGGAAAATCTGGTGTAATAAGGAATGTGGGTGTAAAAAACCTTGGGTTTTGTATATAAACTTTGTAATTCATGTTTTAATACCGTAATTTGCTAATGTAACCATGAAATTGATAGTTTTAGGTGAATTATGGGTGAAAAGGCCCTAGGTTGGGTGGAATGATCATGGGTTTGGCCTAGGGTTTAGGATTAGGATATAATCCAAGGATATTTAGGCCAAATTGATTGATTTTAGTATTATGTGATTGTTTTTAGACCAAGAACAAGCTAAAGCTTCACAAAAAGGAAAAGCTCAGGTTCATTAGAGCATTCGGACGTGATTCAAGGTAGGTGATGGTTCATTGTTTTCCATTTACGATATGTGTGCATGTTAACTACTACATTAGCGTTGCATGTATAATTTGTGGGTTAGGGAATAAGATAATGAATGTCACTGATATCTGATTATCAATCTTGTGAAATGAACTTGTCTTTAATATTACAAGTGTGGTGCGTGTTTATTGTGTTGTCTATGATATTCATTTGGCTCGGGTACCATGCCTTATACAATTCATTGGTTAGCTCGGGTACCACGCCTAGTATGGAATATCATTTGGATGGCTCTGGTACCACGCCTGGTACATGTTCTAATATGGTTGGCTCGGGTATCATGCATGGTACATGTTTGATTATGCTCATGTGTTGATTTCATGAGTGGACTGGGTTTATTTCTAGTGACATAATTACTGCATATTATTCCATGAATGTGTCGGGTCACTATGTGTAATTGCAAGGTTGGTTCTTGTGTAGATCGGGATTGCATGTTAAACACTGTAGATATTGTCTTAGGGATCCTTGGGTGGTCCGAGTTATTTGAATGGCATATGGAATTGTATATATTGTTGTTGTTGTGGTATTGGGCATGTTTCAGGTAGTTGATAAGTCAGGATGATGAATTAGAGTCTGGGTTATATTTGCTGACTTGTTAATACATGTTTTGTCCTGCCTTACTAAGTTTTAGTTAAGTGTTCATATTTCGTATATTGGAGCTGGTTGATGATCCTACCAGTACACTATTGTTTTATGTACTGATATTGCACTTGCTCCTCTTTTGTTGAGTATGGGGCATATTCCGACGGCTGTTGCACGACCTCAGCTGTGACACGAGCGTTATCTGAATTTAAGGGTCAGCTCCTTCTTCCGGGTTGCCATGGATTTATCTATCCTTTCTAGTCCATTGTTTGACCTCAGACTACTTTATTTTTGGGGTTGCATCCCCATATTCTAGACTATGTTAGAAGTTTGGGTACACGACTTTCAGATTCTAAGGGTTATTCCCACAGAGATTCTTATTATTTACTTTTAGCTATGATTCTTGGTTTTGATTAATGATCAGTTAGTTTTAGCTGCTTAGTTTTAATAAGTGTTGACTTGGTTATTTGGTTCGCTCACCGGAAGTTTAGTGTGGGTGTCACTGGCGGGTTAAGTCGTGACAAAGATGATATCAGAGCCCTATGTTCGTTGATCTCATTGTACCAAAATGGGTCTAGTAGAGTCTTGTAGAATGGTACGGAGACGTCTATACTTTTCTTCGAGAGGCTATAGGACTTTAGGAAACTATCTCTCATTTATTCCTTCCTATAACTTAATTCCAATTGGTATTTGGCGATACAAATTGGTGTCTAACTCCCTTTATTCTTTTGTCCACAGATGGTTAATACCAGGAAAAATAGAGCAAGGGCAGTAGCTCTAACTGCAAAACCGGCAGTTGTAGGGCGAGAGAGAGGCAAGGGCAGGGGCAAAGGGAGAGAAACACCCGCCAAGGAGCTCAGGCGGCTACTGAGCAGAGGGTGGTGACCCCTCCCCCACTCTAGGATCATGTTGAGGAGGAGATTGAGGTAGTACACGAGGATAGCGCGGAACTGGGGGTGGCAACACCATTTGGAGGTGCAGGTCTTCCCCCTATGTCGTCTGAGGTAATTTAGCAGGTGTTGGCATTTCTGAGTGGGCTGGAAGGTACTAGAGCCACCCCCACTACGCCAACAGATCAGGTTTTGGGTGCCCATCCCGTTGTTGCCACAACCCCCGGGATGGATAAAGCTTTGGGTACAAATGCCTTCTTCCATCCGGTACTAGGCCCTATTATGATCGAGATCGAGCACGAACTATTGACCAAGTTTTTGAAGTTGAAACCTCCGTTGTTTCATAGGACAGAGAATGAGGATGCCTTCGATTTTATTCAGGATTGCTATGAAAGGTTGCATAATTTGGGTATTGTACAGCAGCATGGGTGGACTTTATTACTTTTCAGCTGCAGGGTAATGCCAAGCAGTGGTGGAGGGCCCATGTGGAGTGTCATTCATCAGCTTTGCCTCTAATGACTTGGGCTCAGTTTCATGCCCTATTTTTGGAAAAATATGTGCCTCATACTCTAAGGGATCGCAAGAAGGATGAGTTTCTGGCCTTTGAGCAGGGCAATATGTTTGTTTCAGCTTATGAGGCTAAGTTCCATACCTTGTCTCGCTATGCTACCTAGTAGTTGGACACCGAGGAAGAGAGGATTCGTTTGTATATTAAGGGTCTGAATACTGAGTTGCAGGTTATATTTGTTCATATGACTTCTGAAGGGAAGAGTTTTAATGAGGTCATTGACTATGTAAAGAAACTGGAAGGGGTCAGGCAGGTTGGGCAGGCTAAGGTATTAGCTAAAAAGTCCCAGAATAAAGGTAATATCAGTGGTTCTTACTCCAGGGGTCCCAGTTAGCAGGTCCATTCGGCTCTCCCTATTAAGTCAGCCCTGCCAGCTTCTTTGGGTGGCGTTCAAGGGCCAATCAGCAGTTTTCAGCTCCTAGAGGCCAGGGGGCTTCTTATACTTCTACTAGCATGCTCTATATTTATCGAGGATGCTTTCATTATGGTGATTCGGATCATTTTAAGAGGGAATGCCCTCTCAGACAGGAAGGAAATCAGGTGCAGCAGCAGACTAAGGCTGTAGTTCTAGCAGGTGGAGATGTCCATGGCAGGGGGCACCCACAGGGTGGGCGAGGGAATTTTCAGGGAGGCCATGAAAACAGAGGAAATGGTAATGTGGGAAGTGGAGTGGTGCAGCCAGCTAGAGAGGTTTCCCAGATTGATGATAGGGCCCATTGTTATGCCTTCCCAGGCAAGTCTGAGGCTGAGGCATCGGATGTTGTGATAACATGTACTATTCTCGTCTGTGACCGGATGGATTCTATTTTATTTGATCTGGGTTCCATATATTCTTATGTATCTGTTAAATTTTTCTTGGGTCTGGACTTGACTTGTGATGTTCTTGATTCCCCTATTCATATTTCTACCCCGATTGGGGAGTCTGTGATAGTGGCCCATGTGTATCATTTTTGCTCTGTAGTGTTTTGGGGTTTTCAGACTTGAGTAGATTTAGTTATTCTGGATATGCTAGACTTTGATGTGATTTTAGGTATGACTTAGTTATCTCCATATCATGTTGTGTTAAACTATAATTCTAAGACAGTAACTCTAGAGATTCCAGGTAGGGATAAACTAGAGTTGGAAGGTGTCTACATGCCTAAGCCAGCGAAGATTATATCCTTTGTTCGGGCTAGGAAGCTAGTGGGAAAAGGTTGTTCAGCCTTCTTGGCTCATCTTTGGGATGTTACTATGGAGTCTCCTTCTATTGAATTCGTCTATGTATTTTTTGAATTTCAGGAGGTATTTTCGGAAGATTTGCCTGGCATGCCTCCGGATAGGGACATTGACTTCTGTATAGATTTGTAGCTGGGCACTCGCCCAATCTCTATTCCTCCTTTTTGTATGGCTCCGGCAGAGTTGAGGGAACTTAAAACTCAACTTTAGGAATGTCGAGATAAGGGATTTATTCGTCTAGTGCTTCACCTTGGGGTACTCCAGTCTTGTTTGTGAAAAATAAAGATGGTAGTATGAGGATGTGCATAGACTACACGCAACTGAACAAGGTTACCATCCAAAATAAGTATCCTCTACCCTACATAGATGACCTTTTTGACCAGTTGCAGGGTGCTTCGGTGTTTTCTAAGATTGAATTGAGGTCAAGGTATCACCAACTGAAGATTAGGCCTGAGGATATACCTAAAACGGTTCTTTGGACTCGGTATGAGCATTAAGAGTTCCTAGTAATGTCATTTGGGTTGACCAATACACTGGCAACCTTTATAAATTTGATGAATGGTGTCTTCAAATCATTTCAGACTCCTTTGTAATTGTGTTTATAGATGATATTCTGATTTACTCCAAGAGTAAGGAGGAGCATGCAGAGCATCTTCGCATTGTTATGGGAATTTTGAGGAGCCAGAAATTGTATGCTAAGTTTTCAAAGTGTGAATTTTGGTTGTTTTCGGTTGCTTTCTTAGGGAATATGGTTTCAGAAGGGGGTGATAGTGGATCCCCAAAAGATTGATGCAGTTAAGAGTTGGGTCCGACCTAGCTTTGTGACTGATGTTAGGAGTTTTGTGGGTCTTACGAGCTATTATCGCAGGTTTGTCAAGAACTTTGCTTCCATCGCTACTCACTTGACAAGACTGACTCAGAAGGAGGTCCATCGCTACTCACTTGACAAGATTGACTCAGAAGGAGGTACCTTTTGTTTGGTCTAACAAGTGTGAGGAGAGCTTCCAAAAGCTCAAGACACTTCTGACTACAGCTTCTATCCTATCATTGTCGGTTGAAGGTAATGATTTTATTGTGTTTTGTGATGCTTCACACTCGGGTTTGGGTGTTGTGTTAATGGAGGACAAGAATGTTATAGCGTATGTTTCAAGGTAATTGAAGCCCCATGAGAAGAATTACCCAACCCATAATTTGGGGTTGGCAGCGGTGGTTTTTGCACTCAATATCTGGAGATACTACCTTTATGGTGTCAAGTGTGAAGTGTTCACAGACCATCACAACCTACATCATGTGTTTACACAGAAGGACTTGAATCTGAGATAGAGGAGGTGGATGGAGTAGTTGAAAGATTATGATGTGACCATCCAGTATTATCCAGGTAAGGCCAATGTGGTAGCAGACACATTAAGCCGAAAAGCAGTTACCATGGGCAGTTTGGCTTGTCTGGGGGTGTCCAAGCGACCCTTGACTAGAGAGATTCGGACTCTAGAATCCAAGTTCATGTAGTTGGGCATTTCAGAAAGGGATGGAGAGTTGGCCAGCATTGAGGCTAAGTCCATATTTCTGGAAGAAATGAAGGCCAAACAGTTTAAGGATGTGCAATTGAATAAGCTTTGGAACAAGGTGGTGTTTGGGGAGGCCCCAAATGCCACACTTAATGTGTGTGGGGTGCTGTGGTTTACAGGGCATATATGTGTTCTTCGGGTTGATGACTTGATACAGAATGTGTTGGAAAAAGCTTATTATTTTTAGTACTCGATTCATCCGAGCATAACCAAAATGTATCGGGACTTGAGGCATCTTTATTGGCTGCCTGGGATGAAGAGGGACATAGCTGAATATGTGTCTAAGTGTCAAAATTGTCAGTAAATGAAATATGAGCATCAAAGGCCTACATGATTACTTCAAAGAATGCCCATTCCTGAGTGGAAGTGGGAAAGGATAGCCATGGACATCGTGGTAGGTCTTCCTAAGACCTTGGGGAAGTATGATTCCATTTGGATAATTATCGACAGCCTGACCAAGTCAGCTCATTTTATTCTAGTCAGGGTGGATTACAACTCCCAACAATTGGCCAAAATTTACATCAAGGAGATAGTGAGGTTGCACGGGGTGCCCCTTTCCATCATTTCAGACAGAGGTACGCTGTTTAATTCTAACTTATGGGGCAAGTTACATGAAGAGTTAGGCACCCAAATCATTTTTAGCATAACTTTTCATCCTCAGATAGATGGTCAGCTAGATAGGACAATTCAGGTGCCGGAAGATATGTTGAGAGCAAGTGTGATTAATTTTGGAGGCCATTGGGATCAGTTTTTATCATTGTGTGAATTCTCATACAACAACAGTTATCACTTTAATATTGATATGGCACCATTCAAATCACTTTATGGGAGGGGATATAGATCACCCATAGGGTGGTTCGAGGCAGGCGATGTGAAAACTTTGGGCATTGACTTGGTGAAGGACACTCAGGAGAAGGTGAGAGGTATTCAAACCAAGTTATTGGCAGCCTAGAGCAGGCAAAAGGAGTATGCAAATTGCAAGGTAAGGGACATGGCATTTCAGGTTAGTGAACAAGTTTTGTTGAAGGTATCATCGATGAAAGGGGTAATGAGGTTTGGCAAGAGGGATAAGCTTAGCCCTCGGTATATACGTCTATTTAAGGTTCTCAAAAGTATGGGACCGGTAGCTTACAGATTAGAGTTGCCGCCTAGTTTGTTCGGAGTACATCTAGTTTTTCATGTATCCATGTTAAAAAGACACTATGGGGATGGAGAGTACATCATCAAATGATATTTGGTATTGTTGGAAAAGGACCTTTAGTACGAGAAAGAGCCAGTTGCTATTCTTGACTGAGATGTTTGAAAATTAAGGATGAAGGAAATCAGATAGGTAAAGGTTCAATAAAAGCATCATCTGGTTGAGAAAGCCTATTGGAAAATCGAGAAGGACATGTGGGACAAGTACCCTTACTTGTTTGAGGATTCAGGTACTATCCTTTTCTCTTTTTAGCTCATTTTTTTATGTTTGATCATTCGAGGATGAACAATGGGTAAATTGGTATCTGTTGTAACAACTGTTCCTGTTGTTATGGGTGAGATATTCATGCAAAGAAATAGGTTAGAAAACTTCCAGGTTTGGGAGTTACAAATTTTGGGCTAGGCTAAGTTCTATGGCAATCCAGGAAAGGATTAGGTAAAATATCTAAGGTTGAGCTAGTTTTTCTATTACTAAGAAATTAAGGAGTCCATAGGACTTTTCAGAAATTAATTCGAGTGAGTAGAACTCCTGATATCGAACTTGACGTGAAAGGGTTGGTATGGAACATCAAGGTTTGAAAGTGTGTTGTAAAATCAGCAAAATTGGAAGGATTCTCGAGGTTTTATCCCGTGTCAGCCACTATAGCAGGTGACACAATGCTACAGCGATAATTTCTATAGTGGAGAAATTCCTGCTATAGCGGAAGTCAAGGCGGTCAACCCGGCTATAGCAGGTGGCTTCCACTATGGTAGCGTCGCTATAGTGGGATTGGGCCTCTATAGCGGGGTAAGTTACAGTAAATGTAGAAACTTTTCCAAAAATGTTCAGAATTATTCAAGAATATTTTAGGAAAGTGCAGAGGCAAAAAAAGGGTGAATCCTATTGATTTTCTAGTAGGAATCTTCGTAAAGGTAAGCAAATTATTTTCCTAACTTAGTACTTTGATTCCTATATCTTAGAATCATTAGTAACGGGCAGTAGGGAGGGTTTGTCTTGACCTAAGGTGGAAAATCATGTGTAACCAGGAATATGTGTGTAGAAAACCTTGGATTTTATATATAAATTGTGTAATTCATGTTTTAATACCATAATTTGCTAATGTAATCATGAAATTAGTATTTTTAGGCAAATTATGGGTGGAAAGGCCCTAGGTTGGGTGGAATGATCACGGGTTTGGACTAGGGTTTAGGATTAGAATATAATTTGGGGATATTTAGGCCACATTGATTAATTTTGGTGTTATGTGATTGTTTTTAGACCAAGAACAAGCTAAAGCTTCACAAAAAGGAAAACCTCAGGTTCAGTAGAGCATTCGGGCGTAATTCTAGGTAGGTGATGGTTGATTATTTCCTATTTACGATATGTGTGCATGTTAACTACTATGTTAGTGTTGCCTATACAATTCGTGGGTTAGGGAATAAGATAATGAATGCCACTAATATCTTATTGTCAATCTTACGAAATGAACCTGTCTTTAATACTTGTTGATTTTACAAGTGTAGTCCGTATTCATTGTGATTGGTTATTGTGTTGTCTGTGATATTTAGTTGGCTTGGGTACCATGCCTGGTACAATTCATTAGTTGGCTCGGGTACCATGCCTGGTACGGGATATCATTCAGTTGGCTCAGGTACCACACCTGGTACGGGTTCTAATATAGTTGGCTCGGGTACCACGCTTTATACATATTTGATTATACTTGTGTGTTGGTTCCATAGATGGATCGAGTTTATTTTTTTATAATATAATTACTGCATATTAGTTCATGAGTGGTCGGGTGACTGTGTGTAATTACTAGATTGGTTCTTGTGTAGACCAGAATTGCATGTTAAACACTGTAGATATTGTCTTAGGGATCCTTGGGTGGTTCGAGTTATTTGAATGGCATATGGTGTTGCATATATTGTTATTTTTGTGGTTTTGGGTGTTTCAGGTAGTTGATAATTCAGAATGATGACTGAGAGTCTGGGTTATAATTGCTGACTTGTTTATACATGTTTTGTCCTGCCTTACTAAGTTTTAGTTAAGTGTTCATATTTCTTATATTGGAGCTGGCCGATGATTCTACCAGTACACTATTATTTTGTGTACTGATATTTCACTTGCTCTTCTTTTGTTGAGTACAGGACATATTTTGGCGGTGACTCTTGGACCATGTCTCCCGAACAATCTCAGTACATATGGCGCAAGACGATTCCACATATCGAGGTCGGAATGGGATCGGGTGACTGCGCGACCTCAGCTGTGACACGAGCGTTATCTGAATCTAAGGGTAAGCTACTTCTTTCGGGCAGTCATAGATTCGTCTATCCTTTCCAGTCTATTGTTTGGACTCAGACTGCTTTATTTTTGGGGTTGCATCCCCATATTCTAGACTATGTTAAAAAATTTGGTACACGAATTTCAGATTCTAGGGGCTATTTCTGCAGAGATTCTTATTATTTACTTTTAGCTATGATTCTTGATTTTGAGTAATAAATTAATTTTAGCTGCTTAGTTTTGATAAGTGTTGATTTGGTTACTTGGTTCGCTCACCGGGGGTTAGGGTGAGTGTCACTCGCAGCGGGTTAAGTCGTGACAATTTTTGTATCTTCTTCTCTCCCCACTCACCTATTCAACTTCTCAGAAAATAAATCATCAATTTTGCTCAAAGTTTAGTTCCTTTTTGGTTAAAAATTTGTAGGATACCTCTGTTTTTCAATTTATTTGACTATTTTAGAGTTGAAAGGTTACCCGTGAAGGAGAAAGAGCTTAGGGCATAACTTGGAGCTCTTCTCTAGTAATAATGGTGGTCTTTTTATAAGTAGTAGTTGTTATTTAAAGTTACGATTCTTTTAAGAGCATTCTTTATTTTTTGTGTACTTGCTTCTTGATTATCATTATCATGAGTGCTTCGTGGGGGATGGTATGAAGTTGTTCACTCTATATCTTTCTCCATCATATACTTGATATAGTGCACTAATTTGAGAAAGCTAATGCAGTATTTATTCTATATTTTGCTCAATTTTTGGGGATAAAAATTACACAGGTTGATTTTTGTAGAAATGGAATTTTATAGTCATGGATATTACTTTTATTTATTTTACCTTTATATGTTTTGTTGTCTACTTATTCATGGAAAGTCTGAGTGTTTTTCCTCTTTTCTTTCTGTTTTATATGAAATATAGGGATAAAAGAGAAGTAATATATAACTTGGGCAGTCATGTGAGAATAAGGTCTGCGAGCGAGGAACGTCAAAGACATAGCTGCTGGATCAACTGAATGATCTGATGAACCTGATACACAAGTTATTTATAAAAATGATCATAAATAAGAAGTTGAATGATAGGTTTCATTTTCCTGAGAGACATATATAGAAGTATAGGGTAACACTGCAAAATTTGAACCTCTTGATTCTAATGCTTAGATGTTGTCTATTATGACGTAATTTACATTTCAAATGGCACTCTTATGTCTGACTACTCTTTTCTATGCTCAAAGCTGGGAGGAAATTGTATTTAAGGGTTTGCATAATTTTGAATAATTGATTATGTATTGTATGACTCTGTTATCGATAAAACTTCAATCTCTGCTGGCTCAATATTTTTCTTGCTTATTGCCCGACTTTACTATCTTCTTCCCTAGTGAGTCTTCATTCAGTCTGTGCTTCTTCGACAAACATAGCACAATGTCTTTCCTATTTAGTACTAAATAGCTTTACTACAAACTTCCATTCTCGCTTGCATTTTTTTTTTATTTGGTGATTTTAAAATATACTTTTAGCACTTATTGAGTACTTATATATCTAAGTTGCATGGCATCTTGAAGCTGTAGATTTGTTGATGGTAAATTTAAATATCATTTACTCTATGAGGAATGACAAATTATTGTATTCCAGCATGCATTTGCAGGATGTTTGTCGCTTTGTAAAATCTTCATGTGCTCTTATCTAGATGACATTCTTGTTACGTGATCTCCTATCATCGTTATCGACTCAACCTATAGCATGTTGTCCGAGAAGAAAATACATAAACTGTAAAATGAGGGACTTCAACAAGAAGTAAACTATTAGCAGAACTATGTAAAGGGAGTTTTATAGTGATATTTTATTCATTAAAGATGGTATTGTTATATGACTTATCTTCATTCGGTCTATAATTTTCTCATCTAATAACTCAGATTCTGATCTTTACAAGCTCAATTTGAATACTGATATTTCAGTTTCTAATTATCAGAATATAACAGATGATGCTAAGATTTTTAGAGAAATTGCTTTGACTTAAAAGTGCCTAGAATGGCTCTGTTGAATGAATTAAAAAAGATGGATATGATTCTGTTATAATGCTTATATGTAAGTTATTGACATTGAAACTTGTCAGAACCCGTTAATGAACTTTGTTGCTTGGATTAAAGTAGCAGAAGTATATAACAGTGCTTGGTTATTTGGTATTTTTGAAGAACATTACTAAAGCTTGAAAGATTTTTTCGTTGAAACTTGGGCTTCTTTTTTACCAGCCAGCTTATTTGATTAGGGAGCAATAAAATGACATATGCACTTACGTACATCATTGGAATAATATATTTGATCTATGCTAGACTTTTACAGGAGCTTGCTGAGAATTCTCGACGTTTGGAGCCATGAAGAAATACATGCAATAGAAAGAATTTTTTGTGTTGTTGCTCAACAACCTATTAGTGTGGGCATAGATGAAAGCAGCCGATGTTGTTTAGAATGAAGGGTGACACTTTAAGGAGGAAGATACTTAAGGGTCGTGCTGGGTCAACATGAAATAAATAAAACAAAACAGAGAGAGTACTATTTATATATTCAATTTCAATTTTTTGGGTGCTAAATGCAGTGTAAAATTCTCTTTTAGAATTGTATAAAAATTTGAAATTACTTCTTGGATCTGTAAAATGTAATTTTTTGTGTTTGTTATTTATCAAGCCCGAACTATACATAATTTACGTGATTGTGACTTGTGAGATTGTAACAGAAAATCATAAAAATCAACGTACTATTACTATCTAAAATGTTGGGCTTATGCGCAGCACAGGCATGTTCATCTAGTTCAATAATATTGACGGCAAAAGGCATAAGTACCCTCCTAAATTATCATCATATTTTTAATTACACATCTTTTCTTTTAAGAGGTTCTATTACCACGTTAAACTACTTTAAAATGGAATATATACACCCTTAAGGGGTCATTTGATTGAGAACAAGTTATCTCGAAACTAGCTATCCTGGGATAAGTTATCCCAATATGTATATGTGATAATTTATCTCATCTCTATGGTATAAATGGTGGGATAAATTATCTCGGACTTAGCAACCAAACAAGACACCAAAATTTTATCCCAGGACTATTTGTTTTTATCCCTCACACCAAATGACCCTAAGTGTTGAGATGGCAAGAGAGTGAGCACACTCTCTTGGAGGCATGTGAGAGACAAAAAAGTAACTTAAAATTTTCTTAGTACGAACACATGTCATTCTTTAGTTGGACACTTTATAATTAATTAGTATACATAATAAATTAACATTAAAATAAAATCAATTTTTTTTTCCTTTTAAAGTAATTAGCGTTATTGTTAATTTAGCTGTTGAATTAATTTTAAGAAGATACTTTTTTTTTTAAAAAGTTAGAGTTTAATTTATTTTTAATGTTTAAATGATTTTATTTTAATTTTCTAAAAGACATACCCACTTTTTCAATTTAAACAGTAAAAAGGAAATTCAACAGTATAAAGGATTTTTTTTGAAAATTTGGTGTTCATTTTTAAATAAAATAAATTTATAATTAATTTAATACGTGGGAAATGATGAAATGTAAACATTTATCCCACATAATGAATAAATTTTCTGAACTCTAATATTTTTAAAAAATAACTTTTTTTAAAGAAATATCCTGTTAAAATTAATTTAACAGCTAAATTGATATTGGAATCAAAAAAATATTAAAGAAAAAAAAAAGTCAACAATAATGCTAATAACTAAAAAGAAAAAATATATATTTTACTTTATTTCACAAAGAAAGAAAAATACTAATTTTAAAGATATTTATTTAAATTTAATTTTAAATTAATTATGTGTATTAATTAATTATAAAGTGTTCAATTAAAAAATAAAATATATTCTTATTAATAAGATTTTAAGTTATTTTTTATTTCTCAAATAGAATATATATATATATATTTCATTTTAAAGTAATTTAGAAAAATAATAGGATCTCTTAAAAGAAAAAATGTGTAGCTTGAAATATGATGATAGTCCAAGAAGGTACTTATGCCTTTTTACCTAATATTGACCGTGCATGATGCATAAGGCTGAAAATATGAAAGAGAGTGATGATGTCAGCAGATGTGAAACTAGTGTGGACACATTACTAGATATTTTTTTATTCTGTCTTTATGATAAAGTTGAGTTTTTGGTAATCAATATTTTCAGAGGGGTAAAACTCAATACAAGAAGAATCAGTGTGAAAAATAGTTATATGAGATCAGTTAACAAGATTCTTCAGTATAAAATTAGTTTAATTTGAAAAACACACAAATGCAAATATTTTTGAAATTGTATTAAATCTTCAATTTTTATTTTTTTTGAGTTTTCAGTAATCTTATTAAAACTTATACTCTTGTTTACATATTTAAATTTCAATACATAACAAAATAGTAATAATAATAATAATTAAAAAAAAATCAGATTAAAATAAAAAGATAACAGAAAATTAGAACAATTAGTAAAAGCTGATTGTGGAAGTTGAAAACTTGATGATTGTCGCCAAACTTTTAAAATCAACTTTTTTTGAAAAGTATTTTCTTATAAGTGTTTTTCAAACAATACTTTTGGTGAGAAACAGTTTGTGTTTGACCAATACATTTAAAATATACTTTTAAGCATCAATTAGTGTTCGACCAAGCTTTTTAAAAAGTATTTTTAAGTGTATTTTTCTCAAAGCTACTTTTTTAGCTTTTGAAAGCAGTTTCTGCTACTCCACGGAAGCACTTTCTTTTTTTAAAAATTTGGCCAAACACCTGACTTTTAGAAATAAGCACTTTTTTTATAAAAAAAAAATACTTTTTGAAAAAAAAAAAATTGGCCAAACGGGTTGTAAATAAAGCAATCCATGAGGGAGCTAGTTTCACTGCTTTAATTAGCTTACTTCAATACTTGAAAATGTGAGAAAAAATAAAAAAAAAATGTACAACTCAAATTATTTTTTCAACTCAAATTATTCAATACACCTTTTCATTTGACCGACTATGTAGATGCATATGTAGAAAACAAAGAGCATATGTATAAATATGAATTTAATTACATGAAATGATCTCAAAAAGGAAATGTGACTTACAAGTTATAAATTAAATATTTCTTTCCATATAAAGGCTCATTATACTCATGTTTCCTTGTAATTATATATTTTTAACAAAGATTCGATCTTTTACATTTTATTTTTACAAAATTCAATACCTTTTAAAAAGATATTTAAATCATAAATACAATTACTAACAATTTTTGGGAGCGCAAAGCAGGGGCTTCACTTGCTTCGCTCGGTAGATATATTACACATTGCTAAATACTACATATATATATATATAAATTGAGTGGATACTATAAAATTATTCAATATTTAGGACAAAGTCAAGTAATATAGTCCAAGATGATCATTCGATTCTTAAAGTATGTGTGATCAACAATAGGAGAATATCTAAGAAATTGAGAATTTATCTCCTTTTTATTTATAAAGTTAAATGTCAAATAGTGTTTATTACTCCCTGCCCCTTAAAAAGTTAAATAAAAGATAATATATTAATATTACCCCTTTATTTCTTAAAACTAATGATGGTTGAAAAACTCGTTAAAGAAAAGGATAATTTTGAAAAATAAATACTTAAGGGCAAAGGGGTAAATGTACCCCTCAACTTTGTGATTTAGAAAAAATATATCCTCCATTATAAAAGTGGAGCAAATATACCTCTGCCGTCTATGGAATAGTGCAGATATATCTTTTTTACTAATTGGGGTATATTTTTTAATTAAATAATATTATCTTATTTTTTAAGTATCTTGGGTCTATTATCCAGGAAAATGGAGAGATTGATGAGGATGTCACTCATCGTATTGGTGTTGGGTGGATGAAATGGAGGCTCGCATCTGGAGTCTTGTGTGATAAGAAGGTGCCTACTAAACTTAAAGGCAAATTCTACAGAGTGGTGGTCCGACCAGCTCTGTTGTATGGAGTAGAGTGTTGGCCAGTAAAGAACTCCTATATTCAAAAGATGAAGGTGGCGGAGATGAGGATGTTGTGATGGATGTGCGGGTTTACTAGGAGAGATGGGATTAGGAATGAGGATATCCGAGATAAGGTGGGTGTGGCGTCGGTGGAAGATAAGATGTGAAAAGCGAGGTTGAGATGGTTCGGACATGTGAGGAGGAGAGGCACGGATGCTCCAGTGCGGAGGTGTGAGAGGTTGGCTATGGATGGTTACAGGAGAGGACGAGGTAGACCGAAAAAAATATTGGGGAGAGGTGATTCGACAGGACATGGCGCAGTTGCAGCTTACCGAGGACATGACCCTAGATAGGAAGGTGTGGAGGACGCGGATTAGGGTAGAAGAGTAGTAGGTAGAAGTGTGTGTAGGCTAGTAGGTAGGAGTGTTTTTCCTTATTGTCCCAACTAGTAATCGTAGTGCTACGCTTATAGTTTCTTGTTCTTGGATTCCTCGTGGTAGTATTTTGTGGCAGTGCTCTGTTTCTGTCTGTTGTTTGTTACTACATATTACTTCCTATCGCCTCTTGTAGTTTTATATTGTATTTTTACCCTGTATCATTGTTATGTCCTTTTTAGCCTATTTTTAGACTGTTTTGTCTTGAGCCGGGGGTCTATCGAAAACAGCCTCTCTACCTCACCTCTGAGGTAGTGGTATGGACTGCGTACACTCTACCCTCCCCAGACTCCACGCTGTGGGAATACACTGGGTATGTTGTTGTTGTTGTTGTATCTTATTTTTTAAAATTCAAAAAAAATAAATGAATTTATTTTTAACTAATCCGTTTTATTTTTTAACTGACTCAATCTGCACGATTCAAACAAAAATAATAGTAACCCACAAATTTTTAATTTAGGAAACACCTGATGGAAATTAAAATACTCATATTTCTGACTATGTAGTACCTGCATATCATCTGTACTTTTTCTATGGAAATGTATTTTAGATTAGTTAGATGAAACTGTATTTTTAGCACCATTTAACCTATTAAATATAAATTTATTTATCTTTTTTTAATTTTAAAAAATAAGATAAATATTATTTAATTTTAAAAAATACAACTTTGTTAGTAAAAAGGGTATATTTGTACCATTTCATAGACAACAGGAGTATATTTGCAGCATTCCATAAATGACAGGGATATATTTGCTCCACTTTTTTAACAAAGGGTATATCTGATCTAAATCACAAAGTTAAGAGGTATATTTATTTCTTTTTACAATACTTAATTAATATATTTTAAAAAATTTAAAAAATTATTTATTTTAAATTATAAAAAAATATCAAAAATTCATTTATTTTAGACTGGAGTAGAATATATGGTAGTCCCAATGATAGATCAACAGACTGAGTATTTGCATTGACTGAATATGAGCATGACTTTGGGATTAGCAAATTCCAACCACCATGTTGTTTTGATTTTTGACTTTAGAGCTTTGACCGAAATAGCATTAACCTTTTCTTTTTATCACGTTGATTTTTTTATTTTTTATTTTTGTTGTTGTTGAAAAACAAAAGAGATTAGCTAATAATTTGTGAGTAAAAATATACATAGCATTCGATATTCATAAAATTTTTATTAACCTGCTATGATTTATCGATTTAATAAATGATCAAGAACTTGTCTAATTAATTGAAATTAAATAAAAATAGTCAATAGACAAATAAATATATTTATTTATCTATTGATTTGATATAAATATATGTGGAGTACTATCTTTTAATGGTAAAGCAACGTTGGAATTGCTTTATCACAAAGGTAAAAGAAGCTTGAGTACTCGTCAGAAAAATTCGATTGTAAGCTTTAGGTTGTA
The DNA here is from genome assembly GCA_003996215.1 of Jaltomata sinuosa. NCBI lineage: Eukaryota > Viridiplantae > Streptophyta > Magnoliopsida > Solanales > Solanaceae > Jaltomata > Jaltomata sinuosa. Next base: position 285,475 of record QJPP01002501.1, on the reverse strand, counting down.
ATAGAGTATTAAAACATGGTTGACCAGTAACCTTCTACTTTTAGAATGGGGAAATGTGGACAAGGAAGTCTTCAGATGACATAATCTCTTACAATTGCATGTAGAATAGACAGTGACTCATCAGCAGAGAAGAAACTAGCACGAAATTTCCGTTTGGTCATTATTAATTTGCTAGAGAGTATAGATTTAGCAGGGCCAAAAGACCAAAAACAGACCAACTGAATTATTGTTGTAGTTTATTTAGCTAGTGTTTTGACATGCGATTTTATCTTATGATATGAAATTAGTGTTTGGACATGTGATTTTATCTCATGATTTTAAATCATGAAATGAAATTTTAAATTCTCAAAAAATTATAATTTTGAATTTCAAATCATTATTTCAAGTTTTTTAAATATAAAATTTGACCATAAGTTTCTATTTTGTAAATAAAAAAATTATAATTTTAAATTTTTCAAAAAGAAAAACTCATGCTCAGTTTGAAGAGATTGTCCGTATACCATTTGAAAGAATTATATTAAAGAATAACTAGTTACTATTATTGTTGACTAGTGGATCTTTGTATATTATGTGTACTTGAAAGTTTGTAATCGCTTATAAAAAGGAACATGAAATTTGTGATTTATCAATGCAGTGTCTTAAGATATTACGATATCCTATTTATGAACTATGGTTTGTGTAACACCCCAGAATTCGAATCAGCTTTTAAACTTAGAATCTCTGAAAATTCTGAACCTTCCAGGATCCACGAGTCCAGACCACGAGCCGTGGACTGAACCACGAGCCATGGAAGGAACTCGTGGAAACTGTTCTGCAGACCCCTCCTCGGGTCTGAGAACAGCGAGTCGGGTTCACGAGTCGTGGATGGTTCCACGGGTCCTGGAACCAGCTCGTGAAAATCAGACTGAGGCTTGAGTTTTCCTAATGAACCACGAGAGGTTCCTACGAGTCGTGGATGATTCCTACGAGTCGTGGATGGTTCCACGAGCCATACTGTTGAGTCGTGAAAAGTCATCCGCAGTTTAAATTTTGGGTCAGAAACCACGAGAAGAAACCACGAGTCGTGGTTGGGTCTACAGGTCATAGACTCCACTCGTGGAATCTGAAGTCGAGTTTTAAAATCATCTTTTTCTAAATTAAGTCCCTGGTTATTTTGGTAATTACCCACCCTTTTAACTCTTAAGTGAGGTCTCTTTGGACTCTTTTAGTAGGGTTTCACTCCTAATTAGCCTAAGTCCCCTCCAAACTCTCATTCATCTTCCCAAAAGTGGAAAGGGTCTCTCAAGCTTCAAGCTCCAAGTTTCAAGTCTCCATTTCTCTTCATCCTTGATATAGAAAGCTTCAATTCAGATATGTGGGTATTCAATAAGGGATTACTTCCACCCTTATGCCTAAAACCCTCAAGTTTTACTTTGATTTATGAATTTATGAAATTAGGGTTCTTACCCAATTGGAGAAATTTTATGAGTTCAATTTTAAAGCATCAATTCATGATTTTTATTACTTATCTATGATTTATTTGAGATTCCTTAAGTGTTTTCAAAAGTCCATGCACTATAGATGAATTCTAGCATGTTTTCACTCAATTGCATGCCTTCAAGTGAAATTGGTATGTTTAGATAACATGACCTCAAGTATTATGAAATTGCATCCCTAATTCTTTTCAAGTTATGAATCTAGAAAGAAAAGTATATTTTGAATTATGGCAATGCTAAGCTTTAAGACTTATGATTTGAGATTGGCATGACATCATATATGTCCTTATGCTTTTCTAACAGTTTTGACATCAGATATGTCCTTATGCTTTTCTAACAGTTTTGACATCAGATATGTCGTAAGTATATTATGAGCTATATGTATATTTTGGAAGTAGTATTTAGCACCGAGTTAGACAGGGTGAGCGTACCCTTAGTCCCAAAACTACGTGCCTCCATAGGTTGATTAGCCCCTCACTTGGGCATTAGAATTACTGATCATGCCACAGTTATGCCTTTATACCCTGACAAGGTATATTGGGTCCTCTCGATAGGGCAGATACATCAGATTCCATGTAGCTCACATGGTCTATGTCAGTTAGAGAACCTCCCACAGAAACAGTTTCAGGTTTTTAAATGCATTGACTCTTTGTTTACAGACTTCAGAACTTCTACTATTACTTATAGTTTTCAAGTATATTTTGCCTATGATATTGCATTGAGTCTTTTGCATTTCATCTTTAGTCATTACAATATGATTTCAGTTTTAAAGCACGTATAGCATATTTACTTCAGATTCTGCATATATCGCATACCCAGTATATCTTATAGTACTGATGCATACTTCTTGTGCTGCATCCTATTTATGATGCAGATTCAGGCTCCTTTCCTCAGACTCGTGGCTAGACATCGCCGTCTATCCAGCTTGTGTTGGTGAGTCCTCATCATTCGAGGGCTAGTACTAGACTTGTTACTTTCATGTCTTTCTTTTAGATTTCTGAGTTAGTTCGGGTCTTGTCCCAGCAACTCCTTATTTCATATGTAGAGGCCTTTCAGATATAGACATATATTCGAGTTCTCATTTCAGATTATGTTTCTTCTGGACATTTATCTATTATGGAGTTGGTTGCCTATTGATACACCCAAATTACACCTCCAAACAGAAGTATAAAACGATCGTTGTTCAAATATAGAACCTAACCAAGGTTAGGGTTGATCCCACAGGAAATATGGAAGGACTAGGGTCAATTATGTTTACTCGCGCTCTTAGCCGTTTATTTCCCTATGAAGAGGGATTTTAAGTAACAAGTAGGAATTGTAATTCAGATTCGAACAAGTAACAAGTAACAGTTTTAAGAGTTGTAATCAATGAGAGGAGTGAATAGGTTAGTGTTTCCAATGATATCATAACTTAGTAAGGCGTTGTACTTAGTAAACTAATTTGGTGCTTAGCATGCAATATCGGTAAGTTAGGTTCACCTAAATGGTTGGTCCCCTAGATAGATGAATTTCACCACACGCCTTGGTCCAGCCGTGGGTGTATGCTTTACTAACCCTTACCCTTGATCTCAGATTAGCTATTCCCGGACAAGGTCAAGCTATTAGATGAGAGTTGGTAGCCTTAAATCTCCATTATAAACATCTCTTTTCCTATTCGTTACCTCCTTGGTTCGGCAAGTAAGAATAAGGCGAGTTCAAACGTTGGCCACCGTTAAAAAGCAATCAAAGCGAAGGGAAGAACAATACATGCATTAACACCGCTCTAGAATCACCAAGTACTTTGCCTACTTCGTTAATCCTTCATGGTTCCCACAACCCTAGTTGTCGATATAGCTACTCATAGTTATAAGTAAACAATCAGAAGTTATATATGTTGTCACGCCTCGAGGTTAGCCCCTAGACGTAACATGGGAATCGGGACCACAAGGATCCCAAGCTAACCCTTGGTCATAGCATTCTCAAGTAAACATAAAGAAAAACATAGCGGAAGTATCACAAGGAAATCAAAAATAGGAAACATAATCATAGATAGATAAGTCGAATAGGGAATACAAATCAAAGGTCAACCGATAATATCTATGTCTGAAAAGCCTCTAAGACTAGCATAAAGAGTTGATGGGACAATACCCTAACTAACTCAACAATCTGAAGGAAAGGAAAACATAGGAAAGCTAAAATATAGACTAGTCCTCGAGCTATGAGGACTCACCAAGACTGTCTAGAAATCCGGCTTCGTCTAGCCATGTGCCTGGAAGGGAACACCTGAATCTGCATCATTAAAGGTTGCAACGCAAATTGCGTCAGTACTATGAAATGTACCGAATATGTGAGCAATGCATAAATATGATAAAAACATGCTTTAAAATGTACTGAGACAAAATCCATACATAATAAGGGATCATGAGAAAATATCATAATGGAAAGCTAAATCGTGAAGCAAGAGCCAACTTCAAAATAAGAGTTCATAAAGCTTAGAAAACTTGAAAACATTCATAGGGGAGTTTCTTATAACTGACATAAGAGCATGTGAGCTACATGGAATCTAACTATATAACCCTAGTTAGCAAAGCTGACTTGAACCTTGCCAAGGAACAAGTCACCATACCCAACTATATAACTCTAGTTAGCAAAGCTGCCCTAATGCCCGCTAGGACACATGACACCATTCATAAAGACGTGGATCCACTCTCATGCGCCTTTAAGGCACATCATTTCATAACCTACGCTGGCAATGTAGTTTCTGGACCTATGGGTACTCTCACCCTATCCAAATCGGTGCTAAATACTACTCCCAAAATATGCACATATAGCTCATCATTTTATAGTGGCATTCTCTCATGCCAAATCTTGTTCATAAAGCATGAAACACATCGGGTATCATGCAACTTTCATATCATAGTTCATAAAGCTTAGCATAGCTATAATTTAAAATATTTTTTTCTTTTTAAATTTATACTTGAAGAATTAGGCATGCAATTTCATAAATACATAAAGGCCATGATATCTAATCATGTACATTTTCTCTTGAAAACATAAAATTTCATGGAATCATGCTAGAAATCAACTTTCATGCTTGGACTTTTGAAATCAATAAGAGAATCGTAATCAAATCATGAACAATAAATAAGAAACCATGAATTTAAATATAGAAACTGATTTCATAAATTTTCCCTAATTTTAGATCAAACCCTAATTTCATAAGTTCATAATTCAACATAAGAATTAGGAATTTTTGGGCACAAAGGTGAAAGAAACCCATTGTTGAAGACCCACATACCTTAGAAGAAGATAACCCACTTCAATGGAAAAGACCTAGGAGGCTTGACTTGGAGCTTGGAGACTTGAAGCTTGAGGAAGAACTTTTCTTCTTTTGGGAGGTGAATGAATGATTTAGAAGGAACTTAGGGTAATAAGGGTGAAAACCCTACTTGAAATAGTCAAAACGACCTCACTTAGTAGTTAAAAGGGTGGGTAATAACTAAAATACCCCTGGGACTTAAATAAGAAATTTCAGGAAACTGGGCCACCTCACGGGTTACCCGACGGGCGTCAGGCCCATGACGGCCCGTCGGCCAAGGCGTCGGGCAAGGGTACCTTGGTCAAAGTCTGCTGGACCCTTTCGACGGTGAGCTTTCACGGCTTGTTGAGCTTGCGACGCCCGTGGGGTTGCCTGTCGAGAGAAAGGTGGACAAGGGAAGAGAGCCCTGGATCATTTCGACGGCTGGCTCCCACGGGTCGTTGCACCCATGACGCCCGTGGCCTAACCCGTCGAGAAGACTGGGTGATGGGGAGGAGTGGTTAGACCATTTCGATGGTGGGTCCTATGGGCCGTCGCACCTGCGACGCTCATCGTGGCCACCCGTCGAGCTGAGGCAGCTGGCACAACCCAACTGCTTGGTCTTAACGGGGCACCCCATGGGCCGTCTGAGCTACGAAGCCCGTGGCACTGCCCGTGGTGACCTACATTTGCAGGAAATGCAGCCACTCATTGGATTTATGATTCAATAGCTGGTTTGCTTTTTCCAAGGTGTTACATCTGCGTTCATGATCATATACTTACAATAAGAAGTAAAAAAATTCGTAAACTTGAATTGATAAAGATGAACTCAAGAATAAAGAGCTATGAATGTGATTAACTCTCAAAACCAAGAACAAACCAAGATCACAATGTTTCGGATGTATTTCCTACAAAGTATCGAGCATAAAACATAAAAGAAACCCTAGGAAAGGTATTTATAGACATTAGAAATTCTATCCTAATTAAACAAGGAAAACTGGAATCAACAGCTTCCATGGACACAGTCTACGGTCCGTGGAAGCTTCTACGGGTCGTCAACAGTGCTCGTGAAATTCAGAGGTTTTGTCATCCTGCGAGTTCCCTTCCACGAGTTCATACTACGACTCGTGACTTGAATCACGACTCGTGGAGTTGAGTTGTGGATCTCAGACCTTTTTCTCCTTCTCTAATCAGGTTCCGCGGACAAGGATTACGGCTCTTCAAATGGTCCACCACTCATGGAAACCTTCCGTAGAACTCAAGCTCCAGCACAATCTACAGTACTCTTTCCACGACTCATGGAAGTATTCACGACTCGTGGAGTTTAAGTCATAGAAGTCAGTTTTAGCCACTTTTGCAGTCTTTTCTCCGTACTTAGTCTCCGAACCATATTTTCCTGCACAAGACTCAAAAACACATCAAATCTACTAAAAATCACTAAAGAACATACTCCAATTTCAAGTTTCAAGCGTCAAAAGTGTCACAAAACTATAGCACATCAACACCCTCAACTTAAAATTGTTGCTTGTCCTCAAGCGACAAAAAAAACTATTCTAGAACAATGCTTGAGTAAAAGAAAACTAGGAACTACGACAGTCATATGATTTAGCAATCCAACTCACAACAAGTATCCCCCTCCTTTTTAGTACAAAACAAGTGCACAAGTTTCTTCTATCAAGACAACACAAGAGGATTCATGGACGACATCACGCTTTCAATAGACGATATAAAATACACATATGAGACTTACCCTAACAATTAGCAGTCAAAGTTACTCTAGTGCTCTCACCAAAAAGAAGTCCCAATCTCATAATAATATAGTCAAAATCTCTGGGACTGAACTAGAACACTCACACTCACAAAGATATTCAAGCAATGCATGCACAATACCATAGGCTTGCCCTTATTTTCTATGCCTTTTTTTCAAATAGTTAGGTTAGGATCACTCTTAGACTTTACTTGGCTTGTAACGTAGGCTTAGGGACGGGAATGGTAGATTTGGGAAATAGTGACTAAGCCTTCCTTGACACTACGCTATGTTTCTTCCACTTTTCAGTCCAACTCTTTCGTTTTTCCTTTTTTTTTATTCTTTCTTTTTTCATCAAGTGATGGGTGCGGCTTTTATTTTAGACTCAACTTGTTTTATCACATTTTTTTCTTTTTCTATCTTTTTTTGCTTTTTTTTCTAACATATCAGCCACACCCGTTATTTCCCTTTTTATCACTAACCTTTTCTTTTTATACCCTATATTTGCACTTACCTCTACAATAGCCACACTCAACTTATGCAATTTGCCTGAGTTGAGGTGCACAATGTCCAAGGAGAGACCAGGGCCAAACTGAAGGTTCATAGAAAACAGGGAAGGTGATTAGGCTAAACAACAATAAGGGTCAATTTAGGCTCAAAATCAGGGATCAAAGGGCATTCAAATCACTTGGAAGGTTATTTAGGCTAAGTTGGACTATTTCAAAAATGGCCTATGATCCGTTCCTAACCAACTATCCTATAACCTAGGCAAGACTAATCGGGTAAGTTCTAGATTGGCACACAATGCAAGAACAGTATGAATGCAGCTCACACACACATGGCACAGAGTACAACAATCACATGCTAAATATCATGTCCATACTCTAGCTTAAGCCATTCATCATATCGATTAACATAATACCATGCACAAATCCATAATAGTTAGTCTATCAAAAATAGATAATCTTATGTCACACAAAATTTGGAGGGGTCTCCATCTTTCAATCAAAATCAAGTTCAAAATCAGACCATAGACTGTGTTAAGTTCCTATTCTTCTTTCACTACACACAACCTATTCTAAACATGCCAGTTCAACAGAAATTAAAAATCCTTAGGGAAAGAACGCAGGCAAGAAAACCCCAAGGATGCGGGTACCTTATGAGTACCCTTATGGGTTGCCTTCCATGCAGTGCTTGATTAACATCACGGCATAATGCGGGTGTCTTGGCTACTCGGACTTTGCTAAGAGACCCATTAAAATATGGACAGTTGCTACCCCTACCCTACCAAAAATCAATGTGCATTGCCCTCAATACACCAAGAAAAGTAAATACATAAGGGGGTGGGAACATACCTGTGGCGCCTAGGCACCGGCGTCCAGTGATGTAGGCGAGGCTGGTGATGTGGCACCCATAACAGTGTCAATGGCAGTGGTGGTAGTTGTCATGCTTAATGGATCAGTAATAGGAGGGATATTAGTGGATGCCCTCCCAACAGCGACCAACTCTGGAGTCTCGAGATTAGAAGATATGGCCCCTCCACCAACTGGAGCCGAACTAGAAAATGCACCTCCCAGTATCTGTCGCTCCGCCTCCTCAAGAAGGTGCATGTCATCTCGGGATCACTGCATGGCAGTAGTGGTGTCTCTTCACACCCTCTTAGGGTCCGTCACAACCTTAAAAGTGCTATCAATGCACACTCTTTTCTCTTCAGCACTCGGGGGCACAGGCTCTACCTCAACAAACAAATTAACCACCTGGCGTGTGGGCGCTAGAACCGCAACAGAGATAGAGGGCATAACAGGAGTCTGGATAGTATCAACAGATCTAATCTCCTCTCTGAGTCGTGCCAGCTCATCCTGAATGTGTCCCAAATTAGGGCTTTGTATGGTATGCAACCGAGTATTCACTCGGTGCTCAAAGGCATCTACCCGATCTATCTCAACTTTACCCTCGCCTCAGCGGTTGCTATAGTAGATCTTACCCATGGTTGGAGATGGTCCAATAAATCATTTACCTACTTTTATGTAGCGTTCTGGCATGAAACCAGATCCTAGAGAAACTCAGCATCAATGGAAACCCATCCAAAAGTGTCTGGGGGTGCAATAGGAATACCAATTGGTGGCTGGGAAGTCGAGGGTGCAAAAGTTGAGGCTGTGGCACCCTCTGTAGCTACACTCACCCTTGTATCATGCATATCTAGTAGGTCTCGTGCTGCGGAGGACCTCTCAACTCTTACAGTACCAGCAGAGATGGAGGATGAAGCTCATCTGTGTGTAATTGGGTTAGCAACATCTCTGATCAACCTGGCATCCTGTATCCTAGTCACCTCCAGGGTATGGTCAATATCTGGCATCCGCATGACAGCCGAATCCGTGCACAACTGATGAATCAAGCATGGAAAGGGAATGCTGGTATGTGGTTGAAAGGCCCGTTCATGGATCTCCTCTAAGAAGCAGCGTGGGAAACTGATCTCATAACCAGCCATGATGCTGGCCACTAGTACTACATGGTCAAGCGTTAGAGTATTGTCTGCCTGAGTTGAATAAATTGGGATCAGACAATGGCCCACCAAAACTTGCCGGTGAAATTTAGTGTTGCTTTTTTAATGTCGCCTCTGTGAACCTATTCCGCATCCTCACCATTCTCAGCTATATAGCCCGCATCCTATCTCAATAAATCTGCTCCTTAAACCGGGTCCCGCATCTTCATTTTATCTCAGACCATTTTTATCTTGCATTTAAACTTGATCGTGTCAACCTGAAGCTCATACTCTGGCCCAAACAAGAACCGCCAAATAGTCTGCTCAGAGATGTCAACAGGTGCATGTTGCACCAAAGTGCTGGTGAGTGGGGGAAGATCTTGATATCGCTGCCTCGACTGAAGGAGCTGGGCACCTGTGGCTACATATGAAGCATAAAATTCCTGAACAATCTCGGGACAATAGTTGCTTGGAGGCTCAGCCATCCAACCACACCGGTAGTGATTGAATGTAGCCTGTATATCTGGTATGGATGCTATGCCCTCGGTCCAGATTCATGGCTCCTCAAATATGCCCTTTTTGGGCAGACCTCTGTCAGACTAAAAAATCCCCTGCATATATTTAGGCCGCATGCCCGGAACACACCATCTCTTATTATCATGAGCCTCTGGTCCCTGTTCTCTGTCAGCCTCTGCCTGTGTCCGAGTCGCAACTACTAGTGTAGCCGAATTAGAGGAGCTCTTCTAACCGGAGGTTGATTCAAAATCATCAGACTCATCTTCGTCTTCAGTACCATTACATGTTTCAGTCCCTATGTTGCTCTTCCGGTTACTATCACCCTCCTCGGATAACCCCTCGGCCTCTTCAGACTGAAGAGCGGTGGTCGTTGCTGGTGGAGCAATTGTAAGGGCTAGCTGAAGTGTTGCCTCCTTAGCTGCTTGCGTCTGTTCCCCACATTTTATGGTCCGAGGCTGTACATCTGAGTCGGGCTAAATCTCATAGACTTCCTCGGACCCACTCTATTTAGGTTCGGCAGGCTCATCCAGCTCATCGGTGAGTCAAGACTTGAACAGACGATCCCCTTCTTTAATTTCCTTTGATGTGCGGGCTTTACCCTTTTTCAAGTTGTTTTTAAATCGCATTGTACCTGCGGGGGAAAAATATTTCAATTTTACTGAACTTGGGTTCCACGATTGGGTTTCACGGTCTGTAGGATGAACCACGGCTCATGAATACCTCTCGTGGTTTCTAGGCAGAATAACATGGTTGCAGCTCTGAGTTCCACGAATGGCATCTACGACTCGTGGTTTGATCCACGACTTGTGAATGCCCCTCGTGGAATTTAGAAGTCTTAATTAGTCTGCAGGTCTGAGACTCACGAGTGCCATCCACGACTCATAGAATGAACCATGACTCGTGGACAACCCTCATGAAAATCAGAACCGAGGACAGGTCTCAGATATATTTTCTACGGGTGCATTTCATGACTCTTGGAATGAACCACGACCCGTAGAGTGCACTCGTGATCCGTGTAACATCAGAAACCCAGAGTTTTTCACTTTTTTCATTCTTTCAACCTCTTGCAACATATATACACATAATTTCATACATGGATTAAGTATTCACTCTATAACTTTCATTCCTTAGGGTGTTTACACAATTAATTTACACAAATATTACCCTAGGTCAAGTGATGTTCTCTAAAAATTCAAACAAAGTTAGAATATGAGTTCATACCTCGGAATTAATGGAATAATGTGAGTGAATACTTGAGATTAGGAGCAACGACCTGGACCCATGACCGGAAGTGAACTGTTATGCCCTTTTTTCGACACTGATGATGAAGAAAATAGTGGCACAATTGATTTAGGGGGATATGAGGAGTGATTTGTGGGATTTTGATGCTTTGATGGAGGATTTGGAGGGATTTTGGTGTTTGAATATGAGTAGAGGAGTGTAGGGGTTGGTTATGTTATAAAAATTAGGGGAAATTTTGAGTGTGGGTGTGATTTAAATGAAGGGGGGTCACGGGTCAGGTCAGATCTATCGGGTGACTAAAAATTTAAAAAGAGAAGTTACATGAGTTCCAAGAGTGGTGTTCACGATTCATGGATTGAACCATGGCTCGTGGAACAAGTGTTGCCACCCAAACTTTCGCCTGATTTCCATGAACTAGAACCACGACTCATGGTTTGTTATGGTTCGTGGAACAGGCTCGTAGAACTTGTTCTGTAGATGGCCAAATTCCTTTGATATCTACGACCACAAACCATGGATCGTGGTTTAAAACATGACTCGTGGAACTGGTTCGTAGACTCTATCATGGCCTTGATTGATTTTTGCCTGGGTTCCACGAGTTAGGTCTACGACTCGTGGACTGATCCACAATCCGTGAACCTTGCTCGTGGAACCTTACTTACCCCTTTTTCTGAGTTTATCTTTCCCATAATTTTCCCTCTTCTTACTCCTGCACACATAACAAACATTAGCCTTGAGTTTCCTCCCAAACAGCGCCTGATTTAACGTCGCAGCACGATGCAGGTTACTTGACTACTCAGACTTCATCAAGCTTCCTCATGGGTTGCCTCCTATGCAGCGCCTGATTTAACATTGCGGCACGATGCAGGTCACTTGATTACTTAGACTTCATCAAGATCCTTGGGTATTGTGAATTCATCAAGAGTCCAAGCTTCAATAGCTTTCAGCTCCTCTACAGTCCCCACATATGCTTTTATCTGCTGCCCATTTGCTTTGAATCTCTTGCCCTCATGATTTTCAAGCTATATAGCACCATGTGGGAATACTTGTACCACTCTGAATGGTCCAATCCACTTGGACTTCAACTTTCCAGGAAATAAGCAAAGTCTGGAATTGAAAAGCATGACCAAATCACCAGGCTAGAAATCTCTCTTCTCAATGTTCCGGTCATGGTACAACTTCATCTTTTCTTTGTACAAAGCTGAACTTTCATATGCATTAAGGCGAAATTCATCTAACTCATTCAACTACCCAAGCCGCTGAAATGATATTGCAGACCAGTCTAAGATCAACTTCTTCAGCGCCCACATGGCCTTATGATCTAGCTCAACCGAAAAATGGCATGATTTCCCAAACACAAGCTGATATGGTGACATACCTATTAGTGTCTTGTATGCAGTCCGGTACGCCCACAAAGCATCATCTAGTTTCTGTGACCAATTTGTTCTATTTGTATTGACAGTCTTGGAGAGGATTGACTTGATCTCTCTATTGGAAACCTCAACTTGCCCACTAGTTTGAGGATGATAGGGGGTTGCGACCCTATGTTTCACTCCAAATTTCTTGAGTAAAGCACGAAACAACTTTTTGCAGAAGTGAGGGCCTCCATCACTAATAATTGCCCTTGGTGTACCAAATCTGGAGAAGATGTTCTTTGATAACGCTCAAAGTACCACTCCAATTAAGAAGCGTAAGCGATCGCTATCAAATATAGAACCCAACAAAGGTTGGGGTCGATCCCACAGAGAATATGGTGAAAGTTAAGTCTTTAGTGAATTACGTGACTAGTAGTCGATACTTTTCGGTAAAAAGGAGGGTTTTGTGTGAACAATGTGTAAGCAAAACAAACAATAATGTATGAGAATAATCAGTAGGAGAATGAACTAGGGAAGTGTTTACCATGGCATTGGTAACGATGTCGATCCTAAGCATAACCGGGTTCTTTCTAGATGCGTGTCATGATGTGATTGAATTAATGGTATCGTCTAAACGTTTCTCAACCAAATAGACAAATTTACTTTTCAATTCTCTCAAACTTGAAAAGGTGTGCTTTTAGATTTCAATCCTAAACATCAAGTAGATTAATCTAGTTACAGCATTAATCATAAGACGAGAGTTGGTAGTCTCGAATCCTCGTCGTTAATCAAGTTTCCCTGTTTTAATCTCTTTACTCAAGCAAATTAAACCTAGGCATGTTCTAATGTTTGCAACCACTAAAAACGTTAAATCATGAATGATTACCAACGTGACAACATATATATTGAACCCGTCGCTACCCGGAATCTATATCGCTACTTTAGCCATGGCTCCCACAACCCTAGTTGTGGGAGGTTTAGTTACTCATGCTTGTAGAAGAATAAAAGAAAGTCATATTCATAATAAAGAAAAGAGATCCTTACAATGTAGTGAAAACAATCTTTAATTATTCCAAGAACAAGAAAACAAGATCCCAAACGTGTTTCTTGCTTCCCACTTCTATTAAATCTCTCCTAAAAACTATTGGGAAAACTATTGTAAAAAGCTTGGTTAATAAAATAAACCTAACATAGGGTATTTATAGGAGTCTAGGAAACAAATCCCAAAAACGCTCGGATTCCGCGTAACCGACTGCCCAGGTGTGACGGCCAGGCTGACGGACCGTCACTGGCTTGATGGACCATCGCCTGGACCGTCACCACTAGGCAGTGGTGCTGCCTTGGTGTGACGGTCACTGTGACGGACTGTCACATGTGTGACAGGCCGTCACTCAGGCCGTCACTCTTATCCAGAATGCTCTTTTTCGCGTATTTCCTTCCGTTTCCATGTTTGCCTCCATCTCCTGAAAATAAACATAAAAACATCAAAAACGACAACGGTTGCTTGAAAACGTACGATTGTTCTTAGTTTAAAGGAGTCGAAAGTGCCGTAAAATGGTGGCACATCAACACCCTCAACTTAAGACGTTCGCTTGTCCTCAAGCAACATGACACAAAACAATAATACGACGACTCAACTAAGCAAACAAACTCGTGTCTTTAGCAACTCATGGTCATTCAACATTAATTCAAGCTCCCTCGTAGCACACAAATGTATGAAACACTAACTTGCATGGATCCAAACATGTCATTCCGATATGATAGAACATTCTACTTACACACGCGCAGCTATCCTAACAATCAATAGACAATACAGAAATCTTGGTGCCCTCACCACAAAGAAATCCCACACACAAGATTTGGGACTAGGTAAGCGCTCACACTCACAAATGATTTCAAACAATGCACATGCGATACCATAGGCTTGCCCTTACTATTCTATTTTAGTTCTTCAGAAAGCCGCTCAGGATCACTACAGGACTTGTTTAGGCTTGTAATGAGGCTTCAGGTGCAGGTATGATACATTTAGGGGTTAGTGACTAAGCCCTCCTTGGAACCACCGACGTCTTATTACCACATACTTTACTTTGTCCATCCTTATTCACATTTTTATTTCCTTCTCTCTAGCTACAGGTGCGGCCTCTTTATTTTGAGAATTCTTTTTGTTACTTTTTCGATCTTTTTTACTTCTTTTTATTTTTCTTTTCTTAGGCACACACCCGAATTTTCATTCTATTCACAACCAATCTTCTCCATCCTCTTTTTCTTATCATTCACCTCTGTAGTAGCCACCCTCAACTTAAGCTGATTGCCTGCGTTGAGGTGCACAATGTCCATGGCAGGACCAGGGCCAAAACAGGGTTTACCTCTATAGTAGCCACCCTCAACTTAGGCTGATTGCCTGCGTTGAGGTGCACAATGTCCAAGGAAGGACCAGGGCCAACATAGGGATTCAAAGTTAAACAGGAACGGTGACAGGTTATTGAAAGAACAAGGTCAATTATGGCTCAAACAGGGTTCAAAGGGATTATTTATATTTGGGATGGTCTTTTAGGTTAAGTGGACTGCACACAAAAAGGGCCTGTGATCCTTTCCTAAGCAACCAAACTTCGAACTTAACAAAATAGACCAGGCAAGTTCTAGATGCATGCACAGAGTAAGAATTTATAACAATAATCTCACACGCTCTTGGCACCAAGAAACTATATCGCTACCAACTATCAAACAATCGCTCGGCTTAAGCATACTCATTCTAATCATAATCACACAATGACATTCAAGGATCCAGACAGTCAATCGTTTCAACATAAGTACAAAACCAGAAATTTTTTAAAGGGGCCTCGTTTTTAAACAAAAAAATGCCATGCTTGCTATAGACACTAAAAAAAAATAACATAAAATTTAAAATAACAACCTGAACATGCCGGTTCTACTAGATAGCACACCGGAGGAAAAAGAAACACGGCAACAAAAACCCTCGGTGGTGACTCAAAGGTTTCCCAACACCCTCAACTTAGACTCATGCATTGTCCCCAATGCATCCATATGAAAGCTAAAAACTGTGAGAGAAAGGAATACCTGTGAAGTCAATATGACTCAGATTCTGGAATGATGTTGGAGACCGCCAGGGTCTCCAAAACAGGAGAACTCGATGGAGTGTGTGCACGCGACAACCTCATGTTGTGTTTCAGCTTCTTCTTTCATTGGTTTCGCAGCTAGTCGCGACAACTTCTTCGCTCTTTCTTTGCAGATTCTCTTGCGGTGTTTTCGTTTCTTTGATCTATTTTCACCGCCTTCCTCTACATGTTTCCCTTCTCGCGCCATCCTTCTCACAACAGCTAGAGTCTCGACCAAACCCTTCTCCTCAAGATGAACCTCCGCAGGAGCTTCCTCAATAACATTGACGACCGCGACCACCCTCATGTCACTTGGTTGCTTCATCAATTTAGACACATCGAACTTGACAGCTTCATTGTTTAGCCTGAAGGTCAGTTCGTTTCTTTCCATGTAACAACACTCTTGCCGTGGCTTCAGCAGATGACCGTCCCAAAGTTATGGAACTTCAAAATCCACTTCGCATATCCAGATCACAAAGTCAGCTGGAAAGATTAAGCCATTACTGATCTTACTAGCACATCAGACCATATTCCCACGCGTCGCTTTACCGAATGAGTCAGCCACTCAACACTCTCGATGTACGTTGGTTTTAGGAGCTCCCAAACCCACGTTGTTTACTAGACTACTGCCGCTAGGTTGTTCTAGCACCACGATCACACAAGGCTCTTCCGAAGCCGAGTTTCCCTATAGTACAGGGAACAGTAAACGCACCTGGATCTTCCTTTTTGTCTACTAACGCCCTTGAGGAAATAGCACTGCAGTGGTGGAGGTTGTCTTCCGGTTCAAAACTTACCGATCTCTTCTTTGTAATCAAGTCCTTCATGAACTTGGCATAACCGGGCATTTGTTCAAGCGCTTCCACCAATGGGATGTTTATTGATATTTGCTTGAGCATGGTCAGGCAATTCAGGAACTTACCATCTTTTGCTTTCTTCTTTAGGCGTTGTGGGAAAGGAGGTGGTGGTCGCGGCATCATAGTTGGAAGCTTTTCAGCTTCCTTGCTTTTATCTGCGGGCTTTTGAGTTTCCTCCTCTACCGCCTCTTCCTCATCCGCAACATCAATTTGGGTTTGAATTACCGGATGTGATTCCGGTAACGTTTTACCACTTCTTGTCGTGATCGCCATACAGCTCGCGTCATTCCTCGGATGAATAGTGTCGCTCGGTAAGGTACCTGTCTTCCTTTGGTTCAGAGATGCCGAGATTTGCCCCACTTGCTGCTCTAATTGCTTGATCGAAGTGGAATGCGCCTCCACTATTTGACTCATGGCCGATAACTCAGTCCTTATCTCCTTCACCCCAGAGTCAGTCGATTCTACCTTCAGCAGCATCTTCGCCATCATGTCCTCTAGCTTGGAAGTCCCTGCCTCATTGCTAGCTTTGTCCCGATTACCAGGTGGTACATACAACCCACCTCGATCGGTGTTATTCCTCCAGTTTCCTTGATCGCGATTGTAGCCAGCTTTCTCATAGTAGTTATCCTTCTGATAGGTCCGACCTTGGTTTCCTTGGCCATTGGCCTGGAAACCCCCCAAGTAATTCACCTCCTCAGTTTCCAACTCTGCTGCTCTACCTTGGGAACCCACAACTTTTACCTTCTCCATACCTCCTGAGAACAAGTGCTTGGTCAGTAGGTCCAACTGCGTTTTCAGATGCGCCATGTCTTGGTCGCGCTCCTCGTCTTTTCTGCGCTGCTCAACTGACATACCAACTGCGTAAGTGCTAGCTGCTACCTCTGAATCCCGTGTATGCCAGGCCCTGTTGGTTTTGGTGAGCCTGTCCAAAGTAGTTGTGGCCTCAACAAAAGTGAGACCCATGAATGCACCACCTGCTGCGTTGTCTAACGTCGGCTTGGTAGCCGAATTCAGTGCCCGGTAGAACGTCTGCATCAAAAAGTTATCGGTCAACTGATGATTCGGGCATTGTTTTATCTTTTTTTTGAATCGCAACCAGGTCTCGTGCAATGCTTCGTGAGGTTGCTGCCTGAAGTTGCTAATCTCGTCCCTCAACTGTATCATCCGAGAGGGAGGAAAGAACCTTTCTAGGAAAGCTCCTCTCAACTCTCCCCAAGTTGCGATAGAGTCGGGGGTCAGCTGTGTCAACCACAACGCTGCCTCATCAGACAGAGACAACGGAAACAACCTGAGCCTGATCGCTGTCTGACTCACGCCCGGCAGTTCGAATGACTTGCATATGCCCACGAAATTCATTAGATGCTGGTTTGGATCATCCTCAGCGGCACCTCGGAACACTCCTCTCAAGTTCAACAGCTGGATCATCGTGCTAGTGATGTTGAACTTGGCTCCGGGCGCTAGCGGTGGAAGAGCAATAGTGCCCGTAGCGCCAACTCCATCCAAGTCGATTTCCTCATCATTCAGCATAACATCGTCCTGCAGACCACCAGCATTCAGATTTTGTTGGGCCTGCAGTTCCGCAGCGAGCCTTGCTGCCTCTTGTTGTGCGGCCATATTTCGCCTTAACGTTCTAGCAAGCTCGGGGTCGTAAGGTAATGTTGATTCACCCGAGCGCCGGGTACTTGGCATGCACAACTCTGTACCCTGTAAAAACAAAAACAACAAATAAATGTAAAAGCAGGAAAGTATGACTAAGAGTCAAATAAACACACCAGACTTAACAAACAACCGTACTCCCCGGCAATGGCGCCAAAATTTAATAACGCTCAAAGTACCACTCCAATTAAGAAGCGTAAGCGATCGCTGTCAAATATAGAACCCAACAAAGGTTGGGGTCGATCCCACAGAGAATATGGTGAAAGTTAAGTCTTTAGTGAATTACGTGACTAGTAGTCGATAGTTTCCGGTAAAAAGGGGGGTTTTGTGTGAACAATGTGTAAGCAAAACAAACAATAATGTATGAGAATAATCAGTAGGAGAATGAACTAGGGAAGTGTTTACCATGGCATTGGTAACGATGTCGATCCTAAGCTTAACCGGGTTCTTTCTAGATGCGTGTCACGATGTGATTGAATTAATGGTATCGTCTAAACGTTTCTCAACCAAATAGACAAATTTACTTTTCAATTCTCCCGAACTTGAAAAGGTGTGCTTTTAGATTTCAATCCTAAATATCAAGTAGATTAATCTAGTTACAGCATTAATCATAAGACGAGAGTTGGTAGTCTCGAATCCTCGTTGTTAATCAAGTTTCCCGGTTTTAATCTCTTTACTCAAGCAAATTAAACCTAGGCATGTTCTAATGTTTGCAACCACTAGAAAACGTTAAATCATGAATGATTACCAACGTGACAACATATATATTGAACCCGTCGCTACCCGGAATCTATATCGCTACTTTAGCCATGGCTCCCACAACCCTAGTTGTGGGAGGTTTAGTTACTCATGCTTGTAGAAGAATAAAAGAAAGTCATATTCATAATAAAGAAAAGAGATCCTTACAATGTAGTGAAAACAATCTTTAATTATTCCAAGAACAAGAAAACAAGATCCCAAACGTGTTTCTTGCTTCCCACTTCTATTAAATCTCTCCTAAAAACTATTGGAAAAACTATTGTAAAAAGCTTGGTTAATAAAATAAACCTAACATAGGGTATTTATAGGAGTCTAGGAAACAAATCCCAAAAACGCTCGGATTCCGCGTAACCGACTGCCCAGGTGTGACGGCCAGGCTGACGGACCGTCACTCGCTTGACGGACCGTCGCCTGGACCGTCACCACTAGGCAGTGGTGCTGCCTTGGTGTGACGGTCACTGTGACGGACCGTCACATGTGTGACAGGCCGTCACTCAGGCCGTCACTCTTATCCAGAATGCTCTTTTTCGCGTATTTCCTTCCGTTTCCATGTTTGTCTCCATCTCCTGAAAATAAACATAAAAACATCAAAAACGACAACGGTTGCTTGAAAACGTACGATTGTTCTTAGTTTAAAGGAGTCGAAAGTGCCGTAAAATGGTGGCACATCATTCTTTTTCAAGAATGCTGTGACACACTTGCCTTCATTACTGGGGAGCGCAACAGCCTCCACCCACTTAGATACGTAGTCAACAGCCATCAATATGTATCGATTCCCATTAGACATCATAAATGGACCCATAAAGTCAATACCCCAAACATCAAATAGCTCGATCACAAGGATGGGAGTAAGAGGAAGCTTATGCCTCCTTGATATACCTCCTTCCTTTTGACATCTATTGGAAGCTTTAGCAAAATCATGGGCGTCTTTGTGGATGGTCGGCCAATAGTAGCCGCATTGTAAGTTCTTGTGTGCAGTCTGGATACCACTATATTGTCCCCCTACAGGGGATGAATGGAAAGCCTCTAGTATCTCCATCATCTCAGCTTTAGGAACGCATCTACGAATCATAGTGTCAGCACACACACGAAACAAGAATGGCTCTTCCTAGAATAATTTCTTAACATCAGACATGAACTTTCTTCTCTGTTGGACAGACATATCAAGAGGA
This sequence comes from Jaltomata sinuosa, assembly GCA_003996215.1. Taxonomy (NCBI): domain Eukaryota; kingdom Viridiplantae; phylum Streptophyta; class Magnoliopsida; order Solanales; family Solanaceae; genus Jaltomata; species Jaltomata sinuosa. The sequence goes on along the minus strand of QJPP01002501.1, from coordinate 265,824 downwards.
ACCACATCACTTGCCAAATAGTTGGCAATGTCAGCAAACCATGGAATCAAATCTTGAGAAGCAGCTAACACTTGTTCATCTACGAACCAATCATCAATCTACTGCACATCATCAAGCTTTAGCATAGCTTCTTATTCTAATCTAGACAAGTGATCTTCTACCTGATTCTCTATTCCCTTCCTTTCCTTGACCTCAAAATCAAATTTTTGCAGCAGCAACACCCATCTAATCAATCTCGGCTTCGCATTTTTTTTCCCATGAGGTACCTAAGAGCTGCATGGTCAGTGTGTACAATTACCTTGGTGCCAAGCATATAAGATCTGAATTTCTCGAATGCAAAGACCACAATAAGAAACTCTTGTTCTGTCACCATATAGTTCTTTTAAGCAGGATTAAGTGCTTTGCTAGCATAGTATATGTGATGAAGAATCTTTTTGCGCCTTTGGCCTAGGACTTCTTTTAGCGTCACTCCACTAGCATCACACATAACCTCAAAAGGCTGAGACCAATCATGAGAAATAATAATGGGAGCAGAGATCAACTTTTCCTTAAGGCACTCGAATGCCTTCAGACATGCATCATCAAACACAAATTTTACCTCCTCCAATAATTTGCACAATGGATTTGCAATTTTTGAGAAATCCTTGATAAACCTCCAATAGAAACCAACATGCCCCAAAAAGCTCTGAATCCCCTTCATAGAAACTGGTGGAGGCAATTTTTCAATCACCTCTATCTTTACTTTGTCGACCTCTATACCCTTCTTGGAGATCCGATAGCCAAGCACTATACCGTCTTTCACCATGAAGCGACACTTCTCCCAATTAAGTACCAAGTTATATTCTTCACACCTCCTTAGTGTCATTGGTGCATTGCATAGACCGAAAGGCATCCTCTTGAAAACAAATGTCCTATATGAACAGGTGAAAATGGTCTTCTCTTGGTCTTCAGGAGCAATTGAGATCTGATTGTATCCTGAATAACCGTCAAGAAAATAATACCATCATTTACCAGCAAGATGGTCTAACATCTAATCCATGAATGACATCGAAAAATGATCTTTCTCAGTCCAAGCATTCAGCTTCCTATAATCCATGCATATGCTCCATTCTGTGACTGGCCTCATTAGAATCAACTCATTCCTTGCATTTAGGACCACAATAATCCCACCTTTCTAGGCACACACTGAACAGGGCTCACCCACTTGCTGTCTGCAATAAGGTAAACCACACCTGCATCCATCCACTTGATAATCTCCTTCTTGACAACCTCTTGCATAGGCTGATTCAACCTACGCTAGTGCTCAATACTTGGAATGCAATCTGGGGCTAGCTGAGTTTTTGAGGGCAAATTCTAGACGAAATCCCATGATGTCAGTAGTGGACCATCCTATGGCCCTCATAAACTTTCTCGAAACAGAAACCAGAGCTTCAACCTGTCCTTCTCCTAAATCTGTAGCAACAATGACTGACAAGGTCTCATTAGCTCCTAAGAACACATATCGAAGATGAGATGGAAGTGTTTTAAGCTCCAAGACTAGAGGCTCCTTAATAGATGGTGTGACAGGTGGTGTATGTCGATTCTTCAGGTCCAAATCAAGCTTCTTTGGAGCATAACTATAAGAACCCATACCTGTAAGTGCTTCTACCATATCATCATACTCCGCAATATTGTCTCCATCAAAATTCATGATAACAGTTGCAAGTGCTTCTACACCAAGTCTTTCTTTAACAGGCATAATTAGCTGATCCTCATCAATCATATCAATAACTGAAACCACGCGCATATTGTCATGATGCTTCATAGACTGGCAGACATTGAAAGTAACTACTTCATCATTCAATCTGAACTTTATCTACCTGGTCTCCAAGTCAACCAATGTGCGTCCGGTAGCAAGGAAAGGTCATCCCAAGATGATGGGAACCTCAAAGTCAACCTCACAGTCAATGATCACAAAGTCTGCAGGGAAGATAAAAGTATCAACTTTCACAAGTACATCATAGAGAATTCCCACAGGCCATTTCACCACATGATCTGCCATAAGAAGCCGCATTTTAGTCGGTTTGGGGGCTCCCAATCCCAACTAATTAAACACTGCTAGTGGCATCAGATTAATACTAGCACCCAGATCACACAAAGCTTTGGCAAAGTAGAAATCTCTAATCGTGCAAGGAATCGTGAAAGCTTCAGGATCTTTCTTCTTTGCACCATAGAACGGGATGATATTGAACTATAATGGTGAAAATTATCAGCTAGCTCAAAACTAACTGTTCTCTTCCTAGTCACCAGATCCTTCATAAAATTCGCATACCCAGGCATCTGCTCCAATGCTTCAACTAAAGGAATATTGACTGATAGTTGTTTCATCATGGAGATGAACTTGTGAAATTTACCTTCCTCAACCTTCTTCTTCAATCTATGTGGGTAAGGTAGAGGAGGCAATGGCATGGGCTTTAAGACCGGCGCAACCTCTTTATTTTTTGTTTTTGCATCAGAAGACTTCCTCTCACTTGGACCTTCACTGCTATCTTTCTCTTCAGACTCTACCACAACCTCATCATTATTATTTTTAGGCTCAACTGGATCATCAACCGTTATAGGCATAGGAGGATTAACAGTCTATTTTCCACTTCGGGTAGTCACAACCATAACTTGTCTATCATTCTTCGGATTCTGAATTGTGTCACTTAGGAGAGTACCCTTCTGACACGGATTCATGTTTGTAGACATTTAGTGCATCTGCATCTCAATCTATTTTATACCGACAGAATGAGCCTCTACCATTTGACTCATACCTAAGAGTTCAGCGTGCATCTCTTTCATACTTCCATCCGTAGAATCAACCTTTTGGAATACTTTGTTGATCAGCTCCCTCATGGATGGTTGTTTAGGTCTATCTTCATGATTTCTAGGAGGGATATATAGACCATTTCTATCATTCTTGTATCCATCCCTCTTGTTCCAATCACCATCTCTACCTCTACTCCTAACTCTGTATCCAGACTAATTGTAGTTGTCATCTCTATCCCTGTTCCGACCTTGATTTCCTTGGCCATTGTCCCAGAAACCCGCCACTTGATCATTGAATAATTTGATTCTTCATTAGATTCGTACTCATCCTGTCTCAGTGCTCTACCTTGTAAACCAACAGTCTTCACCTTCTCAAAACCGCCATTAAGAATTTGTTTCGCAATTAGATCAACAATAGTTTGTAGGGATGCGAAGTTCTGTTTAATTTCCTGGAATTCTTCATGGTCAATATATTTACCAACTGCATAAGTTCCTGTCGAGCTTTCGGCTTCTCTCGTATGCCAGGCCCTATTCATTTTGGTAACCCTATCAAGCATCACAGAGGGTTCAACATAGGTATACTCCATGAATGCTCCTCTGATTACTATATCTGCTACCGCCTTAGTGTTTGCATTCAGTTTTTTGTAGAAGATCTCCATCAATTGGTATGAAAGGATTCTATTATTCGGAACTTGCTTTAGCTTCTTGTTGAACCGCAACCATATTTCATACAATGCCTCTCTAGGAAGCTGTTTGAAATTATAGATCTCCTATTTTAGCTATAACATCCTTGATGGAGGGAAGAACCTCTCTAAAAATTGATCTCTTAGCTCAAACCATGTGATTATAGAAGCATCCAGTAGTTCTGCAAGTCAAAGTGTCATTTCTCCAGTCAATGAAAATGGAAAGAGTCGCAGTCGGATAGCATCCTGATCTAATCCTAGAAGGTTGTAGGCCCTACAGATCCCAGTAAAGTTTGTCAAGTTCAAGTTTGCGTCATCTGTGGGATTGCCAGCAAATAATCCTTTCAGGTTCAGCAGCTGAATCATAGTGCTTGTAATATCAAACTTTACACTATCAGGCAGTGGTGTCAATACTATGGGACCTATTGTTCCTGCATCATCATCATCAATTATAACCCGAGGGATATGTCGAGGTTGCTACATTTGTCTTCCTCTATTAACTCTTGGTGCAACTGGAACATGAGGTGCATTGCGACGAGCTGCCTCATCTCTCGCAGCTTGTGCATCTAGTGTGGCTTGACGAGCAGCTTGTTGTCTTGCTTGACTTGCTTGCTCAGCTATCGCGTGTCGAGCTGCAAGGTCTGCTGCAATTTGAGCATCTTCAGCAGTAAGGGCATCTTTCCCTGCCTTTTTCCTCTGCTCTTCTTCGGCCAACAACCGAGATATGACCCGTTCTGGTGTCTCATAAACTCCCTCGTTAGCCATGTTTCTCAGAGTTTGTTGGAGTTTCGGATCGTAAGGGATCAAGGGATTGTCTTGACTCCTTGTACTAGGCATGCACAAGTGTGAAACTTATGTCATAAAACAAAAACAACAGAGAAAGTAAAATCAGGAAATAAGGACCAATAGTGAAATAAACACAATTTCTCTTAATCCTAACCCGTATTCCCTGGCAACAGCACCAAAATTTGATACGCCCAAATTATACCTCCAAACAGAAGTATAAAATGGTCGCTGTTCAAATATAGAACCTAACCAAGGTTAGGGTCGATCCCACAGGAAATATGAAAGGACTAGGGTCAATTATGTTTACTCGCGCTCTTAGCCATTTATTTCCCTATGAAGGGGGATTTTAAGTAACAAGTAGAAATTGTAATTCAGATTCGAACAAGTAACAAGTAATAGTTTTAAGAGTTGTAATCAATGAGAGGAGTCACTAGGGTAGTGTTTCCCATGATATCATAACTTAGTAAGGCGTTATACTTAGTAAACTAGTTTGGTGCTTAGCATGCAAGATCGGTAAGTTAGGTTCACCTAAATGGTTGGTCCCCTAGATAGATGAATTTCACCATACGCCTTGGTCCAGCCGTGGGTGTATGCTTTACTAACCCTTACCCTTGATCCCAGATTAGCTATTCCCGGATAAGGTCAAGCTATTAGATGAGGGTTGGTAGCCTCAAATCTCCATTGTAAACATCTCTTTTCCTATTTGTTACCTCCTTGGTTCGGCAAGTAAGAATAAGGCGAGTTCTAACATTGGCCACCATTAAAAAGCAACCAAAGCGAAGGGAAGAACAATGCATGCATTAACACCGCTCTAGAATCACCAAGTACTTTGCCTACTTCATTAATCCTTCATCGTTCCCATAGCCCTAATTGTCAATTTAGCTACTCATAGTTATAAGTAAGTAATCAGAAGTTATATATGCGTTCATGATCATATACTTACAATAAGAAGTAAAGAAATCCGTAAACTTGAATAGATAAAGATGAACTCAAGAATAAAGAACTATAATGTGATTAACTCTCAAAACCAAGAACAGACCAAGATCACAATGTTTCGAATGTGTTTCCTACAAAGTATCGAGCATAAAATGTAAAAGAAAACCTAGTAAAGGTATTTATAGACATTAGAAATCCTATCCTAATTAAACAAGGAAAACTAGAATTGGCAGCTTTCACGAACACAGTCTACCATCCGTGGAAGCTTCTATGGGTGGTCATCAGTGCTTGTGAAACTCTGAGGTTTTGTCATCTAGCGGGTTCCCTTCCACGAGTTCATACTATGACTCATGACTTGAATCACAGCTCGTGGAGTTGAGTCATGGATCTCATACCTTTTTCTCCTTCTTGATCAGGTTCCACGGACAAGGATTATGGCTTGTGAAATGGTCCACGACTCGTGGAAACCTTCTGTAAAACTCAGGATCCAGCACAATCTACATAACTCTGACTTCCATGACTCATGGAAGTATTCACAACTCATGGAGTTGAGTTGTAGAAGTCAGTTTTAGCCATTTTTACAGTCTTTTCTCGGTACTTAGTCTCCAAACTATGTTTTCATGCACAAGACTCAAAAACACATCAAATCTACTAAAAATCATTAAAAAACATACTCCAATTCCAAGTTTCAAGCGTCAAAAGTGTCGCAAAACCACGACACATACCTATCGGGTTATTTATGCTTCCGCTATGATTCTTTGTTATCTAAGTTATGCTAAGACCAAGGGTTAACTTGGAGAACTTGTGATCTCGGATCCCGTGTTATGCCTAGGGGGTAGCCTTGGGGTGTGCCAAACTTGGTATCAGAACATCAGGTTCTAGAGTCCTAGGGTGTCTTAAAGTTGCATCGAGTAGAATCTCTTTCATGTGTGTGAAGTGCGCCACACTTATAAAAGGTAAGCTACGAGGTGTCTTAGGAAAAACTTTACTGATTTCATGATAAATATCGTGCGATAGAGTTTAACTTTATTACTCCCCTAATCCCATCTTTATGTGTTTCAGATCATGCCTCATCACCGTGCCATGCCTCACCGGGCCAATCTCCAAAATGCTAATCCTCTAATTCTAGACCCCAAGGTCACAAATGCAGAGTTCAGGAATGCCATTCATATGCTAGCTCAGACTATGACTGCTCAATACAATCAACAGTCTCCTATCCCCATCCACCCTCAAGGTGGAGTTGTGACCCGAGTTTGATACTTTATTCTCATGAACCCACCTGAGTTCAGGGGTTCAAAATTTCATGGATAAGGTGAAAAATATTTTTGAGGTGATGCAGGTTGTTGGTATTGATGGTGTTGAGATAGCTTCCTATCAGCTCAAGGATGTGGCTCATATTTGGTATACCAGTGGAAGAATGCTAGGGCTAGGGATGTGGTCCCTATGACTTGAGAGTGTTTTAAGAGGGCTTTTCTTGATTGGTTCTTCCCTAGAGAGTTGAGGGAGGCTAAGGCCGAGGAGTTAATGAATTTGAGGCAAGGATCTATGTCAGTTCAGGAGTATGGGTTGAAGTTCACTCAGCTTTCTAGGTATGCTCCTTCTATGGTGGTTGATCCGAGGGATCAGATGAGCAAGTTCATTTATAGAGTGTTAGACTTGGTGAAGAAGGAGTGCAAATCTGCTATGATTTTGGGTGACATGGATACTTCTAGACTTATGAACCATGCTCACCAGATTGAGGTATGTAAGTTGAGTGAAATGGCAAGAGAGAACAAGAGGGTCAGATCAGATAGTTCAGGTTTTAGCCATCAGAAGTCTGGAGGTGGACACCGTTCTTTATTTCAGAAAAGGTCATCAGGATCCGTGCATTCTTCAGCTAGTTCTCCTACTCAGGCCCCCAGGCCTCATTATAATCAGACAGGTAGAGGATCAGCTTCTTATTCGCAGCAGAGTGTTGCAAGGGGGACTTCCTACCTACTTGCAACAAACGTGGTAGAAGTCACCCCAGTGATTGTCTAGATAGTAGAGAGGGATATTTTGGATGTGGTCAGGTTGGACACTGAATTAAGGATTGTCCTTCAGCTAAGAAGGGACAGGGAGGTGGTAGGACTCAGTCTGCTTTAGCAGCCCCAGGTTGTCAACCAGCCCAACAGAGTGTTACTTCTGGTTCAGGTGGTAGTCAGCGTCAGTACCGCCTTTATGCCATGTCTTCTAGCCAGGACCAGGAGAGTTCCCTGGACGTTGTGACTCATATGTTGAAAGTCTTATCTCTCGATGTGTATGTTTTATTGGACCCCAGTGCCTCTTTATCATTTTTGATCCCTTATGTTGCTTGTAAGTTCAAAGTTAGTCCTGAAAAACTCTTAGAACCCTTTTGTGTTTCTACTCCTATTGGTGAGTCAGTCCTAGCCAAAAAAATTTACCAAAATTTCCCTATCGCAGTTCTTCATAGATTCACTTCAGTCGATCTAGTAGAGTTGGAGATGACTGATTTTGATGTTATTCTTGGTATGGATTGGTTGTATGCATTTTATGCCTCGGTTGATTGTCGTACCCGAGTCGTCAGTTTTAAGTTTCCAAATGAGCCTGTCTTAGCGTGGCAAGGTAGTCCTCCATCTTCAAAGGGTCGTTTCATATCTTATCTCAAGGCTAGGAAGATGATTTCTAAGGGTTATGTTTATCATATAGTTCTAGTTATGGACACAGAGTCCAAAACTCCATCTCTCCAGTCAGTTTCTATTGTAAATGAGTTTCCAGAAATGTTCCCCAAAGATTTGCCCAGAATCTCTCCCGAGCGGGAGATTGATTTTAGGATAGATTTTCTTCAAGATACGCATCCTATCTCCATTCCTCCCTATAGAATGGATCCAGTGGAGCTTAAGGAATTGAAAGACCAGTTGAAGGACCTTCTTAATAAGGGTTTTATCAGACCTAACATCTCTCCATGGGGTACTCCAGTTCTATTTGTGCGAAAGAAAGATGGTTCTCTCAGAATGTGTATCAACTACCATCAATTGAACAAGGTCACAATCAAGAATAAGTATCTCATTCATAGGATTGATGACTTGTTTGATCAACTTCAAGGTGCCAGTTACTTCTCCAAGATCGACCTTAGATCCGTTTATCATTAGCTCTGTGTTTGAGAGTGTGATATTCCAAAGACAACTTTCAGAACTCGGTATGGTCATTATGAATATGTGGTTATGTCTTTTGGACTAACAAATGCTCCTGCAGCTTTTATGGATTTGATAAACCGTGTGTTCAAATAGTATTTGGATATGTTTGTGATTGTCTTCATCGATGATATTCTTATCTATTCTCGGAGTAAGGAGGAGCATGCAGACCATTTAAGAGTTGTGTTGCAAACTCTCAAGGATCGACATTTATGTGCTAAGTTCAATAAGTGTGTGTTTTGGATGCAGTCTGTTGGTTTTATGGGTCATGTTGTGACTATAGATGGTATTCGATTTGATTCGTAGAAAATAGAGGCAGTAAAGAACTGGGCTAGGCCCACTTCCCCGTCGGATATTAGTAGCTATTTGGGTTTGGCTGGTTACTAAAGGAGATTTGTGGAAGGGTTTTCTTCCATAGCTGCCACATTGACTTAGTTGACTCAGAAGAAGGTAAAATTTCAGTGGTATGATCTATGTGAGAAGAACTTTCAGGAATTGAAAACTACGTTGACCACAACTCCAGTGTTGACTCTACCCGAGGGCTCAGATGACTTTGTTGTGTATTGTGATGCTACTAGGATTGGTTTGGGTTGTGTTTTGATGCAGTGTGGTAAGGTTATTGCTTATTCTTCTAGACAGCTTAAGATTCATGAGAAGAACTACCCTACTCATGATCTTGAGTTAGCGGCCATGGTTTTTGCTTTGAATATTTAGAGACACTACTTGTATGGTATTCATGTGGATGTATTCACCAATCATAAGAGTCTTCAGTATGTGTTCACTCAAAAGAAATTGAATCTTCATCAAAGGAAGTGGCTTGAGCTTCTTAAGGATTATGATATGAGTGTGCTTTACCATCCGAGTAAGGCCAATGTAGTGGCGGATGCACTTAGTAGGTTGTTTATAGGTAGTGTATCTTCGGTTGAGGATGAAAAGAAGGAATTGTCCAAGGATGTTCATCGACTTGCTCGATTAGGAGTTCGCCTTATAGATTCGATAGATGGTGGTGTTATTGTTCAAAATGGTTCTGAATCATCTTTGGTAGCTGAAGTGAAAGAAAAGCAAGACAGTGATCCTATTTTGCACCAATTGAAGGGTGCAGTCCATTAGCAAAGAGTGGATGTTTTCTCCTAAGGGGGAGATGGTATGCTTCAATATTAGGGTCGATTGTGTATTCCTAACATAGATGGGTTAAAAGAACGGATTTTGATAGAGGCTCATAGCTCCAGGTATTCTATTCACCCCGGTGCCACCAAGATGTACGATGACCTACGAGAAGTTTATTAGTGGAATGGCATGAAGAGGGACATAGTAGGTTTTGTAGCTAAGTGTCTCAACTATCAGCAAGTAAGTTAGAGCATCAGTGATCGAGTGGTATGACTCAGGATATTGATCTTCCTACTTGGAAGTGGGAAGCAATCAATATCTACTTGATTACAGGTTTGCCTCGTACTCGCAGGCAACATGATTCTATTTGGGTGATTGTCGACAGGATGACTAAATCAGCCCGCTTCTTGGCTGTCAAGACTACGATTAGGCAGAGGATTATGCCAGACTCTACATTTATGGGATAGTCAAATTGCATGGTGTTCCATTGTCTATCATTTCAGATAGGGATACTCAGTTTACATCCTAGTTGTGGAGGTCACTTCAGAAGGGTCTTGGTACTCAGGTTAAGCTTAGCACAGCTTTTCACATACAAATAGATGGCCAGCCAGAGCTTACTATTCTTTAGAGGATATGTTGAGATCTTGTGTGATTGATTTCAAAGGTAATGGGATGATCACTTACCTCTTATCACGTTTGCCTACAACAACAACTTTCATTCTAGCATCCAGATGGCTCCTTATGAGGCACTTTATGGGTGTAGATCTCCTATTGCTTGGTTTAAGATAGGTGAGGCAGCTTTGATTGGTCCATATTCAGTTCATGAGACTATGGAGAAAGTTCAAATCATTAGGGAAAAGTTGAAGACCTCTCAGAGTCGACAGAAATCATATGCAGATGTGAAGAGAAGAGAGTTGAAGTTTGAGGTTGATGATTGGGTGTTAGTGAAGGTGTCACCCATGAAGGGTGTGATGAAGTTTGGTAAGAAAGGGAAGCTTAGTCCCCGCTATGTAGGTCCCTACAGGATTTTGAGGAGAGTTGGTAGTGTTGCTTATGAGTTGGAGTTACCAACAGATTTAGAAACAGTTCATCCAGTTTTTCATATTTTCTTGTTGAAGAAGTATGTTGGTGACTCGACCTTGATTGTCCCTTTGGAGGATGTGAGTGTTAAGGATAGCCTTATTTATGAGGAAGTTCCCGTGGAGATTCTTGATCTTCAGATTCAGAGGTTGATGAACAAAGAAGTTGCTTCGGTGAAAGTTCTTTGGAGGAATCAACTAGTTGAGGGAGCTACTTGGGAAGCAGCAGCCACCATGAAAACCAAGTACCCTCATCTTTTCCCTTTCGATCCAGTTTCAGCGTGAGTCAATAATTTCCTCATTAGTTTGTCCTTCCAATCCTAATTTGTCATCTTCTCTCACGATCCTAGCATGCATTCATATTTTCCAAAGTTAGTTCAGTCATGTTTTAAGTTAAAAAGCTCAGTTTTCATGCTTACCCTTCAATTTCATGTTTTTTTAGTTGGTTGGGTTGTTTTATCTCCAATTTTCCTTACTTAGTATTCATTCAAGGACGAATGATCCCAATGGGGAGATATTATAACACTCCAGAATTTGAATCAGTTTTTAAACTTAGAATCTCTGAAAATTCTAAACCTTTCAAGAATCACGAGTCTAGACCACAAACCGTGGACTGAACCACGAGCCGTGGAAGGAACTCGTGGAAACTGTTTTGTAGACCCCTCCTCAGGTCTGAGAATCATGAGTCGGGTCCACAAGTCGTGGAACTATCTCGTAGAAATCAGACTGAGGCTCAAGTTTTCCTAGTGAACCACGAGAGGTTCCTACGACTCGTGGATGGTTCCACAAGTTGTACCTTTGAGTCGCAAAAAGTTATCCGTAGCTTGAATTTTGGGTCAGAAACCACGAGAAGGAACCACGAGTCGTGGTTGGGTCTACGGGTCGTAGACTCCACTCGTAGAACCTGAAGCTGAGTTTTAAAATCATATTTTTCTAAATTAAGTCCCTGGGTTATTTTGGTAATTATCCACCCTTTTAACTCTTAAGTGAGGTCATTTTAGAATCTTTTAGTAGGGTTTCACCCCTAATTAGCCTAAGTCCCCTCCAAACTCTCATTCATCTTCCCAAAAGTTGAAAGGGTCTCTCAAGCTCCAAGTTTCAAGTCTCCATTTCTTTTCATCCTTGATATAGAAAGCTTCAATTCAGGTATGTGGGTATTCAATAAGTGATTCCTTCCACCCTTATGCCCAAAACCCTCAAGTTTTACTTTGATTTATGAATTTATAAAATTAGGGTTCTTACCCAAATTGAAAAAAATTTATGGGTTCAGTTTTAAAGCATTAATTCATGGTTTCTCATTACTTATCTATGATTTATTTGAGATTCCTTAAGTATTTTCAAAAGCCCATGCATTATAGATGAATTTTAGCATATTTTCACGCAATTGCATGCTTTCAAGTGAAATTGGTATGTTTAGATAACATGACCTCAAGTATTATGAAATTACATGCCTAATTCTTCAAGTTATGAATTTAGAAAGAAAAGTAAGTTTTGAATTATGGATATGTTAAGCTTTAAGACTTATGATTTGAGATTTGCATGACATCAGATATGTCCTTATGCTTTTCTAACAGTTTTGACATCAGATATGTCACAAGTATATTATGAGCTATAGGTATGTTTTGGGAGTAGTATTTAGCACCGAGTTGGACAGGGTTTGCGTACCCTTAGTCCCAGAACTACGTGCCTCCGTAGGTTGATTAGCCCCTCAGTTGGGCATTAGAATTAGTGATCACGTCACAATTATGCCTTTATATCCTGGCAAGGTATATTGGATCCTCTCGATGGGGCGGATACATCGGATTCCATGTATCTCACATGGTCTATGTCGGTTAGAGAACCTCCCACAAAACAGTTTCATGTTTTTAAATGCATTGACTCTTTGTTTACAGACTTCAGAACTTCTACTATTACTTATGATTTTCAAGTATATTTTGCCTATGATATTGCATTGAGTCCTTTGCATTTCAGCTTTTATCATCACAGTATGATTTCAGTTTTAAAGCACGTATAGCATGATTACTTCATATTTTGCATATCTCGCATACTCAGTACATCCTATAGTACTGACGCATACTTCTTGTGATGCATCCTATTAATGATTCAGATTCAGGCTCCTTTCATCAGACTCGTGGATAGACATCGTCGGCTATCCAACTTGTGTTGGTGAGTCCTCATCATTCGAGGGCTAGTACTAGACTTGTTACTTTCATGTCTTTATTTCAGATTTCTGAGTTAGCTGGGGTCTTGTCCCAGCAACTCCTTATGTCGCATGTAGAGGCTTTTCAGACATAGACAGTTATTCGAGTTCTCGTTTCAGATTGTGTTTCTTCTAGACATTTATCTATTATGGAGTTGGTTGCCTATCATGTTATTTATGTTTCCGCTATGATTCTTTATTGTCTAAGTTATGCTAAGATCAAGGGTTAACTTGGGGCACTTGTGGTCCCGGGTCCCGTATTACGCCTAGGAGGTAGCCTCGGGGCATGACAGTTTGCTCATTGGTAATATTTTATAAGAATTGAGAAAAATTTAGTAGTTTTCATTACTTGTGAGGTTTTCATGTTTATGAGAAAAAATACAACTTAAAAAATTCAAATTGCATGTCTAAACAAAACTCAAATTTCCTATTAAATAATTTTATATCATGATTTCAAATCATAATTTCATATCACATGTCCAAAGAGGCCTTTAATTTCTTAGTAACTAAATAATAACTCCACTAACTAGTTACTAGTATAATGTTATGATCTATACATGATACAATTTTTTTTTTCATAATGTTCGACTGATAACCTTTTTTGACAATGCTTTGTTTGTGTGCTGGTAATTATAATAATATTGTTGGTGCTATTGTGCATTTTCATGTTAGAAATTAAAATATTAAGCGCGTGATAATTAGTAGGCATAAAAGGAAGAAAGTGGTGTAATAATTTTTTATAACTCATATAATTACAATGACATGTTCTCCTCATTATCTCCTACTAATTATCTCTATTAATTCTCAAATAATTATCCACATTCTTGATATTTATTTGTGGAAGAAATCCTACATCTATATAAAAGATGTCTTCTTCCTTGTACTGTAATAGAGAAAAAAGATAAGAAGTGGATGAGAAGCATTATGTTGTATTTATATTTTGAGGTTAGTGTAGTAAAAGAGAGAGTTGAGAAAAAAAAATTATTCTAAGTTTTCAACTAATTCACCATACAAAAGAGAGTAGTTTTATGTTAAAGAAAGGTGTTCTTTTGGTGAAGGTTTGAATTCTTCAACTAATCAGGAGTTATTTGAGTTGTACGATGTTGTTGGATTGTTATATTTTGAAGGGGATAAATCAAGAGTGATTCTACTGAATCGGTGTAAATTATACCACAATAAACTTAAATCTCCTTAAAACGAACAAAATATTCGCGTCTAAACCTGAATATATTTTATTTATACAATTTTATTTATTTTAATTTATAATGTATTACACCAACAAATACATTAAGTAGGTACCAACACTAGAAGTTAATGATCCGAGGGAAGGGAGCATCAGCATAGCACATGACAATATTCAATTCGAAGAATTTGACCAGGAACGGAGTTCCGTATGCTGACGATTTTATTGTAAAGTCATCTTCAATAATCCTCGTGCCTTATTTATTTTCACTTGACTAAGGTATTAATTTTAATTATTTAATTTATTTATTTTATAATATTTGTTGTATCTTGTAATATTAAATATGTCATATAATTCCTATATATAAGTGAGTCTCATTAGATATAAATTTGATATATTATAATTAAAAACTTATTAAATTTAAAAAAGTGATTTTTTGTTTCAAACAAGCTAAAAAGAAAATCGAGACACGTAAATTAAAATAGAAAAAGAGATTAATATTATACTTATGATCTATTAGGCAGTAAAAATATCCTTCCCATCATGAGACTTATCACGACTAAGCAAATTTTAAAATAATTAAATTTCTCAATAAAATTAACTATACTAAAAATAATGATAAATTCAAATAATTAATTTTATCAGTCAAATATCAAATGAAGCTAATAAAATTTGACTTTATTTCACAAAGAAAGATATTAAAATAATTTAAAAGATATCATCTTAAGTTTTAATGTAATTAATTATGTGTACGAATTAATTATAAAGTAATATTCAATTAAAAAATGACATGCGTCTATATTAATAAGATATTGAATTATTTTTCGCTCCTTACTTATCGTCAATATCACCTTAACACTTAAGAATGTGTTTATTCAATTTTAAAGTAGTTCGAGACGGATGAAACCTCTAAAATAAAATGTATATAATTTAAAATATGGTCATAGTTCAAGGGATACTTATGCCTTTTTCCAGACTATTACAAGGGATTGTCTTCTTTTTTTTTTTTTTTTTTGAGAGCTGAGATTTGGGAGGTCCACTTGAACCTTTTAAGATACAGAATGACTCATTATTAAGAAAATAAGTGAGTTTGAGATGTCTTTTGGTTAATAGATGAGTCAAACTGGCACCCTCTTGTCCCTATCGACAAGCAATTTCGGTAGGAGAAAATGTCTTCTAGCATGATGGGTCGACTTTCATAATTTGTTTATTTGAAAAAATGTATTTTGTGATAAGTGTTTTAGAAAAATCAACTTGGCTTCTTGGATAGAAATTTTTAGATAATAGCAATGCCCAAAAAAAATTCAAGAAGTTATTATTTATTTATTTTGAAAAGTAACTGTTTGTGTTTAGTTAATTAATTTGAAAGATATTTTTGTTGATACTAAAGCAATATTTCGTGCTTGGTTAATGTTTCAAAAGTACTTTTTTTATTTTTTTATTTTTTTAGCTTTTGAAAAACAGTTTCTACTACTATTATTATTTAAAAATATTTTTTTCTCTAAAATCTTTGACCAAATACTTCAACGTTTTAAAATAAGCACTTTTGATTTCTTACAAGTTTGGTCAAACAAGTTTCCTCTTCTTCTTTTTTTCATCCTTCCATTTTGTGTTAAAATTGGAAAAGGAAAAAAAGGAACCTATGATCACTATATTATTTTCTCTTTGTTATTTTATGTGTTATAATTTGATTGGATACAAAATTTTAAAAAAATAAGAATGACTCTAGAATTATGTGCTCTTAAACTAAATATTTATATAATTTACTAAATTGCAGTTTGAATCTTGTGGTGCGAAGTATCATGCGAGAAATTGATTAAAAAGAAAAATAAAACACATAAATTAAAATAGAATAATAATAATATATATATATATATATATATATATATATATATATATATATATATTTGTAAATTTATCTTTTAAGTACAATTTTAACAAAATAATGTATTTCAAAATTGTGAATCTTTATAAGCAAAGATATGAAATATAACGAAGGCATCTAAAGTGATATAGGTGATTATGTTTGGGGTTGGGAAGAATTCAACATCCAAACAAATTATTAAGTCAAGAGGTATGGTGGAGCATTACGAACTATTCAACTAGCGTTTGAATATGTAATTTCATTTTATGATTTAAAATCATGAGATAAAATTATCATTTGGATATGCAATTTCATTTCAAGATCTCAAATCATGATTTTAACTTTTTAAATACAAAATTTAATCCATAAATTTATATTTTATAAAAAAAATTATCATTTTAAATTTTGCAAAAAAAAAAAAAAGACTCATGCTCGGCCTGAAGATTATCTGTACCATGTGAAAGAATTATATTAAAGAATACCTAGTTACTATTATTGTTGACTAAAAGATCTTTATAAACTATGTGTACTTGAAAGTTTATAATAGCAAACATTTATTTATAAGAGGAGCATGAAGATTTACAATTTATCAATGAAGAGTGTGTTTGGTATGGAGAAAAATATTTTTCTATTTTCTTGTGTTTGGTTGGTCAAAAAATTTGACCCACTCCACCCTCTTACTCCCATCCCCTACCTCCACCCCCACCCCTGCCTCACACAATTTTTTAAAAAATTTTTTCTATCCCAGCTGTCACGATCCGATTTCTCAGGTCATGATGCCACCTACAACCCCCTCCCCCTCCTCCCATGTACGCGAATCAATCCTCGTAGCTCTGAACGGTTAGTAATTGGCTACCACCTAAGCAAGCACGCACAAGAAGCATAAAAAGCGAAAGAAGGTAACGAAGGCAAAGCGAAAGAAAAGCAATTGAAATATATATATAAAGAAACTACACCATCCAACGACCTGTAATCGAAAGTACAGGAGCCACTACTAGATATATAGAGTACAAGACAAGAGAGTGCAAAAGAAGAATATACAACTGTCTCTGAATATACAAAAGAGTAAACAGTGTCAAAAGAAGAGATATGGCCAAGCCTCGATCGTCAGGAGCTCACCCTATGTCTCGGATGCCCAAAATCGCTGCATGAGTATCTACGCGATCAACGACGATAGCTCACACTAGGATCTGCACCAGGAAGATGCAGAAGTGTAGTATGAGCACCAATTGCATAAGAAACGGGTACCCAGTAGGCATCATAGGCTAACTGAGCATATAAAATATAAAAGCAGTATAAAGGAGATAGAAAAGAAGTAGTCACAGAAGCAAACAGAGGAAAACACACGAAAGCTAGCAACATACAGAAGACAGGGAGAATACAAGTATACTATGCTAGACACAGAAGATATATCACAGAACACAAGTTAAAGAGTAGAAAATGCACCTGAATTCTTGCAACAATAATAAATAGAGAGAGTTTAACGAACATGGTGATATATCAATAACCTCAAATAAAAGGGAAAGAAGGAAAAGCAACTAACATAATTATGCTAACAATACAACTCATAAGATAAGGATGATCGAAAAGGTAACCTAATAAGTACTACCCTAGGAACGAATAAGCTAATCTATCTACAGTCCCAACGGGCGCTCATACACCCGAGGAACACATGCAAGTGAAAATAAATCGTCTGGCATCTCATACTACTGGAGCGTACACTCAACAAACAACAAACAATGGTGAAATCATATACATGATGAATGATATGATATGATAAGATCAGGTGTGCCAGTGATACCGTATGTACCTCCTTTGGTGCACGTGGGCCTGCAGGTAGGACCCATAGAAAGATTTTCCCGTATACCTCTACTCTACCGTATACCCCTTCTCCGACACTCTTAGCTCGTAGCCCCTGGTCCGGATCGACAAGGTCCATGGAGGTCTCCGAGATCATATATAAGATCTCTGAATCCCAAAATAAGTGCCCAGAATCTATTCGAGTCTAAAATTAGTAAATCTCGAACACTCAATCTGAGTGCCCGGAGTCTATCTGAGTTTAAAATTAGTAATAAAATATGTCTAGTGCTCGGCTCGGCAGAGTCTAGTATCATCTCAAAATCAGCGTGAAAACCACCATATAATCTTTTTATCTCAAGAAAATTCATTTATAGCCATTTATAATAGAAAATAGGCCCTCGAGGCCATGCAAGGTTTAGAAAACTAGTGATAGTTAGGACCGCAGTCATAATTATAGTAAATAAATGCAGAAAACTCTTTGTATGATAATGATGATATGACCAAACGAAACTAATAGCTCAACAACTCACAATCAACCTATCGGACCTGCACAGGCTCAATACGCTCTACAGTATAGATAACCAGCTCATAATCGTGAACCAATGTCCAAGACTAACGGACATTCCCCAATTATCCCACCATCTATAGTCTAAAGGCATCTACAAAGTCCACACAGGACCGCAACGATAATACTATAAAACTAGTTCAAATACTAAAGCAACCGAAGGAAATAAAACGGACAGAAAGAAAATGAACATGGTATGGGGTGCCAACCTAGTAAACTCAATCCAAAGATGTTAAATAATATAATTATATTCTATATACGCAAAGTCTAAGGTAGGTAAGTTGTAGCCTATCTGACGTCTAATGAATATCTATTGGAAAGAAGTCGTTCAAACCCGAACTGCTCCGAGAAGTCACGAATAGCAAACAAACTATCGAAACAATACTCTACTCGCCAATATGAACCTAACGGTATCCATAATGCTAATAATTTAGCCAGATTAAAATCTGGGTCAAAAGCGAGTCTGTGAGCCCCGTAACCTGAAATCAAAAATAAAAGTTACCACGAGGTTTCCAACCTCGCTAGGAATACATGCTCAAAAATTAAGCCAAAAATGGGTAAAGGAAAGCCCCCAAAACAGCCCTAAACTCTCAAGAATAAAGAGGAAATTAAAAGGGAGAATTAACGGAATTAAAGGTTTAGAACTTACCAATTTACGATGGAGAATCGATCACGGGTAAGGGAATAATAAACCCTACGCTTAAAAAAAGAACCCACTGTGAATTTTGAGCTTAGATCTCTAAAAAATGGTGGAATACGGATGAAATGAAGAAAAAATGAAGGAGAGAGAATATATATATACTTCCCGGGATTTCTTCATCATGATCGCAAGAAAAATCCTCGAGATCGCGATGACCAAGCTGGCTAACTCAACACAATTGCGATGGTCAACCATGAGATCGCGAAGAACAAAGGGTCCCTTCATCGCTATCGCGAGAAAAACCCTCGCGATTGCGATGACCAAAAAGTTATACCATCGAGATTGTGATGGTCTTCTTCGAGATCACGATGCATAAATTTCAGCCAAACCAGCAACTGAAAACCAGCAGTTTACCAAGGCTAGAATTTCATCGGATAGACCCTCAGGATTCATTTGGGGTCCTGCGAATGCAAATAAACTACGCTGCTCAACCAAAAATGGCATTCTGGACTCAATGAAATTCTCAATAGAGGTCGATTTAATGAAAAATGGGCTCCACGCTCAAAACTAACCTTTAGCGAACTTTTCTAAAATAGAACCCTATGGCCCAAAATAAGTTCAGAAGTCTCAAAACCCAAACCAAAGGTCCCTCTATCCCAAAGTCAATATTTCAGAGCTAACAGCGCTGATAGAATTTCCATCCGAGGTTATCTTCTCCTAATGTTGATCAAAGACAAACTTCTAAGTCCAACTGGCCTTAAATCACAGAAAGGGAGATAAAGCCATACCATAAGCTCTTAGACCCCAACCAAGGGTCCAACTAGACCAAAATCCATGTTCCAGAGCTAACAGAATTGTCAGAATTTGATTTCGAGCATGCTTGCTAAGAATGTTGACTGAAGTCAATGATTTTCTAAGTTAAAACTCTAAAACAAGGAAATGATCATAACGACCTAACAAATGGCTCGGTAATCGAACCACCGGTCCCACCAAGCCATAAATGACTTAGGGACGCTACTGAAAAGCTCTAATAGTACAAGTAAAGCAAAAATGCAAAAATAACCAGAAGGGTCATTACATCATCCACTACTAAAAAGGACTTTCATCCTCGAAAGTCAGGAAAAGGGGAGCACTCAGAGGCTCAAACAATGCGGATACTGAGCCTGCATCACTCTCACGGTCTCCCGGGTAGCCTTCCTTATCGAACGGCACCCCATAGAGCTATACCAAAGGAAAACTACCAAAACCTTAACTCCTTACCAGCCAAACTAAATAACGACCTCTAACTCAAAAGCTCAAAAGGGCAACCAACTGAACCGAACCCCAAGAAACTCGATCGGAATGCACCAACACAATGCAGATACCAAGGCGATCAACACATGAAACTAGTAACTATGCTCACTCAGAAAGCCACTACCTAACCTTCTAACTCATGAATCCTTTGATCCGCAAAACCCTTTTGTCTATCCTGAATCATTTGCACCGCAACCATGAAGCCTCACACAGGTCAAACACTCAAGCTACCCTTGAAACAACAACTAACCCACCAAAGGTCTATAGCTCCCGCTACACTTAACCTCAAATAAGGTCACCTTCAAACTCAAACTCTACCCAAGACAGGCTATAGTTTATGCCTATAGTATACCCTGGAGAACTGGAGTAGTCTACCCCAACTGACTATCATCCAGCGAATGAACACATGTGCTAAGATCAACCTCGATACCTAAACCCAACTAAACCAACCATTAGAGCTCAACTATAATTGACACACTAGGGTCGGGAATGACATGGATGAACACCTTGTGTCGAAGGGGAATCTCCCAACTATAGAACAAAACCAAACTCATTGAACTTTGCCAAGTCTGAACCGAATGAAAGTGAGTGAACTAGAGCAACCTGCCCAAGAAGACCCAAACAACATCCAATCTCTGCAAGGAGTGTGGTAAGTGTACCATGAAGTCTGTAGACATCAACTAAACTCCATATTCTAGGAATACCGCTGTTGCTCCAAATCCTCAAAACACCATCCAGATTTATAGTTGCCTTACAAACCTCGCCACTCAAAAAGAAGTCTGTCATGCTGTGAATACCGAGTCAAACAAACCTGTAGGCAAAGGAAATGATGCTTGGAGTCCAAGGTCACCGCTTAGCCATTGAAACTCTCATGATCCATTAACTTACCACCCTCTGTCTCAAAACATCCACCCTACTGTACCAGTACACAAACCACCAACTCCGAAAGCATCTCAACATACTAAAACTTCTGGCCCACCACTGGTAGAGCCTAATCGATGTTAGAATCCCATGCAAACAGACAACCTCTCGGAGAATCAACTAAATCAAACCCCTAACTCTCAAAATACAAAGGCGACCATCAAACCTTAAAGTACCATCAGAATCTAAAGTAGCCCTCCTGGCCTCACCCCATACAAGCTGATCACGAATATCACACAACTGCTAATCCTCAAACTAAGGCTGTTGGATATGATCAACCATTGAAGAACGAATCTCAACACTAGTAAGAATTTTGCTAAGATCTAACAAATCAAGCCTAACCAAATGGTTAGCCAAGGACTGGATGTCCAAGGCCAAAGACTACTTCAAAACTGAGAGAAAAGCTAAGTTTTCCATACTCACTGCCTTCCGGCTCAAGGATTCCGTGACCGAAGAGAACCTTCCACTAACAATCTGAAGTAACTTGCTAGCCCACGACTCTGAAACCCAACTCCAAATACCGATCAAGCTTCTCTCAAATCCTCGAGTAGACTCTTATGTTGCCGATGAGCACTATAGCAACTGAAGCAAACTAGGCTCTGGATACACGGCTCGCCCAATCTGTAAATGTTGTTGAGGCCTAGGTCAACCAAAGGGTATAACAAGGAAAATCATAATGGATGCAACAAGTCCCCAAGGTGGTCTTAGGAATACCCACCACCTCCATCTATACTAGAAGGAACTCGACCTCGAATTCATCCTAGGAAATGCCACTACACTCCGTAGTTTGATCGAATCAGTTATCAATATATAGAACCAAAGAATACCTGCAGTCGTCACCTCAACCAGCTGCCAGTAATCCACACATATATGCAAGGAGTCATCCCCTTCATTTTCCAAACCAAATGGAACTCCCTCCAGAGATACACTGGTCCTGACAAACTTTTTTTCAGAAGGTTTTAGAGCAGTTCCCTTAGCTCCCACATCCCTTCTAGTGTCACTCGATAGGCGAGTAAAAGAATAGGCTGAGTGTCCAACTCAACCACGATGTTATTGTCAAAACTCAAACAGACTGGAAACTGAGGAAAATAGTGAAAATAACCCGGATACCTGCTAACCACCTAAACTAATTAATTGAAGAGGGTCGACTCTAACCTCCCGAGAATAAGCAAAACCGTCTGACACCCCCTTTGCTTTGCTCAACACCACGCTCCTTAAGACAAAACAACTTCCCCTGACACATAGCTACCGGTACCGCACCATACCAACTGAAAGGTTCCAAGCAAACACTAGATAATGGCCTTGGCAATAACCACCCAAGACCGCTAGAAGTAGCGAAGACCAGAAATTAAGCTAACAAGGCCTACCCACGAGTCATAACCCCAGGTAGTCATCTCCCAAACTTGACATACCCCATCCACTACTAAAAGAATCCTTCTACAGAGTAGTCACACGCATAAGCACTACAAACTCAAATAGTACATCCATACGAGAAACAGGTAGGCAAATATATATATATATATATATATATATATATATATATATATATATATATACGAAAAGGGTAGACCCCCAAAGCAAGCAATACCAAAACTAGGTGATGATGACAAACATCATACCTATAGCAACGATATCTGGAACCTTTACCTCTGTCCTACAAAGAGGGGCCTCAAACTATCTATCCCTATCCCTGGACTGAGTAGTTGATGATGAAGGCTCAATCATCCCGCATCGGGGACACCCTCTATAAATATGTCCAGTCACTCCACAACTATAGCAACCTGGAGATGTCCTACTCTGATACACCGTGCCTGTCAACTTGGGATGGATACCTGAACCGCTTGGCTGAAAGTCACCTCTAACCATCTGGGGACCACCCCCACTACCCTGCACACCACCTCTATCCGATGGTACTGGAGCCCTGGGAGATAAAGCCTGCTGACTGGAATACGTGATCATAGGGTAATCCCTAGCAAAGTGACCAAACTCACCTCACAGGAAGCAACCTCTACCAGATGAAGTTCTATGGGAAGATCTCGCTGAGCCTGACTGGCCACCATGGCCTACACACCCAAAATGCAAACCTTGGAAAGCCTGACCTGCACCATGTATACTCTAGACAACATACTCTATATAACCACCCTATGAACCCTGTGGCACCACCAAAACCTAGACAAAAAGAAATAAAAATGATCTCCACTAGAGAACCCCTACTCCGAGATTGAGAACCACGAAAACTGCCCTGACAATAATGCGTTTTACCAACGCCTCCATATGCCTCAAGACATAACCCCTCTATAGCCCAAGAATAATCAACCACTTGAACAAAGGTAGTCCCAACAATTACCAAGTGCTTTGTGGCCAAGCAGAGCGGTGAAATCAACCCTCTGACAAAACTATGTACTCTCTCAAACTATGTCCTAGCAGTGCACCTAGTCACCTCTTGAAACAGAAGCAAGAAGTAGTAACAGAAGCAAACAGAGAAAAATACATGAAAGCTATCAACAGATAGAAGACAAGGAGAATACAATTATACTATGCTACCCACAAAAGATATATCATAGAATACAGGTGAACGAGTACAAAATTCACCTGGATCCTTGCAATAATAATATATATAGAGATTTTAACGAATATGGCGGTACACCAATAACCTCAAGTAATAGGGAAAGAAGGAAAATAACTAACATAATCATGTTAACAATACAACTCAAAAGATAAGGATGATCAGAAAGGAAACCTAACAAGTACTACCATAGGAGCGAATGAGCTAATCTACCTACAGTCCCAATGGGCGCCAATACACCGGGGGAACACATGCAAGTGAAAACCTACCCTCTGGCATACCATACTACCGGAGCGTACACTCAACAAATAGCAAACAAGGGTGGAATCATACACATGATGAATGATATGATATGATAAGATCAGGTGTGCTAGTGGTACCGTATGTACCTCCTCCGGTGCCCGTGGGCCCGCAGGAAGGATCCATGGAAGGATTCCTCCGTATACCTCTATTCCAACGTATACCCCTCCTCTGGCACTCTCAGCTCGTAGCCCCTAGTCTGGATTGGCTAGGTCCATGGAGGTCTCCGCGACCACATAAAAAATTTCAGAATTCCAAAATGAGTGCCTGGAATCTATCCGGGTCTAAAATCAGTAAATCTCGGATCCTCAATCTGAGTGTTCAGAGTCTATTCAGGTCTAAATCAGTAATAAAATATGTCTAGCGCTCAACTTGGCCGAGTCTAGTATCGTCTCAAAATCAGTGTGAAAACCATCATATAATCTCTCTTATCTCAAGAAAATCCATAAAACCAGTTAAAATCCATTTATAGCCACTTATAACAGAAAATGGGCCCTCGACACCATGCAAAGTTTAAAAAACTGGTGATAGTTAGGCCACAACCATAATAGTAGTAAATAAATGCAGAAAACTCTGTGTATGATATTGATGATATGATCAAACGCAACCAATAGCTCAATATCTCACAATCAACCTATCATCCCTGTACAAGCTCAATTCGCTCTAAAGCATAGATAACCAACTTATAATCGTGAACCAATGTTTGGGACTCACGGAAATTCCCCAATTATCAAACCATCTATGGTCCAATGGCATTTACAAAGGCCACACAGGGCCGCAAGGGTAATACTACAAAACTAGTTCAAATACTAAAGCAACCAAAGAAAATAAGATGTACAGAAAGAAAATGAACAAGGTTTGGGGTGACAACCTAGTAAACCCAACCCAAAGATGCTAAATAATACAATTATATTCTATATACGCAAAGTCTAAGGTAGGTAAGCCGTAACCTACCTGGCATCCAATGAATAGCTATTGAGAAGACGTCGTCCAAGCCTCAACTACTCTGAGAAGTCTCGAATGGCAAACAAACTATCAAAACAATTCTCTACTCGTTAATGATAATGCTCAAATGTACTCTCCAAAGTGGAGGTATCGGTGATCGTTAAGCAAAACACATTTATATTTCCGATGGGAGTCGAAGTCGATCTCACAGAGAACAATGTAATCGCGATTGAACAAATAAAGAATAAAAGCAACTTATTGAAGTTCAAAGAGCAAAAGGTAAAAGATAACGATAAGGGGGTTTTAAACTACAACTAAGGATCAAAGAAATTCAAATAAAAGATAGATTTAATCAATGGCTTCCACCTTGCTTTCACCAAGCAAGGACAACAAGGGAGAATTGGGAATGAAAATTCAATTCACAAGACTTGCACCCAATTAACACATAGATAGTCTTGGCTAAAGGTGTACTCAACCGTCGTTCAACCAATCAAGAACTATCCTCATGAGTTCTCTCAAATTGAAATGAGTGAGAAATAATCAACATATTAACTTGGGTAAGTTGGGTTATTTCTAACCCCAACTCTTATATGGGAGTTTCCGGCAACCAAACTATCTCTAGTCTTGATCTAGAGTAGAAACCCTAAATTCCCACTATTAAACCTTTCCAAGTTAAGGAACTCTTCTTTCAAGTAAGAACACAATTAGTATGCTAAGTCAATGTTTGCAACCATCAACTATAAGATTAAAGCATGGAAGATTCAATAGACCCACATGATAAATCAAGAGAAAGCACAAGATAAGAATTAAATACCCTAATTTAGTATTATCTCTAATACAAAATCTAAATATCAATTCAATAATTATACCTACAAATTAGCAATTAGGAACAAGAGTCGAAGAATAAAAATAAAAGATTTTACAATAAAGATCATCCAAATCTTCACCCCTATGGTGTAGGAAGATGAACTTGCTCTCCAAGCTTGCTAAGAGTTGTGAAATTTGCCAAAGATATTTTCCAAAATGGCTCAGAGGTATTTTATGTGGATTGGGGTTTCCAAAAATGGACATTTCCAAATCTGCCCCACAGCTGACACTTCCTTCTTCGCCTACGTGTATGGTCCGCTGCGTTCGCGTAGTGTCTT
This sequence comes from Jaltomata sinuosa, assembly GCA_003996215.1. Taxonomy (NCBI): domain Eukaryota; kingdom Viridiplantae; phylum Streptophyta; class Magnoliopsida; order Solanales; family Solanaceae; genus Jaltomata; species Jaltomata sinuosa. Next base: position 239,848 of record QJPP01002501.1, on the reverse strand, counting down.
CTATCTGGTTGACCTTCGTATACGCAAGTGGTCTGTTGCATTTGAGGCTTCTGTTTAAATGATTTTCGCATACGTGAAGGGTCTGCTGCATTCGCACAGGTCAATTCAGCTGTCAGTTCCATATTTCTCCGAGTAGCTCCCTTTTGAGTTGTTTTCATCCGAATTCTTTCCGAACACTTCTAAAACACAAAAACCTACAAAATAAAAGTAATTCGTGTTAATTACACTATTTATCCACTTTAAACTAGCAAAAGCATAAAATTTAAAGTTAAATAAGTAGGTAGAATATCAACTTATCAGTTAATACGAAGCTAACGGTACCCATAATGCTAATAATTTAGTCGGGTTGAAATTTGGATCAAAAGAGGGCTCGTGAGCCTCGCAACCCAAAATCAAAAACGAAAGTTATCACGAGCTTTCCAACCTCGCCAGGAACACATGCTCAAAAATTGAGAGAAAAACGGGTAAAGAAAGGGCCCCAAAACAACCTTAAACTCTCAAGAACAAAGAGGGAATTAAAAGGAAGAATTAACATAATAAAAGGTTTAGAACTTAGAAATTTATGATGGAGAATCGATCACGGGCAAGGGAATAATCACCCCTATCCTTAAAGAAGAACCCATTGTGTATTTTGAGCTTAGTGCTCTAAAACAATGGTGGAAATACGGATGAAATGAAGAAGAAACGAAGGAGAGAGAATATATACTGCCAGGGATTTTTTCATCGTAATCGCGAGAAAAACCCTCGAAATCGCGATAACCAAGCTGGCTAACTCATCGCAATCGCGATGGTCAGCCATGAGATTGTGAAGAACAAACGAGCTCTTCATCGCTATCGCAAGAAAACCCTCACGAGGTCAGCCTTGAGATTGTGAAGAACAAAGGAGCTCTTCATCGCTATCGCAAGAAAACCCTCACGAACGCGATGAGCAAAAAATCAGATTATCCAGATCGCGATGCACAAATTTCTTCCAAACCAGCAACTGAAAACCAGAAGTTCACCAAGGCTAGAATTTCACCGGATGGACCCTCAGGATTCATCTGGGGTTCTACAAATGCAAATGAACTACGCTACTCAACCAAAAATAGCATTCTGGACTCAACTTAATCGATGAAATTCCCAATAGAGTTCGATTTAATAAAAAGTGGGCCCCACACCCAAAACCAACCTTTAGCTAACTTTTTCAAAACGAAACTCTATGGCCCAAAAGGAGTCCAGAAGCCTGGGACATCGAACCACAGGTCCCAGGAAGTCATAAATGACTTGTGACCGCTACTGGAAAGCTCTAATAGTACAAAAAAAGCAAATATGTGAAAATAACCGAAAGGGTCATCACAACACCCCACCCCCACCACCCACCCCACCCCCACCACCCACCCCACCGAAAGGGTCTTAAGAAAAGTAATCTTTTTGTATCCTACCCCCACCCACCTCAACCCCATCCTTACAACCCCCCCCCCCTCAAATCTAATTTTTTTAATTTTTTCTTTAAAACAGATTAACTTTTTTTAAAAAAGTAATTTTTTTTGTACTCCACCCCACCCACCCACCCGCCCCACTTTAGCCCTCCCCCCTATACCACCAGCTCCACCCCACCCAAAATCTAATTTTTATTTTTGTTTTTAAAAGAGTAATACTTTTTGTATCCCAACCCCTCCCCCACACCTCAGCCCAACAATTTTTTAAAAGAAAAATTTACTTTCTTAAAATAAAAATTACTCTTTTTTTAAAAAAAAAAGTAATTTTTTTTGTACCTCAACCCCCCATCCCCACCACTTTCACCCCACCCAAAATTTAATTTTAATTTTTTTTAAAAAAAATTATTATTTTTTTTTTAAAAAAGTACTCCCTCTGTTTCAATTTGTTTGGCCTACTTTTCTTTTTGTAAGTTTCAAAAAGAATGCCTCTTTCCTTTTTTAGTAACTTTTCAATTTCAACTTTTCACATAGCATGTTTAAGACCACAAGATTAAAGGACATTTTGATACATTTGACATATCTTTCATTTTTAACCACAAGATTAAAAATCTTCTTTCCTTTCTTAAACTCCGTGTCAAGTCAAAATAGGCCAAACAAATTGAAACGGAGGGAGTAATATTTTTTGTATCCCAACCCCCATCCACCCCACCCCACCCCACCCCCACCACCTCCACCCCACCCAAAATCTAATTTTTAATTATTTTTTAAAAAAAATAATATTTCTGGTACCTCCCACCACACCCCAACCCCCAACCGATCCCTTAGAAAATATTTTCTACTCTCTAATCAAAAATAAAAAAAATATTTTTTAAAAAATGTGTTCTTATTCATCAATCAAATAGTAAAAAATATTTTTCGAAAAATATTTTCCACTCACCAACCAAACATGAGAAAATAAGTAAGTAACCAACTTATTTTCCATAAAGCATTTTCTAGGAAAATATTTTTCATGAAAAACATTTTCCTTCATACAAAACACACCCGCAATGTCTTAGGATGTTATGATATTCTATTTATGAATATGGTTTGCTCATTTTATAAGAATTGGATAAAATTTAATAATTTTCACAACTTATGATTTTTAATGTTTATGAAAAAAAAGATCAACTTAAAAAATTCAAATTGCATGCCGAACAAAACTTCAAATTTATATCAAATTATTTTATATCATGATTTCAAATCAAGATTTTATATCACATGTCCAAACAGGCCCTTAGTATACCATGTACAATAATATTTTTCTAACACCCTTTCCCGCATGTGCAATTTGATCCTACTGTTTAGAATGGTGGACATGGAGAATAGCGACTAGTTGACTCACAATATAGAGTAATTGACTCCATGGGCCCGAGTTAGGGTAGTCGTTACGAGTTTAAAAAAATTGATAATTTTTATTTAAATTTTATGTTTGTAAGTAAAATTTATTTAATGTATGTATTGAAATTAATAAAAATAATTATAATTCAAAATTCATAAATTAGAAATCTTGATTTTGACTTCACAAATTAAAACTCAAAAAGGAGAGAAAATTATAACTAGTAAGTTTGGCCTCTCTCTATTAGACTCAGTTCGTTGAATGACTATGATTTGAGTCAATGTTGTATGTATCTATCTATTTTAAGCCAACTTTTTAGTCTTTTGAATTGGCTCTTTTTCTGTAACACCTCGAAAAATGAACCAGCTATTCAATTCTAAATCCAGTGAGTTTCCTGTATTTTTCTGCAACTGTAGGTCACCACGGGCAGGGCCACGGGAGTCGTATCTCAGATGGCCCGTGGGGTACCCCATGGGAACCAGACAGTGAGACTGTGCCAATTGCCTCAGCCCGATGGGCAGTCATGACGGGCATCGCAGGTGCGATGGGCGTCGCAGGTGCGACGGCCCATGAGAATCCGCCGTCGGGATCCCCCAGCCACTCTTCCCCCATCACCCCAGTTCCCCCGATGGGTTAGGCCACGGGCGTCGTAGGTACGACGACCCGTGGAAGCAAGCCGTCAGATTGATCCAGAGATCCTTCCCCTGTCCTCCTTTCCCTCGATGGGCAACCCCACGGATATCGCAAGCATGACGGGCCATGGGAGCTCATCGTCGAAATGGTCCAGCAGACCTCAACCAAGGTACCCCTGTCGGACGCCTTGGCCGATGGGCCATCGTGGGCGTAATGCCCGTGAGGCGGCCCTTTTTCTTGCAGTTTCTTATTTAAGTCCCAGGGGCATTTTAGTCATTACTCACCCTTTTAACTCCTAAATGATGTCATTTTGACTATTTCAAGTAGGGTTTTCACCCTCATTAGCCTAAGTTCCTTCTCATTACTTCATTCTTCTCCCAAAAAGGAAAAAGTTCTTCTCCAAGCTCCAAGTCTCAAGCTCCAAGTTCAAGTCTCCTAAGTCTTTTCAATTCAAGTGGGTTAGCTTCAATCAAGGTATGTGGGTATTCAACAATGGGTTCCTTTCACCCTTGTGCCCAAAACCTCCAATTCTCAAAGTGATTCATGAACTTGTGAAATTAGAGTTTTGATTTAAATTGGGGAAAACTTATGAAATTAGTTTCTATGCTTAAGTTCATGGCTCCTTATTGCTTAATTGTGATTTGATAATGATTCTCCCATTGGTTTTAAAAGCCCAAGCATTAAAGGTTCTTTATAGCATGACCCCATTGAATTGCATGTTTTCAAGAGAAATTTGACATGATTAGATATCATGACCTTTCTTGTGTTTTTGAAATTGCATGCTTAATTATTCAAGTATGAAATTAGAAAGGTAAAGCATGATTTGAATTATAGTTATGCTAAGTATTTAAAAGCATCAATTTGAATTGCATGGCATCAGATATATCTTATTGCTTTTCAAACAGTTTTGACATTAGATATGTCTTCAGTTATGATCAGTTTTGACATCAGATATGCCCCAGTATTATATGAGCTACATGTATGTCTTGGGAGTAGTATTTAGCACTGAGTTAGACAGTGTGAGAGTACCCTTAGTCCCAAAACTATGTGCCCCCATAGGTTTATAAGTCCCCTCTGTTGGGCATCAGATTTAGTGATCACGCCACAGCCATGCCTTTATAACCTGGCAAGATATATTGGGTCCTCTCGAAGGGGTGTATCCATCGGATTTCATGTAGCTCACATGGTCTATGTCCATTAGAGAACCTCCCTCAGAAATAGTTTATGCTTTAAAAATGTATCTGACTCTTATTCAGATTTCAGAATCTTTGTTTATAATCATGTTTTCAGCTTGTGGTAGTTCATAGAGTTATTTGCATCTAGTTTTACCTTTAAAGCATGATTTCGATTGTTGAAGCATACTTAGCATGTTTTGTCATGTTCATGCATCCCTCATATACTCAGTACATTCCATATTACTGATGCATATCTTGCGTTGTATCCTTTTGATGATGCAGATTCAGGTGTTTCCCATCAGGCTCGTGGCTAGTCAGAGCCGGTTATCCAGTCAGCATTGGTGAGTCCTCATAGTTCGAGGATAAAATTTCATTCTAGTTGGATTGTTTATCTTTCTTTCAGATTGTCGAGTTAGTTGGGGTTTTGTCCCATCAACTCCATATGCTAGCTTAGAGGCTTTTCAGACATAGAGAGTGTTCGAGTCTTTTCTCTATATTGTATTTCCCATTCAACTTGACTATCTATGCTTATATTCTAGATTTGCTTATTATGCTTCCGCTCTTTTAATTGATTTACCTAAGTTATGCTATGACCAAGGGTTAACTTAGGACACTTGTGGTCCTGGGTCTCGTTTTACATCCAGGGGGTAGCCTCGGGGCGTGACAAACTTCGTATCAGAGCCAGGTTCAAGAGTCCTAGGATGTCTGAAAGCCGCATCGAGTAGAGTCTTTTTTATGTGTGTGAAGCATGCCACACATATGAGGGGGAAGCTATGACATGTCTTAGAAAATTTCACTTCTTTCATGATCATATCGTGCGATAGAGCTTAACTCTAATGTTCCTCTAATCCTTACCTTGTACATTTTATATCATGCCTCGATATGCTATGCCTCACCGAGCCGCTTGGAATGTCGCTCCTCTAGTTTCGGCCCCCGAGGTAATGAATGAGGAGTTTAGGAATTCCATCCATTTGCTAGCCCAGACCTTGGCAGCTCAGGACAATCATCAGGATCTTTCCCCCGTCCACCCTCAAGGTGGGTTAGCGGCCCGAGTTTGTGATTTCGTCCATATGAATCCGCCGGAGTTTTGGGGTTTGAAGGTAAATGAGGATCCGTTAAAGTTTATTGATGAAGTGAAGAAAATCTTTGAGGTGATGCAAGTAGTTGGAGTTGACTGTGTTGAGTTGGCATCCTATCAACTCAAGGATATGGCTCATATCTGGTTCACACAATGGAAGGAAGCTAGAGCTAGTGACGAGGTCCCTATGACTTGGGTGTGTTTTGATAGAGCCTTCCTTGACCGATTCTTTCCCCAAGAGTTGAGGCAAGCAAAAACTGAGGAGTTTGTGAACTTGAGACAGGGATCCATAACTATTTAGGAGTACAGTTTGAAGTTCACTTAGTTATCGAGGTATGCGTCTTCTATGGTAGCGGACCCGCATGATCAGATGAGCAAGTTTATCTATGGGGTTTCAGATTTGGTGAAAAAAGAGTGTAGGTATGCTATGTTGTTGAGTGATATAAACATTTCCAAACTCATGATGCATGCTCACCAGATTGAGGGAGAGAGTCTTAGGGAGATGGCTAGGGAGAACAAGAGGCTAGATCCAAGGGATCAGGTTTTGGTCATCAGAGGTCCGGTGGTAGACATCGCTCCTCATTTCAAAAGAGGTCGTCAGGACCCATACATTCTTTGGCCAGTACTCCTTCTCAGGCCTCCAGGCCCTATTATGATCAGTCTGGTAGAGGTGTAGGATCTTATTCTCAGAGTAGTGGTACAAAGGTGCCTTCTTTTCCCATTTGTGCAAAGTATAGAAAGAATCACCCCGATGAGTGTTTGGCTGGTAGAGAGGGTTGTTTTGGTTGTGGTTAGATTGGACATCATATAAGAGATTTCCCTTCATCTAAGAAGGGGGAGGGTGGTGGTAGGGCGCAGTCTACTCCAGCAGCCCCAGGAGGTCGACCAGCCCAGTAGGGCACAACTTCTAGTTCTGGTGGTCAGCGCCAGAACTGTCTTTATGCTATGTCCTCTCGCCGGGACAAGGAGGGTTCCCCAGATATTGTAACTGGTATGTTGAAAGTCTTCTCTTTTGATGTATATGCTTTGTTGGACCCCGGTGCCTCCTTATCTTTTGTGACCCCTTATATAGCATGCAAATTTAAAGTATGTCATGAATTGCTTTTAGAACCCTTTTGTGTTTCCACTCTTGTTGGTGAGTCAGTCTTAGCCAAAAGGATCTACCGAAATTGCTTTATCTCAGTCCTTCATAAAGTCACTTCAGTGGATTTAGTAGAGTTGGAGATGACAGATTTTGATGTTATTCTTGGTATGGATTAGCTACATGCTTGTTATTCTTCTGTTGATTGTCGTACTCGGGTTGTCAGTTTCAAGCTTCCAAATGAACGCGTCTTAAAATGGCAAGGTAGTCCCCCATCCTCGAAAGGTTGTTTCATATCTTATCTTAAGGCTAGGAAGATGATTTCAAAAGGGTATGTTTATCATATAGTGCGGGTTATAGACACAAAGTCTGAAACCCTATCCCTTCAGTTTGTTCCCGTTGTGAATAAATTCTCAGAAGTGTTTCCCGAGGATTTGCCCGGAGTCCCTCCCGAGCGGGATATCAACTTTGGGATAGATCTTATTCCAGTTATGAATTCTATCTCTATTTCTCCCTATATAATGGCTCTCGTGGAGCTTAAGGAGTTAAAGGATCAGTTGAAGGATCTTCTTGATAAGGATTTCATCAGGCCTAGCATTTCTCCATGGGGTGCTCCCGTCCTATTCGTGTGAAAGAAAGATGGTTCCCTCAGAATGTGTATTGACTATCGTCAGTTGAACAAGGTCACAATCAAGAATAAGTATCCCATTCCTAGGATTGATGACTTGTTCGATCAGCTTCAGGGTACTAGTTTCTTTACCAAAATTGACCTTAGATCCGGTTATCATCAACTTTGTGTTAGAGAGTGTGATATTCTGAAGACAGCCTTCAGGACTCGGTATGGTCATTATGAATTTGTTGTGATGTCTTTTGGTCTAACAAATGCTCCTGTAGTTTTTATGGATTTGATGAACCGCATATTCAAGCAGTATCTAGATATGTTTGTGATTATTTTCATTGATGATATCCTTATCTACTCTCGGAGTGAGGAGGAGCATACAGACCATTTGAGAGTTGTGTTGCAAACTCTCAAGGACCGACAATTATTTGCTAAGTTTAGAAAGTGTGAGTTTTGGATGCAGTCTGTTGCTTTTCTGGGTCATATTGTGACTAAAGATGGTATTCGGGTTGATTCCCAAAAGATAGAGGCAGTAAAGAACTGGACTAGACCCACTTCCCCGTCTGATATTAGAAGCTTTTTGGATTTAGATGGTTACTACAGGAGGTTTATGGAAGGATTTTCTTCCATTGCTTCCCCTTTGACCCGATTGACTCAGAAGAAGGTAAAATTTCAGTGGTCCGATTTGTGTGAGAAGAACTTTCAGGAATTGAAGACTAGATTAACCACAACTCTAGTGTTAGCTCTACTCGAGGGCCTAGATGACTTTATGGTGTATTATGATGCTTCTAGGATTGGTTTGGGTTGTGTTTTGATGCAGCGTGGTAAGGTGATTGTGTATGCCTCTAGATAACTTAAGACTCATGAGAAGAACTACCCTACTCATGATCTTGAGTTAGCAGCCGTGGTCTTTACTTTGAAGATTTGGAGACATTATTTATATGGAGTGCACGTGGATGTATTCACCGATCATAAAAGTCTTCAGTATGTGTTCACTCAGAAGGAATTGAATTTGAGACAAAGAAGGTGTCTTGAACTTCTTAAGGATTATGCTTTACCAACTGGGTAAGGCCAATGTTGTGGCGGATGCCCTTAGTAGATTGTATATGGGCAGTGTATATTCTGTAGAAGATGGAAAAAAGGAATTGGTTAAAGAGGTTCATAGTCTTGCTCGATTGGGAGTTTGCCTTATGGAATCGACCGAAGGTGGTGTTATTGTCCAAAATGGTGCCGAATCATCCTTGGCAGCTGAGGTGAAGGCAAAGAAAGAAAGTGATCCCATTTTACTTCAGCTTAAGGGTGCAGTCCATCAACAAAGAGTTGAGGTGTTCTCCAAGGGGGAGATGGTGTACTTCGTTATCAGGGTCGACTATGTGTGCTAGATGTAGATGGGTTGAGACAACAGATTCTAACTGAGGCTCATATATCCAGATATTCCATCCACCCTGGTGCCACTAAGATGTACCGTGATCTATGGGAAGTCTTTTGGTAGAATGGTATGAAGAGGGACATAGCCGGTTTTGTGGCTAAGTGTCCCAACTGTCAGCACGTGAAGGTAGAGCACCAACGACCAGGTGGACATGATTCAGGATATTGACCTTCCCACTTGGAAGTGGGAAGCGATCAATATGGACTTCATTAAAGTTTGCCTCGTACTCGAAGGCAACATGATTCGATTTGGGTGATTGTCGACCAGATGACTAAGTCATCCCATTTCTTGGCTGTTAAGACTATGGATTCAGCAGACGACTATGCCAGATTCTACATCCGGGAGATAGTCTGATTGCATGGTGTTCCGTTGTCTATCATTTCAGATAGAGGTCCTTAGTTTACTTCTCAGTTTTGGAGATCATTTTAGAAGGGTCTTGGTACTCAGGTGAAGCTTAGCACAACTTTTCACCCTCAGACGGATAGCCAGGCTGAGCGTACTATTCAGACTTTGGAGGATATGTTGAGAGCTTGCGTGATGTAATTCAAAGGTAGTTGGGATGATCACTTACCTCTTATCGAGTTTGCCTATAACAACAACTTTCACTCAAGCATCCAGATGGCTCCTTATGAGGCACTTTATGGCCGGAGATGTAGATCTCCTATTGGTTGGTTTGAGGTAGGTGAGGCAGCCTTGATTGGCCCAGATTCGGTTCATGAGACTATGGAGAAGGTTCAACTTATTAAGGAAAGGTTGAAGACCACTCAGAATCAACAGAAATCATATGCGGATGTGATAATAAGGGAGTTGAAATTTGAAGTTTATGATTGGGTTTTTCTGAAAGTGTCACCCATGAAGGGTGTGATGAGATTTTGCAACAAAGGGAAACTCAGTCCCCATTTTGTAGGTCCTTATCGGATCTTGGGGAGAGTTGGTAGTGTTGCTTATGAGTTGGATTTGCCAACAGAATTAGAAGCGGTTCATCCAGATTTCCATATTTCCTTATTGAAGAAATGTGTTGGTGATCCAGCCTTGATTGTCTCTTTGGAGGATGTGAGTGTGAAGGATAGTCTCACTTATGAAGAGGTTCCCATGGAGATCCTTGATCGTCATATTCGAAGGTTGAGGAATAAAGAAGTCGCTTCGGTGAAAGTTCTTTGGAGAAATCAGCTTGTTGAGGGAGCTAATTGGGAAGCGGAAGAGGCCATGAAGGCCAAATATCCCCATCTCTTTCCTCCGGATTCAGTTTCAGCTTGAGGTACTAGTTATCTCCTTAGTATGTCCCACCGATTCTTTTCCATCAGTTCCTCTCATGATCCTGGCATGCATTCATATTTTCAAAGTTGATTTAACCATGCTTTAAGTTGAAAAGTTAAGTTTTCATGTTTATTCCTTGATTTCATGTTTTGTTGGCGGGTTGGGCTATTTTCGCTTCTGTTTTTGCTTGTTTAGTCTTCATTCAAGGACTAATGATCCCAATGAGGAGATATTGTAACACCTCAGAAAATGAACCAGCTATTGAATTCTGAATCTAGTGAGTTTCCTGCATTTTTCTGCAACTGTAGGTCCACAGGCAGCGCCATGGGCGTCGTAGCTTAGACGGCCCGTGGGGTGCCCCTTGGGAACCAAACAGTGAGACTGTGCTAGTTGCCTCAGCCCAACGGGCGATCACGATGGGCGTCGCAGGTGCGATGGCCCATGGGAACCCGCCGTCAGGATCCCCCAGCCATTCTTCCCTCATCACCCCAGTTCCCCCGACGGGTTAGGCCACGGGCTTCATGGGTACGACGACCCGTGGAAGCAAGCCGTCGAAATGATCCAGGGATCCTTCCCCTGTCCACCTTTCCCTCGACGGGCAACCCCACGGGCAATGCAGTCACGACGGGCCATGGGAACTCATCGTCGGAATGGTCCAGCAGACCTCAATCAAGGTACCCCTGCCCAATGCCTTGGCTAATGGGCCGTCGTGGGTGCGATGCCCGTCGGGTATCCCGTGAGGTGGCCCTTTTTCCTGCAGTTTCTTATTTAAGTCCCAGGGGTATTTTAGTCATTACCCACCCTTTTAACTCCTAAATTATATCGTTTTGACTATTTCAAGTAGGGTTTTCACCCTCATTAGCCTAAGTTCCTTCTCATTACTTCTTCTCCCAAAAAGGAAAAAGTTCTTCTCCAAGCTCCAAGTTCAAGTCTCCTAAGTCTTTTCAATTCAAGTGGGTTAGCTTCAATCACGGTATGTGGGTATTCAACAATGGGTTCCTTTCACCTTTGTGCCCAAAACTGCCAATTCTCAAAGTGATTCATGAACTTGTGAAATTAGGATTTAGATCTAAATTGGGGAAAACTTATGAAATCAGTTTCTATGCTTAAGTTCATGGATCCTTATTGCTTAATTGTGATTTGATCATGATTCTCCCATTGGTTTTAAAAGCCCAAGCATTTAAAGTTGCTTTATAGCATGACCCCATTGAATTGCATGTTTTCAAGAGAAATTTGACATGATTAGATATTATGACCTTTCTTGTGTTTATGAAATTGTATGCTTAATTCTTCAAGTATGAAATTAGAAAGGTAAAGCATGATTTGAATTATAGTTATGCTATGTCTTTAAAAGCATGAATTTGAATTGCATGGCATCAAATATGAGTCATTTGCATCTAGTTTTACCTTTAAAGCATGATTTCGATTGTTGAAGCATACTTAGCATGTTTTGTCATGTTCATGCATCCCTCATATACTCGGTACATTCCATAGTACTGACGCATATCTTGCGCTGCATCCTTTGATGATGCAGATTCAGGTATTTCTCATCAGGCTCGTGGCTAGTCGGAGCCAGTTATCCAGTCAGCATTGGCGAGTCCTCATAGTTCGAGGACGAGTTTTCATTCTAGTTGGATTGTTTATCTTTCTTTCAGATTGTCGAGTTAGTTGGGGTTTTGTAACATCAACTCCATATGCTAGCTTAGAGGCTTTTCAGACATAGACAATGTTCGAGTCTTTTCTCTATATTGTATTTCCCATTCAACTTGACTATCTATGCTTATATTCTGGATTTGCTTATTATGCTTCCGCTCCTTTAATTGATTTACCTGAGTTATGCTACGACCAAGGGTTAACTTGGGACACTTGTGGTCCCGAGTCCCGTGTTACGTCCAGGGGTAGCCTCGGGGCATGACATTTTCTCTCTCTTCTCTTTTAATCATATTCTTCAACCTGTATATTGAACAAAAATAGAATGAAAATAAATTTAGAAAAAAATTATAAGTAAGTGAAAGAAAACTCATGTAAATATTAAAGAATATACCGCATGTCCAACATGACTTGTGTTTGGGGTCGTTTGATTCCAAATAGAGTTATTTGGGATTTAATAATCCTAGGATCAAGATCATAATTGTGGTAACCAAATGACCCCTAGGGTTTATAAACCAGTTTATAATGGTCTTGGGCACCTCGGCTATTATTCTAAAGTTTGGATTGGATATTCAAAAAAAAAACACTTATAAGTAAACTAGTGGATGTAGACAACACGAGCCCAATATAATTAAATTAAACTTTTATGTGAGCATAACGAAATAAATTTTCATAATTAAATATTAATGTGCGTTGAGTATTTAAAAATTTAATCTTAAGTTATGTATTTCCTTAGACTTTCTTATCTTGAGTACATCTTTTAATAAAATAATACACATGACAAAGTAATTTGCAATGCTTGATCGTAGCTGTCTCAACGTGTTACTTTTGAGAAAATGCAAAGAACATTTTTCTTTCTTAGAAGCAAAAATTGAATTCCTTAGAGATGTAAAAAATATTAATTTAAGTTTCTGATTTGTTTAACATTATTGCAGTTCGGGAATAAACAGTCCCTTTTTTAAACTATAATTTTGGTCACATATTAAATATTTTTACACACACAAAAATTATAATTCATGCATATTGCATGTTGTCTCTCAATACGTATAATAACAATAATTATTCGTAACTTTCAAAAAGATTAAGTTACTCTACAATTTTTCACATTTCATTTCAAAAAAATAAGTATGTATGCTCAAATCAGAAATATCGTGATATGTGATTTATTAATATGATATTTTAAAATATTTTTATATTTTATTTTAAAATTATAATTTCCTCATTTAATAAGATTGTATAAAAGTTATGAAAGTTTTGATAATTTTTACAAATTGTAAGATTGTCACGTTTATGATGGGAAAAAATATAATTTAAGAAATTCAAATTACATACACAAATAAATTTTTAACCTTAAATCAATCTGATTTGAAAACACTGATTTAAAATCATGTCCAAAGGAATTTTGATTCCAAATATTTCAGCACAAGCATTTTTTTAAAAAAAATTCAACACAAGCATGAACATTAATGATGTAGGAAAAAAAGAAAGTAAATGGGGTCAAGTTGGTGCAGAAAGTGGGCCCCAAGCTTTCAGTAAGGATCTCAATTCTGAGATGCAGTCAAACAATTTATTTCCTCCGTTCATTTTTATTTATCCACTATATTAAAAATACATGTTCAATAATACTTGTTTACTTTAGAAAATCAATGAATAATTTACTCATTTGAGTCCATTTTACCCTTGATATTAAATGCAATTTATCATGTAATACATTTTTCAAAGTATTAAATTTATTTTATTCAAAGGGTGATATTGTAAAATTACTCTTCCTTCCGTTCATCTTTATTTGTCCACTATACTAAAAATAGATGTCCAACAATTGTCTATTTTAAAAAACCAATGAATAATTTGCTCATTTGTGCTCATTTTATCCTTGATACTAAATACAATTTATCATGCAATGCATTTTTCAAAATATTAAATTTATTTTATTTAAAGGGTGATATTGTAAAATTACTTCATTATTTATTATTACTTAAGATATGTGCAAAATTAATAGTGGACAAGTATTATTGAATGGACGAAGTACCTCATATGTACATTCTTGCACGTGTCCATGTAATTCTGAATTTTTTCCGGTCATTAAAAAGTCTTTAAAGTTGTTATATTTATCAAAAAGATGTGCTGGGTAACTATAGTAATAACATGGAAAAGTAAGGGCAAAAGCTAAACCCACAAAGTTGCATTGTTCATAGCCAACAAGAGGAATTTATAAAATGCTACTTATTTGGTTCTGTAAATGAGGACAAAAACGCCACTTTTAATGCGTCAATGTACCCAACTCTTAAGCAACAATTTTTTTAAATTACAAAGGTACCCTCATGGTCGGCAAGCATGTCGACCATGAGGTGCTTTCATCCTCACTTATAATATAGTAGTAGATTGTTTTTCCTCTAAATGAAATAAAGCTTACTTTTATAAGTAAATTAGTTATCGACCGCCCGTGTTATGCACGGGTTCAATATATGTTACTTTCTCTGTCCTAATTTATGTAACACATTAAATTTAGAGAGTCGATTAAATTTTTCTTTTTGCTGTTTTTAAATATCTTAAGTTGATAATTATTATGAATTATAATACTTTCTTTTACAAAATTTTCAAAGAATATATGTTACTCTCTATATCTCAATTTATGTGGCACTGATTGAATTTGGAGAGTCACTCCAATTTGTTTATATAGTTTTTAGATATTTTAAGTTGTTAGTCATTGTGATTTATAGTAGTTTCTACGTAATTTTTAAATAATAAATATTACTCTTTCTACTCCAATTTATGTGACATTGACAAAATTTGGAGTCAATTAAATTTTTTATGTCTTTTAAATATTTTAAATTGTTAATTATTATGATTTGTAACACTTTTTATATCATTTTTAAATAATATATGTTACTTCCTTTATCCCAATTTATGTGGCACTGATAAAATTTGAAAAACCAATTAATTTTTGTATGTCTTTCAAATATTTTAGATTATTAGTTATTATGATTTATCTTTTTACGTATTTTTTAAATATATAATAAAATTAAAAAAAGACAAATTAATTAAAACAAAAATTGGACCCATAAAAGAAGAAACAGGCAGCAGAAGCAGGCATGTTGATGCCCTGCTGCTGCTTCTTTCATTCTTATTAGATAGTAATTTATTTTCCTCTAAATGAAATAAAGGTTACTTTTTTTTTCATCGGAAATTGCGGATGATTTCCCCCCTTTTGCATGGGAAAAGATTTAAACTTAAAAACAGAGAAGGAGACTAATTGCCAAAATAAAAAAAGTACTCCATTAGGTTGAACTTTGAATCGATCAAACATACTTATTTTTGCATGTTCTAATTTGGACTTATTCATTTGGTCTTCAGTCTTCAATTTAACATTAATGGTAAATATTGGTAACTTCGCTCCAATCACATAAGTTAACAAACACGTGCTACAGACTTATTTACTTAGATATAAAGTCCGTGTTAACATGAGCTCAATAAATATTACTCTTTTAATTTTAATTCATGTGACATAGATAAAATTTAGAGTTAATCAAATTTTTTATATGTTTTTAAATATTTTAAATTATCAATTATTTTAATTTTTAGTATTTTAACATAATTTTTACATAATATATGTTACTTCTTTTATCCCAATTTATGTGGTACATATGAAATTTCGACAGTTAACCAAACTTTTTATATATTTTTTAGATATTTTAAGTTGTGATTTATAATAATTTTCACATAATATATATTACTCTATTTTGTTCCAATTTATGCGATACAGGTGAAATTAGAGTCAATCAAATTTTTATAAGGTTTTAAGATATTTAAGTTATTAATTATTGCAATTTATAGTACTTTTATGTAATTTTCAGATAATATATGTTACTTCTTTTGTCTCAATTTATGTGGTATAAATGAAATTTCGAGAATCACCAAATTTTTATATATTTTTTTATATTTTAAATTATTAATTATTAAAATTTATAATATTTTTTACGTAATTTTCAAATATATAACAAACTAAAATAGACATGATATGGTAAATTTTGGTGAACCCACAAGTCATCTATTGCCAACAATTACATTTTAAATTAAAGTTGAAGGTGGGATCCACATATAAAAAAGATAAAGTAGAGATGTAGTACCCTTTTTGTCCATGAAGAAAAAAGTGCACATAATGTAACATTTACTCATTTAGTACAGTATAACTAAAACATGCAACTATAAAATGAGAAATTCGAAATGACAAAACTATCTTTCACATCAAAGTTAATTTCAAGAATCACACATGTTGATCGTGTGTGCTTCTAGACTCTTATTAATAGTAGTAATATACGTGGACAAAATTGTTTTGCTACTCCCTTTTTTTCTTCTTCAAAATATGTCAGTTTTTCATTTAGACGTCTTTTAAGAAAATATCAGTTAGAAAGAATGTTTAATTATTTTATTCTTATTTATTTAAAATATATTAAATATTTATCTTATTTATATGTCATAATTGAGGTATTTATAGTCTTAAAAAATAATTACTATTAGAGTAAAATAAAAAAAATAACAATTAAGTTTGTCTTGAACTTTTAATATAATAAATATTTTTAATAGGGACGATAAGTATTTGAGATAGAGGGAGCGTTGTAAGAATTTATTGGTTTGAGGAGCGGAAGAGCTACAAATCCTAACAACGGAATTAAGAAAAGTTCAAAAATACCATATTTGATATTTAAACTATATTTTATTCATGTTAAGGATATTTAAAATTATATATATGTAAAAAACGTTGACTTGACCCTATTTATGCAGTATAATTTATATTAATGGGATTTAAAATTTTATATATGTGAAAAAAGTTTTGATTTAACTCTATTTATGCAATATAATATTTTGATGAAAGTGATACAATATAATTGAACCCTCTTCATTGCTAGCCAACGACTTCGAGTTCTGAAAAAGAAAAATATTTAAGTGCCAAGTGCTTTACCTCTTAATGGGTTTGTTTGCTAAAAAATTGAACTAATCAGCTAAGAAAGTGCGAAATAATATCGGATGAGGCGAATTAAAGATGATAAAATGTCTATTTGATTATTTTTTAAAAAATTATTGGATGATTAAATTAAAAACAAATGGTAATTGATTGGCCTTATCACCTTGAGCCAATGTTAGTAGAACTGATGTCGGGGGCGAAATCAAGTGGGTGCAAGGTGTTCGTTCAACCTCCTTTAGCAAAAACAATTACACGATATATAAGATTAAAATTATTTTTTCTATTAGTAAATATTGACTTTTTAAATTTCTTTGTATTTTTACTTTTTCATATTTCAAATTCCTTGATAAAAATTCTAATTCGTCACTGACTGACAAAAGATGTCATTAAAACTCATCTTACAATTCACTTTTCTTTTTCTTTTTCATGCCCCTTCTAGAAAATAAACACAAAAAGAGCATAAAGTGAAATAAGAGCAACAAGAGTTTAAAATTAGAAAATATTATTGGGGTTTATTAACGAAAAGTGAATAGAAAATGGAGAGAATAAAATTGGAGGAAAAATAAAATCTTCCTTTGGCTTTTTGGAAGAAGCAAATGTACCACATTGGTGGTGGAAAGAAACTTTCAAGTGTTTATAATGAGAAACACTTCCTCATGGTCTTAAAGGATTGAGAAGAAGACAAGCCTTGCGCCGTCGTCGTTCGACTCGGCTTTGAATTTCGATCGAAAGATTAACTTTTTGGATAAAGTTTATTTAAACTTAACTGTTTAAACCAAAATTCTAACTCAAAATATTTCTCCATGTGCGAGCCGCACATCGGCATGTGTGAAACGCACACGAATCGCAAGTCAAAAGGACGCGTCCTTTTGACTCACTGTTTTGGACGTGCGATGAGACATGCGAGCCGCACATCGCCATGTGCATTTCGTATGTCCCATGACACATGACTGCCGGTTTGAGCAGTATCACTAGTTTCGCATGCCACAGGATGTGCGACGTGCACTTCCTCATGTGCAAAATGCACATCGTCCTGACGTATCTGAAACAGTACAACTTTTTTGAACATTTGCTTCCTTTCTGAAGCAGTGCTTTTTGGTTATAAATATTTGATTCTTCCTCAGATATGAAGCACAAATTTGAGTACATTTTGAATACAAGAAACATAAGTATACTTCTACATTTCTTCATAAATTCAAGTGTAATTTACTACCATTGAGTGGTTCGCCGTTCAATAGAATTTGAGATACCGCTATTCTGTTAAAGTAAAACCGTTCTATCCTGGGAGGATATATTCCATCAACCTCGTGTGCTCGTGGGGAATAATTTCCTTAAGGACACACTGTGTATTTAGTGGGCTCAGTTTTTCTCCTTCATCTCTTTTCTTTACTAATTTTTATAAATAGTTTAAAGTTCTTGTTTCTACTTTCTACTTATTAAATACAAATTTTATTTATTACCCAAATAACAATCTTAAGGAAATTATTTGTTTATCTATATTTGAAGTTTCTAGAGATTAAAACCTTTTGGTTTTCTGCTCTGTTTGAATCTTCATTCTGATTTGAAGAATATAAAAACTTCGTCAGAACTTAGAGGTCATTTTGTTGAATGATTCAAAGAATATAAAAACTTCATCGTTAACTAGAAACAAGTTTGAATAAAGATCTAGTCTTTATTGTTAGTATTTTTTGATACTAAGTTGTTTGTCAAATTTGTAACAGAAAATAAAATGACGGCTGAAATAGAACATCAAAATGATTTTGTTGTGAATAGTGCTGCCCAGAAACAATAACTATGGCGTCATCAAGTCGTACGACTGTTGCACTGTAATGACTACGGCAGAAAAAATGGAAAATTTTTTGAGCATCGAATTCAAGAGATGGAAGCAGAAGATGTTTTTCTATCTCACAACTCTAAGCCTATAATGCTTCATCAATGAGGACGTTCCTGTGTTGGCCGAAGGAACTCCGGATAAAGAGAAGTTTGTGGTTACTGAAGCTTGGAAACATTCATATTTTCTATACAAGAACTACATTCCCAACGGCTTAGAGGATAGACTGTACAACGTCTTCAGCGTTTGTAAAACTTTAAAAGAGTTATGGAATGCTCTTGAGAAGAAATACAAAACTTAGGATGCCGGACTGAAAAAGTTCGTGGCTTCAAAGTTCTTGGATTTTAAAATGGTTGACAGCAAGACTTTCATGTCACAAGTCCAAGAATTGCAAGTCATCGTTCCTGATCTCTTTGCGGAAGGTATAAATAACTTTACTACCTTCGTTGTTAGTTATTTTGAATATGTGGCTAACATTAACCTTACTTTTGAAGGTATGATAACAAATGAAGCCTTTCAAGTAGTAGCCTTTATTTAAAAGTTGCCTCTTTCATGGAGGGACTTTAAAAACTACTTGAAGCATAAGCGCAAGGAGATGACTCTTGAAGACTTGATTGTTCATATAAGGATAGAAGAGGACAATAAAGTTGCAGAAAAGAAGTCTCGTGCAAGTTCAACAATATCAGGAGCAAATATTATTGAAAAAGAACCAACAAACAAGAAAAAAAAGAGTTCGTCTGGACCAAAGAATAATCTGCCAAAGAAGAAATTCAAAGGCAACTGCTATAATTGTGGCAAGGCTGGTCACAAGTCTTTGAATTATCGGGATCCAAAGAAAGGCAAGAACAAAGGTCAAGCAAACATGGTTGAACAAGTGAAAGACTTATGTGCCATGCTTTCTGAATGCATCTTGGTTGGCAATCCAAGGGAATGGTGGATAGATTCTGGTGCCACCCATCATGTGTGTGCCAATAAGGACCTGTTTGCATTCTATGCTCCTGCTGAACTTGATGAGACCATCTTCGTGGTAAACTCCGCTACAATAAAAGTTGAAGGAACAGGCAAGATATGCTTGAAAATGACATCCGACAAAGTTGTGACTCTAAAAATATCCTTTATGTTCTTGATTTGCGGAAGAACTTGGTCTCAACTTCACTTCTTACTAAAAATGGATTCAAGTATATTTTTATTTTCGATAAAGTTGTAGTTAGTAAGAATGAAATGTATGTAGGAAAAAGTTACCTAACTGAGGGCCTTTTCAAACTTAATGTAATGACTGTTGAAATGAATAACAGTTCAGTTTCTTCTTACTTAATTTAGTCAAATGATTTATGACATATTCATTTAGGATATGTTAATTATAAAATCTTGTGAAAATTAATTAGTTTAGAAGTATTACTTAAATTTAAGTGCAATAAATTACTGTCAAATCTGTGTTGAATCAAAATTTGTTAAACATCCGTATAAGTCTGTTGAAAGGAATTCCAATCTCTTAGATTTAATTAACATAGATATCTGTGATATGAAGTCAACACCATCTCGCGGTGAGAAAAGGTATTTTATAACCTCATTGATGATTGTACTCAGTATTGTTATATTTACTTGCTTAATAGTAAAGATGAAGCAACTGAAGCATTTAAGCAATACAAAACTGAAGTTGAAAATAAGTTGAATAAAAAGATCAAAACGATAAAGAGTGATAGGGATGGAGAGTATGAATCTCTTTTTGAAGTAATATGTTTGAAAAATGAAATTATCCATCAAACTACTGCCCCTTATACACTCAATTCAATGGAATTACAGAAAGGAAAAATTAAACATTGAAGAAAATGATGAATACCTTATTAATAAGTTCTGGTTTACCGCAAAGCTTGTGGGGGAAACTATCCTTAATCAAATAAAATATTCAATAGAGTGCCCCACAACAAAACACAATCTATTCCATATGAAAAATTGAAAGGAAGAAAACTCAATTTAAAATATTTCAAAGTGTGGGGGTGCTTAGTTAAAGTCCAAGTTCCTAAACCCAAGAGGGTCAAGATAGGACCTAAGACTGTGGATTGTATTTTTATTGGATATACTACAAATAGTAAAGCATGTCGATTCTTGATTCACAAATCTAATCATCTCGATATTCATGATAATATAATAAGAGAATCAGATAATGCTCAATTCTTTGAAAATATTTATTCGTATAAGATGAATAGTGAATTTTCAAGCAAAAGATCTAAATAACCTCGGGAAGAACCAAGGGAAAATACATTTAATGAAAAGGATCTAAGACGTGGTAAATGTCAAATGACATCTACTTTTTTTAGACTGATTTTTGTGACTTTCCTTCTGAAAATGAGCCTCAAACATTTAAAGAAACTATGTCTTCCGGGGGCTCATCATTTTTGAAAGAAGCTGTCAATAGTGAGATTGAATCAATCTTAAGCAACCATACTTGAGAATTGGTTGATCTTCCTCCTGAAAATAAATCTTTAGGTTTCAAATGGATCTTTAAAAGGAAAATGAAGACTGATGGTACTATTGACAAATATAAGACAAGACTTGTTGTCAAAGGTTTTAGACAAAAGGAAGGCCTTCATTATTTTGGAACATATTTACCGGTAACAAGAACAACATCTATTCGAATGTTAGTTGCATTGGCGGCTGTATATGGTCTTGAAATCTAACAAATAGATGTGAAAATAGCTTTCTTGAATGGAGAGTTGGAGGAAGAAATTTACATGGAACAACCTGAGGGTTTTGTGGTTTCGGATAAAGAAAGGAAAGTGTGCAAATTTATTTAGTTACTTTATGGACTAAAATAAGCACCCAAACAATGGCATGCAAAGTTTGACCAAATAATATTGGTAAATGAATTTAAGATCAATGAGCGTGATAAATGTATTATATTAAAGATACTTCAAATCATAAAGTCATTGTTTGTTTGTATGTTGATAACATGTTGATCATCAATAGAGACATCTCTGATATAAATGCTACCAAGCGTATATTGACAAGTAAATTTGACATGAAATACTTAGGAGTTTCTATCGTGATCTTAAGGATCAAAATTTATAAAACTCCTCAAGGTCTAGCATTATCACAGTCTCTTTTACATTAAAAAGGTACTTGACAAATTCAAGTATTTGAATATTAATTTTGTCAAGACACCGATGTACGTGAATTTTGCACTTCAAAAGAATGAGGGTGAAAACAATTCACAATTAGAATACGCACGAGTATTAACAAGTTTGATGTATATCATGAATTGTACGCGATCAGATATAGCATGTGCTATAAGTAAACTTAGTCGGTACACAAGTAATCCTAATCAAACTCATTGGATAGTAATAAAATAAGTTTTGGGGTATTTGAAACATCCTCAAAACTATGTCTTGCATTATAATAAATATCTCACAGTACTTGAAGGATATAGTGATGCAAATTGGATCACCAGATAATATGAAGTTAAATCCACAAGTGGATATGTATTTACTCTTGGTGGAGGAGCAGTTTCTTGGAAGTCGTCCAAATAAACATGTATTGCTCGCTCTACAATGGAATTTGAGTTTATAGCTTTAGATAAAGCCGATGAAGAAGCTGAGTGACTCTTGAATTTCTAGGAAGATATTCCATTCTGAACCAAACCGTTGGCACCTGTATGCATACACTGTGATAGCCAAGCGGTAATAGATAGGGCAGGGAGTACTATGTATAATAGAAAATTTCATCACATTCTATGAAGATATAACACCATTAGACAACTACTCTCTAGTGGATTATCACAATTGACTATTTAAAGTCAAAAGATAATATGTCAGATCCACTTACAAAAGACCTAACTAGAGAGGTAGTTGAAAGCTCATCAAGGGAAATGGGTTTAAGGCCTAGGACAAGTCATCATGGTGGTAACTCTACCTAGTAGACTGGAGATTTCAAGATCTAGGTTCAAGGAGAAAAATAAAGTTATGATTGACGGTTCAACATTGTCAAAAAACTCAACCCATTCTTGCGATGAAGACAATGTTCAAAAATAAGGGTAAAGCTTTTAAGGCTTAAAACTTTTTAATGTTTTCTAAGTTTGACAGGTATGACCAAATAGTTTGTCTATTGGATTAAATATTTAGAAAACACCTATGTAATTGTAAAGTGTAAGCCGCTTCAAGGAGAATGATGGTAAAGGCCGATTCTCTAAGCACTTATAAAATTAAGCAGTGTTCATAGATGAAATAAATAAAATCGTGAGAACCATAAACGGTTAAAGATTAGTTGTGTGACTTGTATTGTATAGGTGTACAACAAAGTTTGATGGTTCAAAGATATCACAACTACTGATTGATCGAGTGTATCCGATATAAGTTCACTACAAAAAGTTCAAAGGTAAACCTACTTATCCAGATGTAATTTATCTTTTCTTGTAGATCACACACTTGTCCATATATTCTTTCATCTTATAGCCATTTTTCATTCATGTGGGGGATTGTTGGGGTTTATTAGTGAAAAGTGAATAGAAAATTGAGGGAATAAAATTGGAGAGAAAATAAAATATTCCTTTTGCTTTTTGGAAGGAAAAAATGTACCACATTGATGGTGGAAAGGAACTTTCAAGTGTTTATAATGAGAAAAACTTTCTCATGATCTTAAAGGGCTGAGAAGAAGACAAGCCTCGCGTCGTCGTCGTTATCGCTCGCTCTGCTCGGCTTTGGCTTTGGATTTATCAAAGATCGATCGAGAGATTATCTTTTTGGATAAAGTTTATTTAAAATTAACTGTTTAAATCAAAATTCTAACCCAAAATATTTCTCTATGTGCGAGCCGCACATTGGCATGTGTGAAATACACACGAATTGCAAGTCAAAAGGATGCGTCCTTTTGACTCACTATTTTGGACGTGCAATGCGACATGTGAACCATACATCGCCATGTGCATTTTGCATGTCCCATCGCACATGACTGCCGGTTTGAATAGTCTCACTGGTTTCGCATGTGATGGGATGTGCAACGCACACTTCTTTATATGCGAAACACACATCGTCCAGACGTATCTGAAATAATGTAACTTTTCTGAACCTTTGCTTCCTTTCTAAAGAAGTACTTTTTGGCTATAAATATCTGATTCTTTCTTAGATATGAAGCACAAATTTGAGTACAAGAAACATAAGTATACTTCTACATTTCTTCATAAATTCAAGTGTGATTTACTACCGTTGAGTGGTTCACCATTCAACAGAATTTGAGGTACCGCTATTCTGTTGAAGTAAAAATTATTCTATCCTGAGAGGATATATTCCATCAACCTCAGGTGCTTGAGGGGAATAATTTTTTTATGGACACACTGTGTATTCAGTGGGCTCAGTTTTTCTCCTTCATCTATTTTCTTTACTATTTTTCGTAAATAGTTTAAAGTTCTTGTTTTTACTTTCAACTTATTAAACACATATTTTATTTATTACTCAAATAATAAATATTACATAACATGGAAAATATTTATGCTTAATTATGCTATATAGCTACACTTTAAAAAAATTATATTTTGTAATTACACTTCACTTTATATAGTATCTCTCTCTTCTCTCTCTCCCAATCTTGCTCGCCTACCTCCCTCACCTCTCTCCTCTTTCTCTTTCTCTCTTGGCTATTTTTTTTAAACTTCCCCCTCTCTTTCTCTTTCTCTCTTTTTCTCTATCAATCTTTCTCTCTTGCTACCTCTCCCCTCTCTCTCTTTTTTGTTGTTTTTTCCTCAATATTTGTATATTATTTTTTGTACAATTTTATTTATATCATTTATTTTATATTTATATTTATAGTTGACTGTATTATTTTATATTTTATATATGTATTTAATTACATATTTGTATTTGTATCATTTATTTTTGTATCAATGAAATCAAGTATCTTTGATACTTGTATTTTTGTGATTTGTATCATTTATTTTGTATCAATATATCCAAGTATATTTGTTTTTGTGTTTTTATATCTGATTCCTATGACCAACTCCACATTGTTTTCGGGAAAAATAGTTCGTTTTGACTTTTGAAAATCATTTCAAAAAAATCAAGTTAAAGTCTCAAAATAATTTCAAGTAAAGAAGAGTCGCCACTTAGTTTAATTAAAGAAAAACTAAGAAAACTTATAAAATTTTCAAAGTTAAAAATATATATAACTTTAAACATTCAAAGATTTAGGGTAAGAGGTTCATATTAATATTTTAGAAAGGGTTTTAATGCACCTAGAATGTCCTATAACTCGCGGTTATCAAGAACTATTAAATCATAACTTATTTGACAAACTTTGAAAATATTTGATTTTAATTTGATTTAGAAAACATAATAGATATAACTTGATAAAAGAAGCTTGATATTTTAAGGGAAATACATAAAAGATTTGTTTAAAGAGAGGAAAACATGCTTATTTTTGATAATTTTTTAAACATATTATGAAGAAAACAAAGAGTGATTAAAGAATCAACAAAAAATATTTACTCTTTTTGGGCGAATTCACTAAGTTAAAGTGTTAGTCCAAATTAATTACAAATAACTCTAACTAAGCAATATAAAAAATAATGAAAAATGAGTTTTAAGGAAATGAGAAGTAATTAAGCTCTTGGCTTAATCACAATTTGGACTTTAGTCCATAAAACCTATCCTATTCTAATCCTTGGGATTTGAGGCCCACTTTCAAAACTTTTTAGCCTCTTTAGGCTACTGCTGCTGAATCTTTATGGGCTTGAACCATTTTTCTCAATTTCTCAACCTATTTTAGGATACTACTGTTGCATTTTATGGGGGGCTTGTCCCATTTCTTCTCCGGACACCTGTGTGTTAGCTTCCAGTTTTTGTCCCTTTAGGATTTGGGTAGGCTGACTCGATGAATTTGGACCTCCTTGGACCATCGATGATGCAGAGGAAAAAGAGTCCAATGATTGGATTCAAATAAGGATCCATGCCAAGTAGAGAAAGAAAAAGAATTAGTAAAGGTTCACAGTAGAAAACTAGGTAAACAAGGCAAATGATTTAGCTTCATTTTTTAAATGATAGATCCAATTTTGAGGGCACATGGATTTCAAACAACCATTTTTATGATAACCAAACAACCATTTTTAACAAAGGACCTTTGTCTAGGGTAAATAATTCAGAGAATGATCTATTTAAATTTCATAACTCTCGAGAAAACTGAGCATTCATATATGGAAGTAACTAATTATCATACCCAGGAGAGTGAACTACCTACTTATTCTAAAGAAAGGAGATATAAAAATTATCGTACTAACCAAAGGGAAACTTGTTTGCATTTATCCTGCTACTGCGAGATTCATTTCAAATGTAGATAGAACATGTCAAAATTATAAACAAAACCATGAAAAGAGGCTTAATGTTGTAATGACCTTCCGGTTATTTATGTGTGTTCGCCTTTCTTGTACTGTTAGAGCTTGCCTATAGTGGTCCCAAGTCATTTATGGCTTGCTGGGACCGATAGTTTGGTGCCCGGGCCGTTTGCTTGGTCTTTTTGTCCATTCCTAGTTTTAGAGTTTTTAACTTTGGAAATCATTGACTTTAGTCAACATCCTTGGTGAACGTGATCAGAATCAAATTCCGATAATTCTGTTAGCTCCGTAGCGTGGACTTTGGTCTAGTAGGACCTTTAATCGGGATTCGAGAGCTTTTCAGCTTGAAATTCTCTCTGATTCTATTGTTTCAATCCAGTTGGGCTTGTTTGATTGACTTTGATCAACATTCAGAGAAGACGGCCTTGGATGGAAATTCCGTCAGTGCTGTTATCTCCGAAATACTGAGTTTGTGTTAGGTAGTTGGTTGGTTCATGTTCCGGATGAGCCGAGATTATTTTAGATGTTTGGTTGGCGTTAGCTATTGTTGAATTGGGTCAACA
The DNA here is from genome assembly GCA_003996215.1 of Jaltomata sinuosa. Taxonomy (NCBI): domain Eukaryota; kingdom Viridiplantae; phylum Streptophyta; class Magnoliopsida; order Solanales; family Solanaceae; genus Jaltomata; species Jaltomata sinuosa. The sequence continues at coordinate 213,461 of QJPP01002501.1, read as the reverse complement.
TTCTTCCAAAATGATCTCGTATGGAAGTTTTGTCAATTTCGTGGAGTCCAGAACATCGTCTCCACTCTAATAGCACTATTGGTTTTTGAGTATCGGGTTCTGATGTGCCCGGAATACCCCGTGGAGTCTTAGAAAAATTGCAGATTTTCTGTTGCAGGACAGCCTTTAGCGCAATCGCGCCAAGGCCAGCGCGATCGCGCCTTAGTGCCTGCCACTTGCCAGTGTGATAGCGCCCTCCTAGCGCAATAGCACCGAGGCGCCTATTTCCCCTCAACGCAATCACGCTCCTTTAGCGCCGTTGGCGCTGAACAATTTTCCAGCAGTATATATTCTTGGTCCTTCATTTTTCCAGCCTTATTCCTCATTTTTTACCAACTCTAACCTTAAAATCATCTCTACCAATGTGTTCTATTTTGTTCCTAGCTTGGGGAATTTTCTGTATTGCTGGAAAATCTTGCTTCTTTGTCAATTGGTAAGTTCTCTTCTTCCCACAGTTACTTTTCCACCATTGTTACAAGACCTCCATTGTTGCTATTTTCAAAATCTTGAAATTTCCTTGTAGATTCTTCCCTCTTGAGCTTTGTATGATTGTGGGTTCAGAGTTTTCACCTCCTTAGCTTGCCTTCTCGTTGCAGTAAGGAATTCTTGCTCTATTTCCAGATTTATTCCTCGAATTTCCTCTTTTATTTCTTGGCCTGGGCGGACTGTCTTGAGCCCCGACCGCTATCCATTTCCGCTCAATTTTTGAGCATGTGCTCCTGGGATGGTAAGGAACACTTTGGTGTTTCTCATTTTTGGTTTCAGGCTGCGGGGCCCACAGGCCTGTTTGTGACCTGAATTTCAACCTAGCTATTATTATGGCAGTATGGGTATCGTTAGTCTTATTTTGACGTGTAGATTACTGTTTTGATATTAGTTTTGTAAATTGGAGCTTCTCAGAGCAGTTCGGGCCTGGACGATGCCGTCCCCGCAGCTATTCGTCAAATGACAGGTAGGTTATGGCTTTTCCTACCTAGACTCTGCGTATATAGGCTATAACTGCATTAATTAGTATCCTTGGGTGGGATGTATTAGGTTGGTACTCCAGACCTTGTCCGCCTTTCTGTCCGCTTATTTCGTACGTTATTTGTAGTATTCGCGTAGTATCATATATTACCCTTATGGTCCTGCGCGGCCTTGTATTGACTCTGGAACATAGATGGTGGGTTATTTGGGAATATCCGCGAGTCTTGATCATAGAGATATCCTTTTAGGCTGGTTATGTTTGCTAAGTAGCTGCTGAGCTTGTGCATGGCTGATAGGAAATAATCGTAAGCCGTTGGGCTAATTTATATTTGTGTGCGAGCATATCATCCATGAAAAAGGTTTTCCCTGCATGTTCTACTTTGGTATTGGCTGCGAGCCACTATAGACGGTTTTTCATAAACTTGCATGGCCCTAGGGGCCCGCTTTTTGGTATACTTGATGATGAAAATGAGATTTTGGATGATTTCACACTGATTTTATTACTGGTACTAGTCTCTGCTGGGCAGAGCACCAGACTTAATTTTATTACTGGTACTAGTCTCTGCTGGGCAGAGCACCAGACTTGATTTTATTACTGTTACTAGTCTCTGCTGGGCAGAGCACCAAACTTAATTTTATTACTGGTACTAGTCTCTGCTGGGCAAAGCACCAAACTTGATTTTATTATTGATTTAGACCCGGATACGCTCTAGGTACCCTTTGAGAGGGTTATTGAGACTTTTATCACTGATTTAGACTCGAGTATACTTCGGGCACCCTTTGAGAGGGTCTTTTGAGATTACTACTACTGTTTTAGACTCGATTCAATTCCAGGCATGTACTTCGAGGCTCTGGTTCTCTGAGATTTTGCGTTTGTTACTGTATGTGGTCAGGGACATCCATGGGCCCTGCCATTCTAGGACCTGGCCAAAGGACCGAGCATGCCGGAGGAGGGGTATACAGTGTCGTATGGTGTATAGCGGGTAAGTCCTAACATGGGTCCTATCATGCATATTTCACTCGGATTCCACCCTTGTTTTCTGTGTGTTCAGTGTACCCTCCGATTGTATGGGCGGCCGGAGGGTTTGTTTTCACTTGACTGCGTTCCTCATTTGTATGGGCGGCCATTGGGACTGTAGGTAGTTTAGATTACTCTTGTCGCTTTATAGAGCTAGTTATTGTCCTTGTTTCATGGTGATTTAGTGATTATAGCCTGTTGAGGCTCCGGTTGTGCGATTGTGATTATTGAGAGGGCTAGGGAGTCCTATCTTATTGAGGCTCTTTTTTGTGGCCTTCTGAGCAGATTGTGAGTTTCTGGTTCCTTTCTTACCAGGATTTGAGTAGCATTTCTCGATTGTTGTGGGTTAGTTATTCCATCCTAAGGTTGTATTTGTGAGGTGGATTCCTGTTTATGCTATCTTGAAGTTGGATTGGTGTAATGATTTCCTTATGCTTGTTGATTCCATCTTGAGTATGTTAGACTGCTTTCCTTCTTTTCCTTTTACTTGAGGTTACTGGTATACCTCCATGTTCCTGACTCTCTCTCCTTTTATATACCTGTGTTCTGTGTATATTTATTTTCTGTGCTAGCATTGTATGCTTATAATTCTTGGTTGTCTATTCTCCGTGCTAGTTCCTTGTGCTTTCTCTATTGCTTTGGTGACTACTTCCTTTCTATCTGCTACTTACTATTTTTATATCTTATATGCGCTAAGTCGGCCGATGATGCCTACTGAGTACCCATTCTCTTGGTGCTCATACTACACTTCTGCATCTTTCTAGTGCAGATATTAGTTGAGCTTTTACCATTGAACGCGTTAGAGACTCGTGCAGCTTTTAGGAGGTTCTAGACTAGGGTGAGCGCCTGACGTTCGGGGCTTGACTATATCTCATCTGTTGTACTGTTGATCCTTGTACTTTCGGAGACAAATTTATATTGTATTTTGTTACTTCTAGCACTGGTATTCTATTAGAAGCTTCTGTACTATCGATACCGAGTCTTGGGGTTGGTGTAGTATCATTTGTATATATATTTTGGGTTGTTTGTCTTATCGTTATATTCAGCTTCCACTTATTTCTGCTTGTTGTGCGTAATTGATTAGGTAGTAGCCCATTACTAACTATTCTAGGATATGGGTATTGGTTCGCCTATTGAGGGGTTGTAGGTGCCATTATGACTTGAGAAATCGGGTCATGACAGCTTGGTATTAGAGCTCTAGGTTCACCTATGTCATGGTAATGAAGCAAGTGTCTACGTAGAGTCTCGTGGATTGGTATGATGACGTCCATATCCTATCCGCGGGAGGCTACAGGGCATTGTTAGGAAAAGTTTTATTTTCTTGGCTCCTTATCGTGTGTTCCTGGCTTTATTGACTTCTAAAAACTTTGGTTGTTTCATTCTTTCTGAGATGCCTAAGACGAGTTCGACAATGGATGATGTCAAGGCTTCTGTGCCTATTGCTTCAGTGCTTCCGTCAGCACCAGGACTTCAGAGTGAGAGTTTACCGCACCAGATAGGGGGTGTGGGGTCAGCCCAACCTTCGATTGGATTTATAGCGGCCCCAGTTCTTCAGGACACCGTGGCTATGACTCTGAGTCCTCCGGTGGGTGTTTCAGTACCCGGTTCTATTAGCAGTGCTTCAGCTAGGGTTGAGCTACCAGTTCTTCAACAAGGTTGTCTGTCGGTATTGGAGTACGAGGCGAGATTTCATGAGATGGTTAGGCATACTGCTAGGAATGTGCCTTCAGAGTTTGATAGAGTTCAGAGCTTTGTTGGGGGTTTGATTTCATCGCTCCATTTGGCGACCGAGCATTTGGTTACGATTGGGACTACCTTTCTTCAGGTAGTGGATCATTCTTGGGCTATTGAGGGTTTATGCCGTGAGGTTTATGGAGGTAGCACTAAGAAACATTATCGCCAGGATTGTTTCTGAGGTTCTCAGACTCGAGGTAGGGTATTCTCCACTAGAGATAGGTTCCATTGCTTCTTATCTACCCGTCCAGTTTCAGTTACTCCACAGGTTCAAGAGAGTGGTTGTGTAGGGCATGTTGAGCAGAGTAGGCACGGTACGGATCATATTCGTTGGGATTTGCCTTCAGAGTGTGCAGGCCATGGTGGCCAGTCAGGTCCAGTTGGATCATCCCGTCAGACTCCACTTGGTAAGGTTTGTTATTGGTGCAGGGAGCTTGGGCACTTGGTTAGGGTTTGTCCCACGATTACGCCTTCCAGTTAGTAGGGTCAACATGTGTTATCTCCCAGGGCTTTAGTGCCACCGGCCAGAGGTGGAGTACAGGGTAGTAGGGGTGGTCCCCAGGTAGCGAGAGGTAGTGTGCAGAGTTGCAGGGGAGGTCCCCGGATGGTTAGAGGTGGATTTCAGCCGGGTGGTTCAGGCATTAGTCCAGAGTTAGACCATGTTAGTCCCATGCCCCTCTTGGTGAGCTCGAGGTAGAGGTTCCTGATATAGTTGCTTCAGGTTAGGCTTTTGCTACCTTCGACTTATGATAGTCGTGCTCGCGTTGTGAGTCGATCCTTTCTGTCGTTTAATCACTTATATGCCTACCTACTAGTTGTTTAGTTGTTTGATTTCCGGATTATAGCTTTTATGCATTGTTTTCGTGGTAGTTTATTCCGTAGTAGTGGATGGGGGTGAGTTATCCTTGATAGGTGTTTACCCAGAGTTGTAGCTCGTGGGTAGTTCTTGTTAGTCTATTTTTTGTTGGATTTGTGACAAATGTCTATACCAAATTTACTGGATATTTTCCTAATATTAAGGACAAAATCATAACCAAGGGTTAGTTTCTCAAAGCCAACACATGCTGCAAATTGACCCCAATTAGTCACTTCACTTGTCTAAACTACTATTTGAACAAGGAAGTGAACACAACAAGTTTAACAGTTGAAGGAGGCATAAGAGTTAGGGTGAAATTTACTGATTTTGCTCTATAACATGAAGGGGAAAGAAACTATGGGAAAATTTGTGGACAACTTTGAGCATTAAAATCGGACATAGGGGGAAATCAGACATACAATCATCCTCCTTGGAGCTTTTCTCTCCTAATGTGTTCTACTTGGTATGGTGAACCAAGAGAATTCATAGGGTAGTATTCAAGCTCTGAATACATTGTAAAACTTATAGCAAATATGCGCAACTAAATTCAAACACTACAAGTATACGAACAAGTTTGCTATGCAAATTAACGGATGGTTATCCCAAATCACTTAAACTTAAAACTGACCCAACTTACATGCTATTTCAACAATCTTAATAATAAACAAAGGGCATATAATCAGTTTTCAAAAATCATTTATGCAAATATGCTCGTTTAGAGCTTTAAGAGGGAGAGTTTTAGGGATTAAGGAAATCTACAATGACACTCCCGTCCATCTCTCGGATCAAAGGTTTCAAGAAAAAGCTAAAGAATGCAATCCTTGAAGACCTTTTCCCTTCCTTGATGGTTTCACTTGGTAATATGAACCAAAGAGACACTAATGATATCTAAAGGTTTTAATCAGTTGATCTTTTGTTTATGAATTTTAAATAAAGCTGGATACACCCAAGAGCAAAATAAATAGAAGCACAGAACAATTTGAAAGAAAATTATGGGAAACTTCAAGAAAAATCAACGTATGCTAGCAAATGATTCAACTGAGTAGAACAACATTCTAGCCCTCAAACGCAATCCTCACCAAATAACACATATAATCATACAAGACCAGTGAAAACCAACCTAAAACTTTAAAGAAACTATAACTCTACATAATGCTAAAAGAAAAGACACGAGAAGTGAGGTGTTTACCTTCTTTGGAGCAGCGAACGAAACTTGAGCCTCGTCAAAATGCTTCACCATTATGAAAAATGAACTTCAAACTCGACTTTTTTTAACCTTGAAAACGTATGAAAAGAACTCGAATTCTTTGCCAAGAAATCTCAAGCTTTCTCAAGCCTTTCTGGTTCTCTTAGCTATGAAAACCTTACCCCAACAATAGGAATGGTGGGGTTTATATAGGAGGGAACTTAGGGGATTTTGGGGACTGATTTTGATGTGGGATAAGGGAATTTCAAAGGGGTTTTCTGGAAATTCATAGAGGGAATTCAAATCCTTGAGAGGATAAGGTTTAACAGCTCATCAAATTGTACCATTTGGGTACTAATTTGAGCAAAATTTATGAAAAGGACGAATGGGAGGCGCGGATTGAGGACACATCACCTCTTTCCAGTACCTTCTTGGTACAAATATTTGTACTTGGAATGCGTAATAGGTACAAATTGAGAGGTAAATGTAGAATTTGAGGGGCGGCATCGTGAGGGTTTGTTCGTTGAGAGAAAGAGAAGGAGAGAACGAAGAGGTCGTTTGGTTGTGACTGTGTTGGGAAAGAAGAAAAGTGAAGGAGTATAAGGGTGTGTAAGTATATGTGAGTGAGCGGATGAGGAGTGGGCCGAGTTTTTAGGTTTAATTGAGGGAAAAGAGGTGGGCTGGTGGCGGGTCAGGCAAAATACTTGGCCCAAATCGCTGATAACAAGGAGCTGATGGGGGCTATTTAGGTAATGGCTACATTTGTAAAATGTGTCCACTTTAGTTTTAAGGGGGTAGCCAAATGAAGAATAAATTGATGAAATTCGGCTAAAATTTAAATGATTTAAAGAAATAGGCTAGAATTGGAATATAGACGAATTAATTAGAATTAACCATTTGAGCTTCTTTAAATTTAAACGATTTGAAGTTATTATGTTTAAAGCATAATTACCTCATTTTAAAAATTATAAAATTATTTATTCAATTAACCTATAATTTTAATCAATTTGGAGGAAAATTAAGCATTTTTAATTTCAAAAGGATTTTCTTATAAAATCAAACTTTAAAAGTAGTTTTCTTAAGTAAACTTATACTCCCTCCGTCCCATATTAGTTGAATTTTTGAGGCTTTTTTCATGGTTCAAATTAAGTGAATTGTTCAAATATCAAGATAATTATAGAATTTTTTTCCATTTTTGCCCTTCCTTTATAGAAAGAGTATTTTATATTTTCTATGTACTTACGGTCTTTACAAAGTCATAATTATGATTTTACATTGAAATCACATTTTCAACAATGACTAACTCTACTTTTGAGAATAGTGTGGGAATAATGAAAAGGGTAGTAATGGAAAGTAATGCTCAAAATATGTCCTAGAAGAGTTTTCTTAAGGGGTGTGCACTATCTCAACAATTCAGTTAATATGGGAGGAGGGAGTATAAATTCCACATAATAAAATATGAAAAATATAAATTCTTACTCAAAACTATTATAAAGCTGATTTAGAAAATATTTTATCCTTTTTATATAATAATTATTTCAAAAGTTGTTTAAAATTTGAAAAAGGCTCAAGATTAATTCATAATGTGGAGGATAAAAATTGGATGTCAACACACATAATTGTATTTTGTATGTTCTTGGATTTGTATTTATATGGTTCTATATTATAGCGTAATTATAGTATTTGTATATTATATTTGTTATACTGATAAAATTTAGTATCTTTAATACTTGTATTTGTATTCGTTGATATGAATTGTATTTATTGGTACTACTTGAATGATCAAGATACAAATGATGGATTTGTATCAAACAATACATTATATATTTATATTTGATATACTTAAGCAAAAATAAATGATGCATATACCTATTTATTAAAAACACAAATGATAAGTGTAACGACCTGTCCCATCGTTACGGGTGAACCTTTCGTGCTAAGTTTTGGGTTTGAAAACTTTAGAGTTTAGGATCGATTCTATACGAGGTATGGTCTAGGGCAATCCGAGGGAGGATTGGCTAATATATCTTAGGTCAAGCTAGTTTTTTCTGTTATCCAAGACCTTAAGGAGTCTGAGGGACTTTTCAAAAGTGAATTTGGGTGAGTAGAACTCTCGGTATCAAAGTTGATGCAAAGGGATTATTTCAGAACGTCAGGATTTGAAGTGTGTTATAAAATGGACACTTTTGGGGGATTTTTTGAGGTTCTATCCCATGTCAACCACTATAGCGGTTGACACTGTGCTACCACATCTTCCGCTATAGCAGAGAAATTCCTGCTATAGCAGAAGTCAACGCCGATCAGCACTGCCATAGCAGTCGATTCCTCTATGATGGTACCGCTATAGCGGTGTATGGACTGCTATAGAAGAACAAGTCAGGGTAATGCAAAAACTTCCCAAAAAATATTTAGAAATTCTCAAGAACGTTTTGGGGAAGGACAGAGGTGATTTTGGCAATTCCTAGTTAGTTTTCCACCAAATTTCATCCTAAAGGTAAGGATTTCACTCCCCTAACTTAGTACTATGATTCCTATGCAGTAGAATCATTAACTACGGGCTTAGGAGAAGGTTTGGGTTAACCTATGAATGTAGAATCTGGGGAAAAAGGGAATTCTAGGTTGTGGAATTCTTGGGTTATGATTATTATCACTTATTCACGATTAAGTCACCATTATTTGCTTAATGTAGCCGATAAATTGTAGTTTTTAGGTGAATTAATAATGGGAAAGCCCTGGGATGGGTGAAATTATCATGGGTTGGTCTGGGAATTAGGATTTGATTATAATCTGGATAATTTTAGGCCATTGGACTGATTTGGTATGTTTTATCATTGTTAGACCAAGAACAAGCGAAAGCTTCAGAAAATGGGAAGGCTCTATCCCAATAGAGTTTTCAAGCTATTTGAGGTAGGTGATGATTATTGTCTTTCCAAATGCAATGTGTGTATATGTAACTTTAGCATAATGATGTGTGTGATTATATGCCTAGGGAATGAAGTTATGAATGTCTAAGTATCCGAGTGTCAATTATGTGAAATGAACTTGGTTTTGTTGCTTGTTGGTGTTACAAGTGTGTTTCTGTTCATTTAATTATTGACTGTTTGATTTTGTGTAACATTGGTTGGCTCGGGTACCACACACCTGGTACCAAATACTATTGGTTTTCTCGGGTACCACACACCTGGTACCAAATACTATTGGTTTTCTCGGGTACCACGCTTGGTATGAGATACTAACGGTTGGCTCAGGTACCACACCTGATACAGGTTCTATATTAGTTGGCTCGGGTACCACGCCTGATACGGGTTTAAATATATATAATGTTGATTTTATTTTGTTAGTGGTTCCATGAGTGGACCAAGTTGATTATCAAAAATGTGATTGGGCATATTGGTCCTTGAGAGGCCGGCTTGTTACACTTAAATATGGGGTTGGTCCTTGGGTGGATCGGGCATCCCATGTTAACACTTAGATGTTGGTCTAGGGATCCTTAGTTGGTCTGGGTGACGTAAAAAGGGTAAAGTGTTATTGTTATTGTTCATTGTTTAAATGGTTGTTGAACCTGTTTCATATGGTTAATAAGTTAGAAGGTAGAATGAGAGTCTGGGAATATATTACTGGTTGTTTTACATGTTTGTACTACTTTGCTCAGTTCTAGTTTATTGTTCATATATTATTTGTTCAATCTGGCTGATGATCCTACCAGTACACTGTGGTTGTGTACTGATTCTGCACTTGCTTTTCTTTTGTGAATACAAGACATATTTCAGTGACTCTTACGCCACCTCAGATATAGTCCCAACGATTCCAGATTCTAAGGGTGAGCTGCTTCTTTCGGGCTACCATGGTTTCTTCCAGTTTAGTATTAGTCCACTTGTTTTGGACATAACTCTCTGTTTTTGGGGTTGCATCCCTGTTTCTAAACATTGGTAAATGTTTTGGTACGATGACTTTCAGTTTCTAGGGGAATTTTCGCAGAACGTTATTATTTTAGAAATTTTGGGTTTTGAATGATAGTTTATTTTAATGCAATTGGTTTTGAGCTGTTAGATTTACTATGTGTTGGGGTGATAATGGGTTCGCTCATCTGGAGGTTTCGGGTGGGTGCCACTCTTGATGGTTTGGGTCGTGACAAAGATGGTATCAGAGCGCTAGGTTCATTGATCTCATCGTACCAAAATAGTTCTAGTAGAGTCTTGTGGAACGGTGCAAAGATATCTGTAATTTTCTTCAAGAGGATATAGGACTTTAGGAAACTATATCTTCTTTCTTCCTTCTTGCTATAATTGGTTCCAATTAGTACCTGGTGATATAAATTAGTATCTAACTTCTTTCACTCTTTTGTTTGCAGATGGTTAATACCAGACGTAATGGAGCAAGAGCGGAATTTTTGTTAGCGGGATAAGTAGTCAGAGAATGCGGAAGGGGCAGGGGCAGGGGCAAAGGTAGGGTACCACCCGCTAGGGGTAGAGCTCAGGAAGCTGCAGGACCAAGGATTAAGGAGGAAGTTGAGGCTGTTTTTGAGGAGGGAACAAAATAGGAGGAGACGACACCGACTGGAGGTGTAGGCCTTTCCCCTATATCACCCGAGGCATTTAAGCAAGTGTCAACTTTTCTGAGTGGACTGGTAGGTTCTAGAGCCACTCTCATTGGTACAACAGGTCAGGTTGCAGACACTCAACCGGCTATCACAATGGCTCCTAGGATGGATACAACATCGGGTACTGATGACTTCTTTCGTCTGATGCTAGGCTCTTTTATGACTGGGAATGAGCATGAGATGTTGACCAAATTATTGAAACTTAAACCCCTAACTTTTCAGGGTACTGAGAAAGAGGATGCATTCGAGTTTATTCTATACTGTTATGAGAGGCTGCATAAGCTAGGCATTGTGCAGCAACATGGGGTAGAGTACGTCACTTTCTAGCTTCAGGGTGATACCAAGCAGTGGTGGAGGGCTCATGTAGAGTGTTGGCCATTAACTTTGCTTACACTGACTTGGGCGTAGTTCCATGCTCTGTTTTTGAGAAGTATGTGCCTTGCACTTTTAGGAATCATAAAAAGGATGAGTTTCTGGATCTTGAGCAGGGTAACTTGTCGGTTTTAGCCTATGAGGCCAAATTGCATGCCTTGTCACGTTATGCTACTCAGCTTCTGGGTACTGAGGAGGAGAGGATTTGTGTATATGTGAAGGGCCTGAATACTGAGTTGCAGGTGTTATCTGTGTATATGACCTTGGCAGGGAAGAGTTTTAGTAAGGTGACCGATTATGTGAAGAAACTAGAGGGGGTTAGACAGGTTGGATAGGGTAAGGTGTTAGCAAAGAAGTCCCAAAATAAAGGTAATTTCAATGGTTCATACTCTAGGGGTCACAACCAACAAGTGTGTTCTGCTCGTCCTATTTAGTCAGCACTGCGAGCTTCTACATGTGGTCGTCCGGTAGCCAGTTAGTAGTTTTCAGCTCCTAGAGGCCAGAGGGCTTCTTATACTTTTACTAGCAGGCCTACTCTTGACCGCGGATACTTTCATTGTGGTGATCTGGGTCACTTCTAGAGGGAGTGCCCCCACAGGCAGGCAGGTAATCAAACTCAGCAACAGTCTAAGGCTGTGGTTTTGGCAGGTGGAGGTGGCTAGGCCAGGGGTCATCCAAAGGGTGGCGAAGGTAACTATCAGGGAGGCTGGGGAAATAATAGAAATGGTGGCACGAGCAGGGGAGTGGTGCAGCCAACCAGGGAAGTTGCCCAGATTGATGACCGGGCCCATTGTTATGCATTCCCAGGAAAGTCTGAGGTTGAGGCGTCAGATACTGTAATCACAAGTACAATTCTAGTCTGTGACCAGATGGCTTCTATGTTATTTGACCCAGGTTTTACTTATTTGTATGTTTTTGTGAAATTTGCTTTGGGTCTGGATTTTGTTTGTGATGTCCTGGATTCCCCTATTTATCTTTCTACCCAGTTGGGGAGTCTGTGGTGGTAACCTATGTCTATCGTACCTGTCCTGTGGTTTTTGTGGGTTTTCAGACTTGGATAGATTTGGTTATTCTGGACATGCTAGATTTTGATGTTATTTTGGGTATGAAATGGATGTCTCCGTATCATGCTGTATTGAATTATAATGCTAAGATAGTGACTCTAGAGATTCTAGGTAAGGATAAGCTAGAGTGGGAAGGTGTGTACAGGCCTAAACTGACGAAGGTGATATTCTTTGTTCGGGCTAGGAAGTTAGTAGGGAAAGGTTGCTTAGACTTCTTAGCACATTTGTTGGATGTTAGTATGGATCCCTCTTCCATTGAGTCAGTTCCGGTGGTTTCTGAGTTTCAGGAGGTGTTTCCAGCGGATTTTCCTGGCATGCCTCCGGATAGAGACATTGACTTTTGTATAGACCTAGAGCTGGGAACTCGCCCAATCTCTATTCCTCTTTACCGTATGGCTCCAGCAGAGTTGAGGGAACTTAAGACTCAGCTTCAGGAACTCTTAGATAAGGGATTTATTCGTTCCTTCACGTTGTGGTGCTATGGTTTTGTTTGTGAAGAAGAAGGATGGTAGTATGAGGATGTGTATAGACTACAGGCAGCTGAACAGGATCACCATCTGAAATAAGTATCCTTTACCCTGCATAAATGACCTTTTTGACCAGTTACAGGGTGCGTCTGTATTTTTAAAAATTAACTTAAGGTCAGGGTACCATCAGTTAAAGATTAGGCATGAGGACATCCCTAAGAGGGCATTCTGGACTCGGTATCAACATTATGAGTTCCTAGTAATGTTATTTAGGTTGACCAATGCGATGGCAATATTCATGAGCTTGATGAATGGGGTTTTCAAATCATATCTAGATTCGTTAATCATCGTGTTCATAAATGACATTCTGATTTACTCTAAGAGTAAGGAGGATCATGCTGAGCATCATCGAATTGTTTTGGATATTTTGAGATGCCAAAAATTATATGCCAAGTTCTCCAAGTGTGAATTTTTTTTGTCTTCGGTTGCCTTCTTAGGGCATGTGGTTTCGAAAAGGGGAGTGATGGTGGATCCCCAAAAGATTGAGGCAGTTAAGAGTTGGGTTCGGCCTAGCTCCGTGAATGAGATTAGAAGTTTTATGGGGCTTGTAGGCTACAATTGCAGGTTTGTCAAGGACTTTGCATCCTTTGCTACTCTTTTGACAAGGTTGACTCAAAAGGAGGTACCTTTTGTTTGATCCGACAAGTGTGAGGAGAGATTCCAAAAGCTTAAAACACTTCTTTCTACAGCTCATATTCTATCATTGCCGGTTGAAGGTAAGGATTTCATTGTGTATTGTGATGCTTCACATTCGGTTTTGGGTGCTGTATTGATGGAGGACATGAATGTGATAGCTTATGCTTCAAGGCAGTTGAAGCCCCATGGGAAAAATTACCCAACCCATAATTTGGAGTTGACAGTGGTGGTCTTTACGCTAAAGATTTGGAGACACTACCTTTATGGTGTTAAGTGTGAAGTTTTCACAGACCATCGCATCTTGCAACATATATTTACTTAGAAGGATTTGAACCTGAGGCAGAGAAGGTGGATGGAATTGTTGAAAGATTATGATGTGACTATCTAATATCATCCGAGCAAGGCTAATATGGTGGCAGATGTATTGAGCCGGAAAGGGGTTAGCATGGGCAGTTTAGCTTGCTTAGGGGTGTCTAAACGACCCTTGGCTAGGGAGATTCGGGCTATAGAATCTAAGTTTATACAATTAGGCATCTCAGAATAGGGTAGGGTGTTGGACAGTATTGAGGTTAAACCTACGTTCATAAAGGAAATTAAAGCCAAACAGTCTCAGGATGCACAGTTGAACAAGCTTCAAAGCAAGGTGGTATTTGGAGAGTCCGGGGATGCCACATTAGACGCTGGTAGGGTGATGAGCTTCAGGGGGAGGATTTGTGCTCCTCGGGTTAATGACTTGATCCAAAATATGTTGGCAGAGGCTCATGGTTTGCGGTATTTGATTAATCTGGGCGTAACCAAAATGTACCGAGACTTGAGGCGACTTTATTAGTGGCCTGGGATAAAGAGGGACATAGATGACTATGTGTATAAGTGTCAAAACTATCAGCAGGTTAAATATGAACAATAAAGACCTGCAGAATTGCTTTAGAGGATGCCCATTCCCGAGTGGAAGTGGGAAAGGATAGCCATGGATTTTGTGATGGGTCTTCCTAAGACCTTGGGTAAGTATGACTCCATTTAGATCATCGTGGATAGACTGACCAAGTCAGCTTATTTTATTCCAGCCAGGGTGGATTATAACTCACAGCAGTTGGCCAAGATCTATGATAAGGAAATTGTGAGGTTGCATGGGCGTGCCACTCTCCATCATTTCAGACAGGGGTACGCATTTTACTTCAAAGTTCTAGGGTAAGTTGCACGCATAGTTGGTACCCAACTCACATTCATCATGGCATTTCATCCTTAGGTAGACGATCAGTCAGAGAGGATAATTCAGGTATTGGAAGACATGCCGAGAGCATATGTGAACGATTTTGGGGGTCATTGGGACCAGTTTCTACCATTGTGTGAGTTCTCATACAACAACATCTATCATGCCAGTATTGACATGCCACCATTTGAGGCACTATATGGGAGGTGATGTAGATCACCCATAGGGTGGTTTGAGGCAGGCGACATAAAACCTTGGGGTGTGGACTTGGAGAGAGAAGCTCAGGAAAAAGTGAGGGGAATTCAAACCAAGTTGCTAGCAGCCCAAAGCAGGCAGAAAGAGTACGCAGATCGCAAGGTAAGAGATATGACTTTTCAAGTTAGTGAACAAGTGTTATTGAAGGTGTCACCAATGAAGGAAGTAAATCAATTTGGCAAGAAGGGCAAGCTTAGCCCTCGGTACATCAGTCCATTTGAAGTTATAGTTTAGCACTGCCACCAAGTTTATACGGAGTCCATCCAATCTTCCATGTATCTATGCTGAAGCGATACCATAGGGATGGGGAGTATATTATCAAATGGGATTCCATTTTGCTAGACAAGGATCTTCAATATAAAGAGAATCCAGTTGCAATTCTTGATTGGGATGTTTGGAAATTGAGAAAAAAGGAGATCAGGTAGGTAAAGGTTCAATAGAAACATCATTTGATTGAGGAAGACACTTGGGAAACTGAGAAGGACATGCAGGACAAGTAACTTCACTTGTTTGAGGATTCAAGTACTACTCTTCAATCTTTTAAATCATCCTTTTCGGGTTTGATCATTCGGGGATGACTGATGGATAAATTGGTATTTGTTGTAACAACTTGTTCCATCGTTATGGGTGAACCTTTTGTGCTAAGTTTTAGGTTCAAAAACTTTCGAGTTTGGGAGTTAGAAATTCTGGGCTAGGCTAGCCTCGGACGGATTCTGTGTGAGGTATGGTCTAGGGAAATCTGGATGAGGATTGGGTAATATATCTTAGGTTGAGCTAGTTTTTCTGTTAGCTAAGACCTTAAGGAGTCCGAGGAAATTTTTGAAAGTGAATTCGGGTGAGTAGAACTCCCGGTATCAAAGTTGATGCAAAAGGGTTATTTCAAAATGTCAGGATTTGAAGTGTGTTATAAAATTGGCACTTTTGGGGGATTTTCAGAGATTCTATCCTGTGTCAACCGCTATAGTGGCTGACAATGCGCTACCGCGACTTTCGCTATAGCAGAGAAATTCCTGCTATAGCGAAAGTCAACATCGGTCAGCACCACCATAGCGGTCGATTCTGCTATGGTGGCACTGCAATAGCAGTGTATGGACTGCTATAGCAGAACAAGTTAGGGTAAATAGAGAAACTTCTCCAAAAATATTCAGAAATTCTCAAAGAATATTTTGGGGAAGGGAAGAGGTGATTTTGGCGATTCCAATTCAGTTTTCCACCAAATTTTATCTTAAAGGTAAGGATTTTGCTCCCCTAACTTAGTACTATAATTTCTACACAGTAGAATCGTTAACTATAGGCTTGGGAGAAGGTTTGGGTTAACCTAAGAATGTAGAATCTGGGGAAAAGGGAATTCTAGGTTGTGGAATTCTTGGGTTATGATTATTATCACTTATTCATGATTAAGTCACCATTATTTGCTTAATGTAGCCGTTAAATGGTAGTTTTTAGGTGAATTAATGGTGGAAAAGCACTGGGATGGGTAGAATTATTATGGGTTGGCTTGGGAATTAAGATTGAGTATAATCTGGGTAATTTTAGGCCATTGGACTTATTTGGTATGTTTTATCATTGTTATATCAAGAACAAGCGAAAGCTTTGGAAAATGGGAAGGCTCCAACTCAGTAGAGTTTTCTTGCTATTCGAGGTAGGTGATGGTTATTGTCTTTCCAAATGCAATATGTGTACATGTAACTTTAGCTTTGTGATGTATGTGCTTGCATGCCTAGGCAATGAAGTATGAATGTTTAAGTATCCGAGTGTCAATTATGTGAAATAAACTTAGTTATGTTGCTTTTTGGTGTTACAAGTGTGTTTCTGTTCATTTAATTATTGACTGTTGGATTTTATGTGACAATAGTTGGCTCGGATACCACGCCTGGTACGGGATACTATTAGTCGGATCGGGTACCATGCCTGGCATGGGATACTAACGGTTAGCTTGGGTACCATGCCTGGTACAAGTTCTATATTGATTGGCTCGGGTACCATGCCTTATACAGGTTTAAATATATCTATTATTGATTGTATTTTGTCGATAGTTCCATGAATGAATCGGGTTGATTATCGAAATTGTGATTGGGCATATTGGTCCTTGAGAGGCTGAGTTGTTACACTTAAATGTGTGGTTGGTCCTTGGGTGGATCGAGCTTTGCATGTTAACACTTAGATGTTGGTCTAGGGATCCTTAGTTGGTCCGGGTGACGTAAAAAGGGTGAATTATTATTGTTATTGTTCATTGTTTAAATGGTTGTTGAACCTGTTTCATATGGTTAATAAGTTAGAAGGTAGACTAAGATTCTACGAATATATTACTGGCTGTTTTACATGTTTGTACTGCTTTGCTCAGTTCTAGTTTATTGTTCATATATTATTTGTTGGAGCTGGCCGATGATCCTACCAATAAACTGTAAGTGTGTATTGATTCTGCACTTGCTTTCCTTTTGTGAGTACAGGACATATTCCAGCGTCTCCTACATGACCTCAGATATAGTCCCAGCAATTTCAAGTTCCAATAGTGAGCTGCTTTCTTTGGGCTACCATGGTTTCTTCCAGTTTAGTATTAGTCCACTTATTTCAGACTTAACTCCCTATTGTTGGAGTTGCATCCCCATTTCTAGACATTGGTAGATGTTTTGGTACGATGACTTTCAATTTCTATGGGTATTTTCGCAGAACCTTATTGTTTTAGAATTTTTGGGTTGTGAATGATAGATTATTTTAATGCAATTGATTTTGAGCTGTTAGATTCACTAAGTGTTAGGGTGATAATGGATTCGCTCATCTGGAGATTTTGGGTGAGTGCCACTTGCGGTGGTTTGGGTCGTGATAGTAAGTTTGATACATTTGATAAAGAGAGAGAGAGAGGTAAAAATATAAAATACTAAAAGGGAGAGAGAAAAAAAGAGAGGTGAAAATACAAAATACAAAGAGAGAGGGGGAGGGGGGTGGAAATACAAAAAAGGAGAAAGAGAGAAAAAAAGAGAGGGATAAAAATACAAAATACAAAAAGGAAGAGAGATAAAAATATAAAATACAAAGAGGGAAAGAAAGAGTGAAAAGAGAATGAGAGAGAGAAAAAAGAGAGAGAAAAAAGAAAGAGAAAAAAGAGAGAGAAAAAAGAAAGAGAAAAAAGGAGAGGCGAGATTTTTTCTTGCTTAGCATCTCAAATAGTAGCTATGCATTATAATTAGAAAACTGTAGCTATGGAGGGATTAATAAGTTCACACTAGTAGCTGTTTATGAAATTTGCTCTTAAAATTATCAGAACCAACCCAATCTCCCTTTGAATTTAACTAAGAAAAAGGTTCTTTTTGATTTAAGATTAAAAATAAGGATCCAACTGCAGAAAGTATTGCAGAAAAAAGGAGAGAATTCTAGCATTTTTGAAAGTAAAAATTTGTAAAAGAGGACATGTATTTGTAGCCAACAAGAGGTAGTGAACATGTGCTATTGTGCCCTTTCAAAAAAGTTACAACCTATTCAATATGAAAATATGCTATTTAAATTGCACCCTTTCTCCTGGTGTCTTTTCAAAAAAAAAATACATATTCATTTTTTATTCACACCTCTTAAAAAACTAACAAACCCCCACATAAATGTGGAATGACTATAAAGAAAAAAATTATGTAATTTACAAGTAAGGATTAATAACATCTGAGTAAGTAACTTTTCCTTTGAACTCTCTATAGTGAATGCATATTGAATATACTCGGTCAATTGATAGATATGATATCTTTGACCTGTTGTGCTTTATTGTATATCTAGACAATATACGTCATAAATTTAACTTTTAACTATCTTTGATTTTAATTGTTATATTCATTTCAGTCATGAACATCGCCTAATCTCATAAGTGCATAGAGAATTGGCAATACATAATTCTCCTTGAAGCAACTTACATTTCACACTTAATTCTTAAGTGTGTCATCCCGTAGATACAATATTTGATATAGTTAGTATCAAACTTAAAAATAATTAAAAAACTTTAATGTCTTATCCTTATTACTGAACATTGTCTCATCATGAGAATGAACTATAAAGTTTATTTTGATAATATTAAATCATCATCAATGATTTTATTTGATCTCCTTGAACTTGGATCTTAAAATCTCTAGTCTTTCAGGTAGAGTTACCGTCATGATGACTTATCCTCGGCCATAGTCTCATACTACATCTCTAGTTAAGTCCTCTATAAGTGAATTCTATACATTATCACTTGACTTTACATAGTCAATTATGATAATTCTACTAAAGAGAAGTTGTCTAATGATATTATGTCTTTGTTGTATGTAATGAAGCTTTTTGTTATACATAATGCTCTCAGTCTTTTCTATTCCCACTTGTCTATCACAATGTATATATTTAGGAGCTAAAAGTTTGGGCCATAATGGAATGTCTTTCATGAAATTTCAAAGCGATTCAACTTTTTCACCGACTTTATCTAAGACTATAAATTTATAGCCTTCATTGTAGAGCGAGAAATCCAAGTTTGTTTGGATAATTTTCAAGATACTTCTCCTCTACTAATTGTGAATATATACCCACTTGTAGATTTTGAATCAGTCAAATTGGTGATCCAATTTATATTAGAGAGAAGTATTGAAAACACCCTTAAACTTGACGCAGATTATTACTTTCACCCCCAAACTATGCCCAGTCTTAAAAATACCTCTCATCTTGACTAAGTAAATTTAAATACACCCCACCTTTTCATATATGTGTAATGTGTTATCACGTGCAGTCTATGTGGACATATCTGCTGAGGTGTTACGCATGTAGCAGACACATAGATATTTAAAGCAAAGAAATAAAGAGAAAAACATATAAAATTTAACCCAACTAAATAATCCTACCCGACTAAAATAACCTTTCACACTCTTTCTCACATTTCTCTCACCCGTAATAATTCTTCTAGTTCTTTCATAACACAACACAACATAATCCACTTGGAAATCAAAGGGTTTTATCTTACAAACTATTCATAAAAATATCGGTAAGAATTTTCCTTTATTTTAGTTTGTGATTTATTTATTTTAGTGGTTGAATTCATTGATTTGGATTGTGTTAGGGTTTCATTCATTGGTGTTTTCTGCTCATCTTCGATCATTTGTTCTGCTCATCTCGTCAAGTATCTCATCTTCTTCAAAGGTTAGTGCCTTTTTCAGATTTAAAGATTCAATTTTTTATTAGGGTTTCATAAAACTGAACTAAATGATTTTTTTTCATAAATATTGTGTTATGGGTCTGCATTTTTTGTGAATCTTTAAATGAGCTGGGGATTTTTCATGAATATTATATTATGGATCTGTCCTTTTTGTGAATCTTGAAAAAGGCTGGTTTTTTTTACATGAATATTGTATTATTGGTCAGCACTTTTTACGAATCTTTTTTGTCTTTGCTTTACCCACTCAATATCTTAAAATGCTTGTATTTGCCTTTCGAAATCATTTTTAAGTGATGTAAGTATTTGTGACTGCCCATATCTATGCCCATATGTATAAAATGCATCAATGCATTTTGTTAGTTAAGGTTGTCAATAGTGATGTAGCATAACAAGCTAACCAGTTATGAATTTTCAAAGTATCTCACATAAAACTATACATGAAAGATATGCATGCACAAATTTTTCTTGAATTATGCATAATATATCAAGGTCATTTTTAGTCAAAAAAGAGATACATGTGATATATGATAATGGTATAAAATGGAGTTCTCTAGAATACGAAGATAGTGTTTTGGTAATACTTAGAATATAAAGGAAATAATAAACATCATTATTTAAGACAAGTGATTTGGAATTGAAATATTTGATACAAGTGATTTAGCTAATAACAAGTGAAAGCTATTTTCTTCATCCCTTTGAGGTACTTCAAACATATTTGATACAACTACTTAATATTAGCTCCCATTTTTCAGTTACATTATCCCCAAATTAAAATTTTAAATATCTTTATCAATATTTTTCTCCATGTGAGTATTGATATGGAGAAAAGCTGAAAAGTTGTCAAAAATGGGAATAGCTATGACATACTCTATTTGCAAGTCCAGTACACATAATAAAAGAGGTTATCCACTTAAGTCTAAAGCTACAACTGCAGCCCGGAACACAGCACCACCACCAACAACTTCAACCAATGAAGAACCTGCTGCCCCTTCCACTTCCAGTAGAAAATACTCAACACCACCAACATCGACTACTGGACCATCCGGAAGGAAAAACACAACAGCCCCTCCAAGGCCTAAAGCCACTGAACAAGTAATTCTTTAGTTACTAACTTGTTTTGTTTTAGTTTTACAAATATCTCAATATTAACTTGTTATATTTTAGTGTAATCTTCCCAACAATCATCAACTGCAAGTACAAGAAAGAGTAGTGTTGTTGACACTCAAGAAGAAGGGATCATAACTAATTACAAGACGCCAAGAATTATTGGATAAGGTGTATTTGTGTTCGAATCTGATTATAGTTGTGTTAATGTAAGTATTTGTTAATTACTTTAGAACTAGTCTTGTTTTTAGCCATTTTATGAAACTTCTCTCTTTGTTTACAACAAGGAATGCCTAACATCAAGTTAGTCTCTATACCTAAGGCGTTAAATTCTGTCGAAGTCACAGGTGATATCAGATACAAACCAAGCAAGAGGTTGAAGTGGAAAGAAAAGAAGGCAATTACTAAATGAGAACTCCAAATGCAAAGTGCTATGCGTAGAGTCTAAACAAGATCAAAGGCTATTGGGCAACCAAGTGCACAAACTGAAAAATCTCTGATCAAGAAAACATCTTAGATTTTTATGATTAACTTAGTTGTTTTTGCTGAAATTTGGGTATATAACAAACAAGAATGTATTTTGATAGTTTTTGTTGGCAATTGGTGGGAAACAAATAGGTTTATGTCCAGTTATTTTGCTAGCTAACTTTTATTTTGCCGATGAAAATTAGTGCTATTTTTAAGATTTGATTTGAACTATCGTAATATCTAATTGGTGTTTATATTTAACAGTATTTTTGCCAATTGATTTATGTTGAAATATTGTTGTTTATAATGATGACCATGCATAAACATGAAAGTTGCTCTATGACCAGATGTTATATTTTAGATATTGGGACAAATAGAATGTAGCCGTTGGGGGTAGTGAAAAACTAATGGGAGAAGTATGTTAATGTTTATGTGGTAACTTTTTCAGCCTCTCACACACCTAGAAGGAATTAAGTTTATTTTCTATGCCATGTGGCAAAGCAGGGGTGAATTTAAATTCACTTAGCCAAGATGATGGGTATTTTTAAGACTTGGCATAGTTCGGAGGTAAAAGTAATAATCTACTCCAAGTTTAGGGGTATTTTTAATACTTCTCTCATTTATATTACAATATCCTTCAATAATCACAGGATACTTATTGTAGTACAAAGGAAAGTTTTGAGTATGTTTCAAATCCCTAAAACTCATTTTATTATCATTTAATGATTTTGATTGGGATTACTAGTGTATCGACTCAGTCTACCAATTTATAGAACAAGTTATATTTGATTGCATATAATTCATGATGTGCATCAAACTTCTCAATACTCTAGCATAGTCCAATTGAGCCTTACTTTCACCTTTATTCATAGCAAAATCAAAGTTTATATTAATTGGTATTTTTGAAATTTTAAAGTCCAAATACTTAAACTTTCAACTATTCACTTTCAATAATCAAAGACGGGTCAAGGGCTGATGGGCATGCCCTCAACTTCTTAGGTTTGAAAATGATATTGAGATAATGCTAGACCTTAGTAAATCTTATGAATCTTAATTTCCAAATTTAGATCGACAACTCCTAAGTCTTTCATATCAAAGTTACTAGAAAGCATGTGCTTAGTAATATTTATGTTTGTCATTACTCATTATTAATATATCATTCACATATAAGCAAACAATAACTAGTTTGAGGTATTCTTAATATAAACACAATTATCACACTCATTAATTTAAAAGTCATTTGACAATATTGTATGATCAAATTTCACATGACAATATTCGGCTAGCTAAAAGGATAGGTTCCCCCGCAAGTTCTGGGGAAATCAAACTTATTAACAAGATAGTCTTCATGTTTTTTAGTGTTTAATTTTTATTTCTGCAATTTTATTGAAATGTGATATGTAGGATGATGACGTCCAAATCCACCTCTTAAATTGAGAAATGTATCATTGTAATATAATTATCCAACGTAAAGTTGGGATCAATCTCACATGAAATAGGATTCGCGTTTTACCCTAACTATTATAAGATTCACTAATTGATTGCTTTTTTTAAGTAACAAAAAGGTGTGTGTGCAAAAATTTAAAGGTTATCTTAAGCTAATCCTAGATCAAGTATAGGGTCTGGAGAGTTGATCCGGTAAAGCTATATTTTCTGCAAGGTACCATGATTACTATGTTAGTAAACTTGTTACAAGTACAATAGTTATGATATAATGGTTTTTTGAGCCACCTCTAATTTAATCATAAACTTATAAGCAGCAAGAAAATCTATTAGTAGAGCAGAAACTTTGCTCGAAGAAAAAGCGTCGAGGCCAGGGAGAGCCGTTTAAGCCCGAATAATGTACGAAAAAGTTGTACTACTATGATCCAATTTACCACTTGAAATGAGTTTGGCAGACCGTCCTTGTGTGGATGAGTAGCTTAGTTTGGCAAGCCGTCCTTTTGTGGATGCGTAGCCCTTATAGACTAAGTCTATTAAGCCGCCTTTTTATGGACGTGAAAGCTGACTTTTGTGTCCAAGCCGCCTTTATGGTCGGGCAAGCCCAGTCTAACAGAAAACCATTGTGCTAGTTTCTATTGTGCTTGCAATCTCATTACGCTTGCTTGTGGTATCCCGTGGTGTGCCTTGTCTGCACTTGTTATGGCCTTGCCTAGTTTGGACTGTCTCCATTTCCCCTATATCCCCCTGTGGTATCAAAGCCAGCCTGTCCCTTCCGGAAGGAGGAGCAAGTTTAGCATAAGGTTTTATTCTCAAAGCAATTACCATCTACTTTACATATTGTAGTATTGTCTTTAGACATTGTCCTATCCAAATAGTCTTTTTGTTTGAGTCTTTAGTCATAAATTTATCCAGTCCCTTCTACATATATGAGTTTAAAGTCTTTGAGTCTTTACCATATACTTGTGTCATAGTCGTTACCATAGTCCTACTATATTAGAATCAGTCATAGTATATACTAGTCTTTTTCCAGTTGTCATAGCGTAATCGAGTCTTGTTTCAATTTTACAAAAAAGAAAAAGAAAAGAAATGTCAGAGTCGTGTTCGTCTTCGTCTAGTCCTTGGAAGAATAAAATGTCACCTACCCTTAGTAAAACCCTGTCATGTAATTATGACTACCTTTACAAGGTAAATGTATTACCCCAAAAAAATAGTGTCAGAAACCTACCTGCCACTACTG
Organism: Jaltomata sinuosa; assembly: GCA_003996215.1. Lineage (NCBI taxonomy): Eukaryota > Viridiplantae > Streptophyta > Magnoliopsida > Solanales > Solanaceae > Jaltomata > Jaltomata sinuosa. Next base: position 189,585 of record QJPP01002501.1, on the reverse strand, counting down.
AACCCATATTCTGCTTTCACCAAAAAGATATGCTCTCTGTGGTTACAAATCCCTTCCTTGGTCAAAAATAAACCCAAGTGAGTCAATGAATATATTGCTGCATCATAGCTTGACCAGCACCATATTTTTTCAACTCAGGAGGAACAGTTTATCTGTAATGACCCTTCCGGTCATTTATGCGTTTTTGCTTTTCTTGTATCGTTAGAGCTTTTTTGTAGCGGCCCCAAGTCATTTATGGCTTGATGGGACCGGTGGTTCTGTGCCCTGGCCATTCGTTTGGTCCTTATGGTCGTTCTCCTATTTTAGAGCTGAGCCGTAGGAGTTGAGTATCGAAATCGTGCGATGATTTGCGTTCGTATAACCTTAACCTTTATTCCGTATCAAAGGCTTGCGAGCCTAAATTTAAGAATTTTATTAACATCGCGCGTAATTGAAAATATTTTATTTTAAAGTTGAATGTGGTAAAAAGTTATATTTTTATTACCTTTTTAAAGTATTTTAAATGTCTATGAAAAATACTTTTGTTATGATACACTTGTGTATGTATTTATTTTATAAGGTTTTTATTCATTGTAATATTTTAATGGAGATAGTAAATTTAGTTATGTTGAAAATTATTATTATAATATAGTAGGTTTTATTTGAAATGATTTTCTATTAATTATGATATATTCAAAAAGTTATATTTATTTTACCACGAACTTACGCAATATCCGAGTGTGTACATAACGGAATAAAATGAAGTATGGTGGTGACACACCATCATTACATGGAAGCATATGAAAGTGACAACAAGTATTTCTATATGCTCTAATGTTGCCACCTACATTACTTACATAACTAGTAATTATTATAGGTAGTATGTATTTAATTCATGCTGAAAATTCTAATTCACAGAAGATCTAGGTATATAATCTAAATTTGTTCTCTTCTAACCTTCTATTAGTGAGTAAGATATTGTATGCTATATGCTACAGCTAATTCCTCAAGTCACGTTGACAAGGAATTTTGTGGGAAAATATCTTGATAATTTATTCGCTCATCGAAAGGAAATTGATTATCTACGTCAAGTTATTCAAGCCCGAGTTCGAGTTTGATTTTCATTTCGGGGATTTTTCGGAGAGGTTCGAGCTTGTCATCGGACGACAGGTAGGTTATGGTTTAAACTCCCTAGACTTAGCATATATCGGATAAAATTGTACTAGCTGGCATCCTTGGGTTGGATTAGTTGGTTGGTACCACAGACCTTGACCGCTTTATTCATGTCCGCCTACTTTTGTTCCTCCGTTGCTTGTAGTACTTACCGATATATTTATTTACCCTTGTGGTCCTGTGAGGCCTTGTTGACTCTGGAACATAGAAGGTGGGATATTGGGAATGTCCGCGAGTCCCGGGCATAGAATTATCCTTCTAGGCTGGTTATGTTTGCTGAGTAGCTATGGGCCTGTGCAAGGTCGGTAGGTTGATTGTGAGCTGCTGGGCAGCTATTGTGTTTGATCATACCATTTCCATGCATATAAAGAGGTTTTATCCATGTTTTACTACGGTTTTGGCTTCGGGCCTACTGGCACTATTTTCTAAACCTTGCATGGCCCTGGGGCCCATTTTTGATGGAAATGATTTGAAAATGGTTTGATTTAACTTGTGAATATTCTTGGGTAAAAGAAAGTAAAATTATGATTTAAATCACCAGTTTTACGATTAACGCTAGACTCGGCAGGGCCGGGGTGCTAGTTGAGTTTTCTTGCTACTTGAGATAATTTTATCCTCGGTCGGACCGAGCACCTGAGATGACTTTCTACTGTTTAGACCCGGTTATGCCCGGGCACCTTTTGAGGGGTTTTTAAGATATTTTCCTACTACTTTAGTCCTGGACAGGTTCTGGGCATGTATATTCGAGACTGGGTCTCTATTTGAACCCGACTTGCTTCCGGATGACATGTTTTGATACTGAGTTTTAGTATGGGGTCGGGGACCTCCATGGACCTTGCCATCCGGGCCTGGGGCTTCAGGCTGCATGTGCTGGAGGAAGGGTATACGGTGGAGTAGAGGTATACGGGCAGTGTCCTTCCATGAAACCTACCTGCTGGGCCGGATCGGCACCGGAGGAGGTAGATACAAAGATACCATTTCACTTGAGATCTTCATGCATCATATCATTCATTGTTTGAGGCTCCACCCTTGTTTGTTGTTTGTTGATTGTTCGCTCCGATAGTATGGGATACCGGAGGGTTTGTTTTCACTTGTTTGTGTTCCTCGGTTGTATGGGCGGACGGGGGACTGTAGGTAGACTCTTGCTATTTACTTATAGAAGTGTTCCCTGTTACGGTTAAGTATGAAATTGGTTTCTGCTAGACTGTTAGTTTCTGGATTTGAGATTGATATGATTAGTTGAGTTTGATTCATGTCTCTGAGCATGCCTATCATTACTCTTTCTCTCTTCTTCTTACACTTGAGGTTACCGATATACCGTCCATTTCCTAAACTTATTATGTATACACTGTTATTGCAAGGACCCCAGGTGCGTTGTTTCTTACTTTCACCTGTGCCTATGGTGTATATATTCTGCTTGCTGGCCTCAGTGTGGTTTTGTTGACTTCCCTCTGGGCTAGTTCCTGTGTACCTTTTTGTTGATTTCTGTGACTACTTGCTTCTATTCTATCTGTTACTACGCTTTTATCTTATATGTGCCCAGTCGGCCTATGATACCTACTGGGTACCTTATGCTTCGTATTTGGTGCTCACCCTACCCCCTACATCTTTGGGTGTAGATCCTAGCGTGGGCCATCGCCGTTATATCACTGTGATTCGTGCTTGGAGGTCTGTTGGGGACTACTTCAGACTGAGGGTGAGCTCTTGGCGATCGGAGCTTAGCTTTAGTTTATCTTCGTCTTTATGTACTCTATTACCATTCGGAGACATCTGTATATGCTGTTTTGAAGCGTTTGTATTCCTTATATGTAGTTCTGGCTCTATACTATAATCCTAGGTCTTGGGGTTTGGTTTAGTTTCCGCATATGTATATATCTATTATCTTCATCTTGTTCCCTTACTTTTGCTTATTAAACTATTCTCCTGCTTATTTGTTAGATAGTAGCCCATTACTAACTGTCCTGGGCTACGTGAATTGGTTCGCCTACTGGGGGGTTGTAGGTGCCATCATGACCGAGAAATCGGGTCATGACAGCTTGGTATCAGAACTCTAGGTTCACCGGTGTCATCGGTATAGGAGCCAATGTCTAGTAGATTCCTGCGGATCGGGGCGAAGACGTCCGTACTCAATCTTCGGGAGGCTATAGTGACATTTTAGGAAATTTCACTCTTTTATTGCTTCTGTGTTGTGCGTAGAACCGTTGAAGTTTCTGGAAATCTCATTTGTTCTACTTCATTCTTCCGCATATGGTTCGTACGAGATCATCGGCATCACGCGGAGATGAGCCTCCCACTCCAGCTAAGGGTTGAGGACGCCCTCGAGCAGTGGCACCTACTAGAGCTGCTAGAGTTGAGATAGAGCCTGAGCAGCATATGGATCAGGGGGAAACTCCGGTACCACCAGCTCCAGTACCAGCTCCAGCACCCATTTCTGTGCCAGCTCCAGTCGTAGCTCAGTCTCCAGATATTCAGGGATTACTATTACAACTTTTGGGTATGATTGGAGAGCGACCTTCTGATGTAGCACATACATCCGCTCAGGGGGCAGCCCTGCTGTGGATCCCCGTGTGGAGGTCATTCCGGTTCCATCAGTTGCACAGCCTCTTGCTCCTCGCCCAGCTATGACAGAGTTAGAGCAGAAGGCGTTGGGTAGGTTTTTGAGGTTAGCACCTTCGAGGTTTGCTGGTACTTCTGGACAGGATCCATATGACTTTATTACTACCTGTGAGGAGATGTTGTATCATTTGGGTTTGTTGGAGACTCACGGGGTTGGTTATACCACCTATCAGTTGGAGGGCCCAGCGAAGTTATGGTGGAGGGCCCATGTTGCTTGTAGACCATCATCGTCACCTCCTTTGACCTGGTCTGAGTTTTATGAGGGCTTTATGGAAAAGTTCCTACCTCAGAGTGATCGTGAGCGTCGCAGGGAGTAGTTTACTCACCTTATGTAGGAGTCTACGACTGTCTCAGAGTATGAGACCTGTTTTCATCAGCTAGCACCATTTGGAGCTATGATCATTCCTACCGAGGCAGATAGGATTCGCAGATTTGTATGGGGATTGAGGCCAGAGATTAGGCAGCCAGCTGAGATATTGATTGCTGGTGGTCAGTCATTTCAGGCTATCGCATACTATGCCCGTACTGTGGAGGACTTACAGCGACATGATCAGGGGTCTAGAGATAAAAGGCCTCGATATCAGGGTGGCTACAGTGGTTCCAGATATGGTGGTAGAGGTTCTGGCCAGTGGGGCCGGGTTTATCAGCCACAACAGCTCAAGGGTCAGTCCAGCCGACCTCTTCAGGCTTTCCTTCAGACTTTCGGTAGTACCCAGTTCGAGCAGGGTCAGAGCAGCCATCAGGGCTATAGTGACCAGTCTTCGAGGGGTACAGTTTTTGGGGCATCAGGCCGTGGTGGTTATATGGGGTCTGCTGGTTCATCTCGACCGAGTAGGCCGCCAGGGGCTTGTTTTACTTATGGTGTGATTGGTCATTTTGCTAGAGATTTCCCTCAGCAGGGTACAGTTCAGTTAGCCGAGCCTTTACGAGCAGTTCAGCCTCTGGCTAGAGGGGTGGTCGTCAGGGTAGAGGTGGTGCTCCGCGTGGCAGAGTAGGTGGTAGGGATGGCGGTCAAGCAGGTGGAGGTCGTCGTCAGTTTTACGCGGTCCCTAGGAGACCAGAGGCAGAGGCCTTAGATGCTGTGATTACAAGTACGATTTCTGTGTGCCATCAGTCGGCTATGGCTTTATTTGATCCTGGATCAACTTGTTCATATGTATCTGCCTACTTTGTGCCTTGTTTGGGGTTGGCTAGTGAGCCATTATCTGTCCCTGTTTCTGTTTCGACCCCAGTAGGAGATTCTTTAGTAGTGGATCGGATTGTGAGATCTTGTATGATATCTATTGGTGATTCAGAGACTTGGGTGATTTGATGATCCTTGATATGCTAGATTTTGATGTGATATTGGGCATGGACTGGTTATCCCCTCACCGCGTGGTTTTGGATTGTTATGCCAAGACCATTACCATAGCTGTGCCCGGTGTATCCCCGGTTGTGTGGCAGGGTTTTGTTAGCCATGCACCATCTGGGATCATCTCTTGTCTTTGAGCTAGGAAGTTGATTTCCCATGGGTGTTTAGCTTATCTAGCATATGTCCGAGATGCTAGTGCTGACCCTACTTCTCTTGAGTCTGTTCCTGTGGTTAGAGACTTCCTTGATGTGTTTCCTACCGACCTGCCAGGCTTTCCACTTGAGAGAGATATTGATTTTGCTATTGAGTTAGAGACGGGCACCAGGTCCATTTCTATTTCTCCTTACCGTATGGCTCCTGCTAAGTTGAGGGAGCTTAAGGAGCAGCTCCAGGATCTGTTAGCTAAGGGGTTTATTAGATTGAGTGTGTCACCTTGGGGTTCTCCTGTTCTCTTCGTGAAGAAGAAGGATGGGTCGATGCGCATGTGTATTGATTATCGACAGTTGAATAGGGTGACAGTGAAGAATAGGTATCCGATGCCGAGGATTGATGATTTATTTGACCAGCTTCAGGGTTCGGTCGTGTTTTCGAAGATTGATTTGAGGTCTGGCTACCATCAGTTGAGGATTAGGGCGGATGACATCCCTAAGACAGCATTCAGGACACGTTATGGCCATTATGAGTTCTTGGTGATGTCTTTTGGGTTGACTAATGCCCCCGTAGCCTTTATGAACTTGATGCACAGGGTTCTTGGCCCGTATTTGGACTCATTTGTGATAGTTTTTATAGACGACATCTTGGTATACTCGCGTAGTAGAGATGAGCATGAACAACACTTGAGGGTTATACTCCAGACTTTGAGAAATCATCGGCTTTATGCCAAGTTCACAAAGTGCGAGTTTTGGATTGAGTCAGTTGCATTCCTAGGGCACGTGGTGTCTAAGGATGGGATTAGGTTTGTGAGTGGCTTAGACCTACTACTGTTACTGAGGTTCGCAGTTTTATTGGGTTAGAAGGTTACTACAGACGCTTCATTCAGGGATTTTCTTCCATAGCAGCACCCTTGACTATGCTGACTAGGAAGGATATCCCATTTCAGTGGTCGGATCAGTGCGAGGATACCTTTCAAAGGCTTAAGGCCTTATTGACTTCAGCTCCAGTTTTGACTTTGCCGATTGAGGGTCAGAGCTTCTCCGTGTATTGTGATGCTTCTGGGGTTGGTCTTGGTTGTGTGTTGATGTAATAGGGTCGAGTAATAGCATATGCGTTGAGGCAGCTGAAGGTTCAGGAGCGCAACTACCCCACTCATGACTTAGAGTTGGCGGCGGTAGTTTTCACGCTCAAGATCTGGAGGCATTACCTATATGGAGTTCACTGTGAGATCTTCATGATCACCATAGTCTTTAGTATATCATGAGTCAGCGAGAGCTGAACTCGAGGCAGAGGAGATGGGTCGAGCTACTGAAGAACTATGACTTCACTATTCTGTATCATCCGGGCAAGGCAAACTTGGTAGCGGATGCCTTGAACCAAAAGGCAGTGAGTATGGGTAGCCTAGGTTCTCTTTTAGTTTTGGAGCAACCGTTGGCCTTGGACATCCAGTCCTTGGCTAACCGTTTGGTTAGGCTTGACTTGTCGGATCCTAGCAGAGTTCTCGCCAGTGTTGAGGTTCATTCTACTTTGATTGATCAGATTCAGAGCCGTCAGTTTGAGGATCAGCAGTTGTGTGACCTTCATGATCAGGTTGTTCAGGGTGAGACCAGTCGGGCTACTCTAGATTTAGATGGGGTTCTGAGGTTTGATAGTCGCCTTTGTGTTCCGAGGATTAGTGATTTGATTCAGTTCATATTTCACGAGGCACATTGTACTAGATACTCCATTCACCCTGGCACAACAAAGATGTATAGAGACTTGAGACAGCTTTACTGGTGGAGTGGTATGAAGTGGGATATAGGGGATTTCGTATCTCGGTGCTTAAACTGTCAGCAGGTTAAGTTCGAGCACATGAGACCTGGTGGTTTGATGCAGCGAGTTCCCATTCCTGAGTGGAAGTGGGAAGGGATTACTATGGACTTCGTTGTTGGTTTACCTCGTACTTCTCATGGGTTTGATTCCATATGGGTGATTGTTGATAGGCTGACTAAGTCAACACATTTCTTGCCGGTTCGGACTTCTTATGGTGCAGAGAGGTTAGCTCAGATCTACCTTCGTGAGATTGTTCGGTTGCACGGGGTCCCAGCTTCTATCATTTCAGACCGCGACACTCAGTTCACATCTCAGTTCTGGAGGTCTATTCAGCGAGATTTGGGTACAGAGGTTTATCTTTGTACCACTTTCCACCCTCAGACAGATGGCCAGTCCGAGAGGACCATTCAGGTCCTGGAGGACATACTTCGGGCCTGTGTTCTTGATTTTGGAGGTTCGTGGGATCAGTTTGTGCCTTTGACTGAGTTTGCTTATAATAATAGTTTCCATTCGAGCATTGGCATGGCACCTTTTGAGGCCTTGTATGGTAGGCGTTGCAGATCGCCGATTGGTTGGTTTGATGGTTCTGAATCTAGGCCACAGAGTACAGATTTTCTTCGAGATTCCTTACACCGAGTTCGAGTGATTCAGGATAGACTTCGGGCAGCCCAGAGTAGGCAGAAGAGCTACGCTGATCATAGACTGGGTGCCTTAGGGTTCAGTGTTGGTGATTCAGTATTCCTCTGTGTATCGCCCATGAAGGGTGTGATGAGATTTGGTAGGCGGGGCAAGCTTAGCCCCAGGTACATTGGGCCATTCGAGATTCTCCAGAGGGTCGGTAGTGTTTCCTATCAGTTAGCTTTGCCTCCGATATTTTCATCTATGCACCCGATTTTCCATGTATCGATGTTGCGGCGGTATGTTCCAGATGAGTCTCATGTGTTGCAGTAGGAGACGGTTCAGGTGGATGAGAGTTTAGCCTTTGTTGAGGAGCCGATAGTTATTTTGGCCAGAGATGTCAGGAGATTGAGGTCTCGGGAGATCCCGGTTGTCAAGGTTCAGTGGAGGCACCATCCAGTTGAGGAGGCTATCTGGGAGACCGAGAGGGATATGCGGGCTCAGTATCCGCAGTTTTTCGAGCCATCAGGTACTTCCTTGTTCTTGACTTTCGAGGATGAAAGTCTTTTTTTAGTAGTGGATGATGTAATGATCCTTCTGGTCATTTATGCGTTTTCACCTTTCTTGTATCGTTAGAGCTTTTCTGTAGCGGCCCCAAGTCATTTATGGCTTGTTGGGACCGGTGGTTCGGTGCCCTGACCGTTCGTTTGGTCCTTATGGTCGTTCTCCTATTTTAGAGCTGAGCCGTAGGAGCTGAGTATCGAAATCGTGCGATGATTTGCGTTCGTATAACCTTAACCTTTGTTCCGTATCAAAGGCTTGCGAGCCTAAAATTAAGAATTTTATTAACATCGCGCGTATCTGAAAATATTTTATTTTAAAGTTGAATGTGGTAAAAAGTTATATTTTTATTACCTTTTAAAAGTATTTTAAATGTCTATGAAAAATACTTTTGTTATGATACACTTGTGTATGTATTTATTTTATAAGATTTTTATTCATTGTAATATTTTAACGGAGATAGTAAATTTAGTTATGTTGAAAATTATTATTATAATATAGTAGGTTTTATTTGAAATGATTTTCTATTAATTATGATATATTCAAAAAGTTATATTTATTTTACCACGAACCTACGCAATATCCGAGTGTGTACCTAACGAAATAAAATGAAGTGTGGTGGTGACACACCATCATTACATGGAAGCATATGAAAGTGACAACAAGTATTTCTATATGCTCTAATGTTACCACCTACATTACTTACATAACTAGTAATTATTATAGGTAGTATGTATTTAATTCATGCTGAAAATTCTAATTCACAGAAGATCTAGGTATATAATCTAAATTTGTTCTCTTCTAACCTTCTATTAGTGAGTAAGATATTGTATGCTATATGCTACAGCTAATTCCTCAAGTCACGTTTACAAGGAATTTTGAGGGAAAATATCTTGATAATTTATTCGCTCATCGAAAGGAAATCGATTATCTACGTCAAGTTATTCAAGCCCGAGTTCGAGTTTGATTTTCATTTCGGGGATTTTTCGGAGAGGTTCGAGCTTGTCATCGGACGACAGGTAGGTTATGGTTTAAACTCCCTAGACTTAGCATATATCAGATAAAATTGTACTAGCTGGCATCCTTGGGTTGGATTATTAGGTTGGTAGCACAGACCTTGACCGCTTTATTCATGTCCGCCTACTTTTGTTCCTCCGTTGCTTGTAGTACTTACCGATATATTTATTTACCCTTGTGGTCCTGTGAGGCCTTGTTGACTCTGGAACATAGAAGGTGGGATATTGGGAATGTCCGCGAGTCCCGGGCATAGAATTATCCTTCTAGGCTGGTTATGTTTGCTGAGTAGCTATGGGCCTGTGCAGGGTCGGTAGGTTGATTGTGAGCTGCTGGGCAGCTATTGTGTTTGATCATACCATTTCCATGCATATAAAGAGGTTTTATCCATGTTTTACTACGGTTTTGGCTTCGGGCCTACTGGAACTATTTTCTAAACCTTGCATGGCCCCGGGGGCCCGTTTTTGATGGAAATGATTTGGAAATGGTTTGATTTAACTTGTGAATATTCTTGGGTAAAAGAAAGTAAAATTATGATTTAAATCACCAGTTTTACGATTGACGCTAGTCTCGGCAGGGCCGGGGTGCTAGTTGAGTTTTCTTGCTACTTGAGATAATTTTAGCCTCGGTCGGACCGAGCACCTGAGATGACTTTCTACTGTTTAGACCCGGTTATGCCCGGGCACTCTTTTAGGGGTTTTTGAGATATTTTCCTACTACTTTAGTCCTGGACAGGGTCTGGGCATGCATATTCGAGACTGGGTCTCTATCTTGAACTCAGACTTGCTTCCGGATGACATGTTTTAATACTGAGTTTTAGTATGGGGTCTGGGACCTCCATGGACCTTTTCATCCGGGCCTAGGGCATCGGGCTGCGTGTGCCGGAGGAAGGGTATATGGTGGAGTAGAGGTATACGGGTAGTGTTCTTCCATGGAACCTACCTGCTGGGCCGGATCGGCACCGGAGGAGGTACATACAGAGATACCATTTCACTTGAGATCTTCATGCATCATATCATTCATTGTTTGAGGCTCCACCCTTGTTTGTTGTTTGTTGATTGTATGCTCCGGTAGTATGGGATGTCAGAGAGTTTGTTTTCACTTGTTTGTGTTCCTCGATTGTATGGGCGACCGGGGGACTGTAGGTAGACTCTTGCTATTTACTTACAGAATTGTTTCCTGTTACGGTTAAGTATGAAATTGGTTACTGCTAGACGTTAGTTTCAGGATTTTAGATTGATATGATTAGTTGAGTTTGATTCATGTCTCTGAGCATGCCTATCATTACTCTTTCTCTCTTCTTCTTACACTTGAGGTTACCGGTATACCGTCCATTTCGTAAACTTATTATGTATACACTGTTATTGCAAGGACCCCAGGTGCGTTGTTTCTTACTTTCATCGGTGCCTATGGTGTATATATTCTGCTTGCTGGCCTCACATGTGGTTTTGTTGACTTCCCTCTGGGCTAGTTCCTGTGTACCTTTTTGTTGATTTCTGTGACTACTTGCTTCTATTCTGTCTGTTACTACTCTTTTATCTTATATGTGCCCAGTCGGCCTATGATACCTACTGGGTACCTTATGCTTCGCATTTGGTGCTCACCCTACCCCCTACATCTTTGGGTGTAGATCCTAGCGTGGGCCATCACCGTTAGATCACTGTGATTCGTGCTTGGAGGTCTGTTGGGGACTACTTCAGACTGAGGGTGAGCTCTTGGCGATCGAAGCTTAGCTTTAGTTTATCCTAGGCTTTATGACCTTTATTACCATTCAGAGACATCTGTATATGCTGTTTTGAAGAGTTTGTATTCCTTATATGTAGTTCTGGCTCTATACTATGATACCAGGTCTTGGGGTTTGGTTTAGTTTCCGCATATGTATATATATATTCCTGTTATCTATTATCTTCATCTTGTTCCCTCACTTTTGCTTATTAAACTATTCTCCCGCTTATTTTTTAGATAGTAGCCCATTACTAATTGTCCTGGGCTACGGGAATTGGTTCGCCTACTGGGGGGTTGTAGGTGCCATCATGACCGAGAAATTGGGTCATGACATAATCACACTACAGAATCCAACGGATTTTCCGCGCCAATGAAAAACCCATGGCTTCACCCATATCTATTTTGGTGCTGTCAGAGTTGCATTGACATATCATGGATGGAAAGGCCAACTAATTGTTGCCCGTCTTTCACTCCTTGATACTAGATACAACGAGTACCAATATGTGAACTTGGGAACCACAGATATCACACTGAATGCCGGGACAGTGTTTTTCACTATGTTTCCAAACTTCAACATGTCCCTTTATGATCCATATCTGATGGAGGTGCGAAAGATCCAGGTCCAGATCCAAGGAGCTCTGCAAGCTGGAGATGCCATACAAGTAACTCTCCACTACCAGATAGCTTGGCGAGTCAAAAACCATGCCATGGATCTTTATCTTCCAGGTGGTGAGAATGCTCTTCTCTTGAACATAGATGCCACCAACGGAACTACCATGTATACCCAGATCCCAAGGAAGATATCCAGGAGAAAACTTATTAATATCCTTTCTGATTTGTGGGTCACAAACTATAAAAAGTTGAGATACCATGTTGAACCTCTCTTCTCCTCTGAACCAACCTTCGTCAAATCACACGACAAAACTGTTTCTAGGAGCTTTAACCACTCTCATCTAAAAAAGCCTAATAGAAATGCCATTACTCTAAATATGTACCACCCTACATCTGGTCCTAAGCTAGAGGATGACTTTGACATATTCTCTTGGTATACTTCAGATGTCATGAGTGAACATGATTGGATAAAACAATTCAATCATGAAGGCGTTGGCGTGCAGTGGTTCAAATGTCCTTTTACAGAACATTATCCATGGGAAATTTGTTGTGACTGTGCTAAATGTCTGGAGGATGATGATGATTATGATGCTGATGAATGGGAAACATATTACTACCCAAAAGCCAACCCGAAGGACAAAGGAAGCTCTGAAAAGGAGTTTCAAAAAAATTATAAGGATGGAGATTTCCTCTGTCGGTTCATTGAGCCGTCCAGGGAAATAAGAATTTCCAGTTTCATACAAACCTCAAGATTGGCCAACTTTATCCAATCCACTCATAAATGAACATTCTAAAACCAAAGATAAATCCGTACCTCATATGTTCATGATAAGCCCATCCAACTCCAGTCATACTCCCGAATTCCGATCTCAACAACCCTTTGAAAAAGATGGCATGATCCACGCTCAAAAAATACCAAAAAAGAATATCATCTTGCCCACAGGAGAAATGTCACCCAAGAGTGATATCGAAGCAACAATGAACTGGCAAATTGAGAATGTTATCAGCCAAAACAAGGATGAGAAACTATGGAAAAAATATATTAGAAATCTAGTATGAATTATAGAAATAACCTTATTAGCTTGCGTATGTGTCCTCAAACTATTTTTTATTATAAGATACCTAGAAAGTTTCCTAGGTGACATCCTATGCCTATATCAAATACAAATGATCATAAGATGGCCTACCGAAGGCGGTCCGTATCAAATATATGGCATATGTTCCTCAAGTACTTTTTATTATGATTTTAAATATGTAACTATAATCGCAGTCCGATATGGGGTACGCCCTTCATGAGCTCACTATAAGAGTCTGCCCGTGGGCCACATGTGCCATGTATTGGCTCAAGTCAGGAAAAACTAGTTCATAACATTTCAGCAGACTCTAAATGCAAATAGTGCCACAAGGGCGGGTACACCACAATATTTGGACTCACTATAAGGGTTTGTCTCAATCCTGTGCACAGAATTACATCATATGTGTGTATCAAGTAAAATCTATGAATACCCTCCCTTCGATAAGGCTAACTTTTATCATATAATGCCTGGTAGGCCTACTCAAGTAAATTACGATAAAGATTATTTAGCTGCCCAAGTAATGCCTTCCATATACAACTAACTTCTTTGATGATGTTTAGCTATTTAGGGGCTAATTCTTTATATTATCTTATAACTATATCGTATGTGATCAAATATACTAGTGCGACTATACTGTGGCCATTTATTCTAATTTCTAACTTGTGATAGATATATCATATGACTTCTAAGAATTTCTAACAAAAACAAACACGATCATGTATAACTCTATAGGCACTTGACTCGGTAAGAGTAATATGAATAATGTGACTTCAACAAATAGACACATGAAGTGCGAAGACAAGTAAGTTCAAATGGAAAGGGCATGTAGATATTGTGATCATAGTGGGCTTGTAGTCATGGGTTAGACATATAGAAGTGGAAGCTTTGTTCACATATATCAAGTATGTTCACTCTTTTCTTTAGGAGGAACAAGTGATTGTAGGTCGTGCCTTAATGGCAATGAAGGTTTTAGCCTTACATACCTTTGGTACTTTCCTAGCTAATGATAGTACCATAAGTCTCCAACAACTCAACCCGCGGAAGTGTAGCCTTTACATAGCCCACTATTACCTTTCATCATCCAATAGGCGACAAATTTACTACAAAAAATAATATATTACGTTCATCAATAACCCGTAGGTTCATCTAATAATTTACTCCAACATTCTTTCACTTATGTCCAAAACTAATAAAATTCCTTAATAATCATTTGTAGCAAATTCTTTATTTTTTACTCACAAAGTTGATATTAAATCTTTCTCATCAATAGAAACACCCAAAAACTCTATTTTTATCATAACTTCGTCTTTTTCCTTTTTCAAGAACCTTAATTAACAAGACCCATTTCAAGAGCTAGTATGAAATTCAAATCAAGTGATGACTACCACTTTATAGTACCTCCCAAATATGTAATCTATAACTATATTCGAATGTAGGGTAGAGAAATTACCTTTTTTTAAAATTAAACCCTAGTTGAGTTCTTGGGGAATTTCAACAATTCTTGAATGAAGATCACTAGTTGTCCAAGATTTTTAGAATCACCATAAGCTTCTTTTTCTCCTTGAAAATTATTATTGCTTCAAGAGCTCAATTCTAAACTGATGCCGCTACGAGGAACGCACAAGTGCATTGTTTTGTTTCTGGAAAATTTCTCCAGCAAAAGTGCCCCCTTTTGTTTCTTCTATAGGAAAGCTAAAAGTGACTCAATTACTTTCTAATATTGCTAACTTAATTAAATGGGTCACTTAGGCCTTATATAATAATATTTATTGACCAAATCTTAATTGGACCTTTACATGTCCACTACTAATGTACTTAAATATGTACATGTCCATCTAAAACACTTGCTACTATTCCAAGGTAGCAAGTGCTGCCCTTATTAAGTACCACGTAGTTGCTCTTCCGAACATTATTTGTAACTCTCGGGGATAATTCTTATATATCAAATTGATTACGACATTCAAAATCAAATCCAAAGATCATTAATTTTGTATATAGCGCATCACATAACTCTTTACAGACAAGAGTTACACCCGTTTAAAGTGTTAACTTCATTCAAAATTCTTGAGGTGCTATAATCTCCCCCACTTAGGATCATTCATCTTCGAATGATGCTTGTAGCTTACTTTCTGTTCCATAACCATCCAAGACATCCGTAAGATTACTTAATAAACTTCCATCTCACTTTTTACCCCATTATAAGGCTTTAAAATTTGGCTAACTCTCAAAATTTCTAAAAATTTTAGTAGCGTTTTCTTTGTAAATAGGCCTATCGAAAACTTATCAGTTAACCAGAATAAATACACATACGCTTCATAAAGAGTCACAACAAAGTAATACTCAACAGATAACAATCGAGGATCCGTTTGGCCTTATACTCGAATGAAAGTTATAACCAATATTGTAACTTACCTTGTGCTCTACATCCAGGGGGATACATCCATGTAAAACTCTGGAATCATAGGCGCACCCAACTAGTAGGAGATCTGATTTTAATAAGACTATGACAAGTAATTACTTCTTTATTGATTTACCCTCTTTAAACCAGTAAGTGGGAGATCTGTGAGGCTGCCCGACCTCAAATGATGTAGTCATGATATTAAATAGCAACTGTCTTTATCTTTAAGTCCATTAAGGACAAGCAATTGTTCTCATTCTCTTGCACTGTATGATTAAAGTTTTCAATAATCCTCTAAATAGCTGAGTAGGTCATCCCACTATACCTTCCGTCTAGGGATAACATAATATTTACCCATCTTATTCAAGTTAGTAACATAAAGAACACATAGCATATAAATAATTAAATTATATAGAAATTTCAAGATATAGACAAATAAGTACAAAGGACATCTAATCATGTAAACGTGTGAGGCACATAAAAGGACTTTAACGTAAAAATATGTAAAGCCTAATATATAGGTAACTTATGAACTAATGAACTATAGAAGCATGTACTATGTATGATAAAATAGTAAAAAAAAAACCTATGGCATATGAAATATAAAATAGCATCTGAACAGGGAAAATACAAAACAAATAGCATGTAAGCAAATGAATTATGACACAAAATTTATCATATAATCATCATATAAGCGAGTAGACTCTGAATACACTTAATATGTGTGCCTTTTAAAGAAAGGAAACATATATAGCATATAAATAAGTGACTTACGATATATAGACATGTGAACTATTAAAACACCTAATACTCAAGCTCTAGGATTGTAAAAGTACATATCATGCAGGTGATCTAATATAACACTCAAATAAATAAACCCATCCTCCATTAGAAGATAAATGTATAACATATGAATAAAATAGACTTTTGACATTTCTAAACAGGTAGACTAGAAAACATGTATTACTTAAACTATACCATAATTAGGGTGGCACGTGAGCAAATAATATATAAAGCCTATAATCTATAGAAAATAACTTAAGATACATATAACATATAAACAAGTTGACTTATGGCGTGACTTTTACCACATAATTATCTAGACAAGTAAATTATTGAAGTACTTAATGCTTAAACCTTAACAATGTGGGGGCAAAAAATAGGTAATTAACTTGGTTATGACATATGAGCATGTAAACTATAATTATTAAACATATACACCTATAACCTATAAAAATTTAAATGTATGTCATATGAGTAATTAAACTATAACACTCTAATCACATAAACCTGGGACACATATAATACTTTAAATAAATAAGTTAAAAAAATATATGACATAAAAAAAGCGAGCTATGACATCTATGATATGCGAACAAATAATCATTAATGCATAAGCATGTAACAGGTGATCAAATATTTTATGAAATATGTGACATATAAGTAAGAAATTCATGAATCATGTAACATGCGAGTCATTATTCTGTGAAACATATAACATATAAACACGTCTTTATAAAATATATAACATAGCAATAAGGATTCATATAGAATATAGCATATAAGCAAATAATCTCTGATATAAATAACATAGACATAAATAGTTTGTGAAACGTATAAAATATGGATCAATACTTTACGAAACACATAGAATATAAACACATTCTTTATAAATCAACTAATATAAAAAAAGGCTTATATGGCATGTAACTTATGAATAAATGATAGTTATATATGTGATATAAGAAATGATTCATATAAGCATAACCTATAAATAAGAGATCTATAGTGCAAAAATATTTAAACAATTAACCCCTAAAAGAAGCATAATGAGTAAACCAATAAGCTTATTAAATAAGTAGCATGTAAATAATTAAGCTATAATACATGTAACATGTATAATCTTACAAGCAAAAATATAACGCACACATATATATACATATATATGGATTCATGATGACTTAATCTTATGGGTATCCAACACCTCTATTACTATGGAATATTCTATATAGTTATCTAGTCATGGCTTAAGCGCGACCATTGCTTCTTGTTCTGGGTGATACAAGGTTACTTCTATCCGAGTGAAAGGTTAAAGTCAATTATGCCTCCATTACTATCAAGTGATATATTATAGAGCTCAATATCTGTTAGCTCCTGTAGATTTGATACACAAATGAACAAATGGGGTGCCAAAGACACTGGAATAAGATAACTCTAGTATAATATTTATGGAGTCATCTCGCGAGCCCTTGGTGACACCTGAATAATTGCCACCATTGGTTCTTTTCAAATGGTCCAACCTTACTTGGTGAAACTTATACTGCATAACTAGTAAGGGTGATCCAACCTTTACCTCCTAGTCTGGCTATGCTCAGAGATCTTACTATGAACTTGTATCAGATAAACATAGTCACACGATAATCCCTCACAAAAGGGTCTTTCAATTACTCTGCCAACTTCTTTAGCTATGTAGAATTGGTATTAGAGTTCACATCGATACCCACGCCATTTCTTATACTACTGCACCTATGGATGCTAAGACTATATAATCATTTCTCTTTAATTATTCTAACCCTCATAAGCATTGTACATTAATTGGGACTTCTATTTAGTATGCCTACTTAGTCTGAACTATTCAGATAGTGTCCTACTATATCCTAAATATAAAAACTACTTCTCTAATAAACAAGTAATTGATACCATGTCTTCTGCTACTCTGGGCATTCTAATTAATCTTAACTTATTTCTAATCCCCTCGATATTCATTGAATCTAGTGTTTGGTTGTACATTAGTTCCCTTCTCACCCACCACAACTCACAATGGGGCACATCTCTACATACATATTACATAAAATAATCAAAACCCTTATCCCCAATGTCATTAATCACAAAAGGACTCACACAGGTCATTGCTTAATCGGGGTAATAGAATAGTTTTATTCTATTAAATCACCTACGTACTCACCTAGGTTGATGCCTGATAAAACATCTAGGACTTGTCGACCAACTAAGGGTATCTCAAGTTAACACTGGTGGCATAGTCACCTAATAATCTAGGATATCATCACATCTTTAATTTATAAGGAGCCGATTCAATCGCCTTAATTCTTACCATTACATTATCCTGAATCTTCAAGGTATATCACCAAAGAAATACTGAACATCTCTCATATCCTTACCTATAGTAATTAGATGGATCAAATAGAGGAGATTTCTTACTTGGAAGTCGGTTGTATTCTTCTGCAAAAGTTGTATCAGGAGATGTCACTTTTAGTTTCATAGGTGAATGACCCTTAACTGACTGATCATATGAGTAATTCCCCTCTTGGATCCTGCTTAGGCAAAATAGGGTATAATACAAATGTAGCTATAACTGCATAGAGGACATGAATCTCTCCAGGCTTTTCATTTGCAAGCAACTGTTGATTTATAAGATCATACTCACCGAGCTATCGTGAGCTCAAGTCTTAGTCTCTATGTAATCACTAATTAATAGCTGGAAGCTTCCCTTTCTAGCAATACTAGTATTGGACCTTCGGCCTAATCTACAAATGTCATTAATAGGTAGAATCTATATGATAATTAAGCAGAGTGTGAATCAGAAGTAACTGCTTATGACTTAGCTCTATAGCATGATCTAGATCATGAAAGAAGGTCATAATTCCTAAATGCCCAAGCAGCTCCCCCATTATAAATGTGATGCACAACACATTCATAAGTGAGGCTCTACTAGACACGTCTTCATAGACTCCTAAGGACATCTTAAACCTAGTGCTCTGATACTAAGTTTGTCATGCTCCCAAAGCGATGAGGACGGACAAGGGTCCATATGAGCACCTGCTATACAAATGACTTGTACTTGAGTGAATGAGTCACTATACAAAAATCATAATAAGGAGCTATACATAAGCCACGATGTCCAACTAGCCACACTAATGCAATTGACGACTGAAACAATAATTACATATGATCACTTTAGACTGTCTACGAAGCCTCTAATAGAATCTATACTATACAGCGACAGATGATCGGGATAGGGCCCCGACATACCCAAACTATAAATATAAATATGACTAAGAGTAATATGATATCTTGTCTCCAGATAAGAACATAGCTTACCAACTAATTCACTGAACACGCAAATACTACCTAATGTGGAGGTCTGCTAACTTATAAATCTGACCCTGCATTCGCAGAAGTGCAGTGCCCCCAAACATAGGGATGTCAGTACATATAAAACATGTAATGGTATATAAAGCAGACAGAATAACAAGTAAATAAGAATGGATGCTCATGTGAATTAGATATCAAGATGAAGAACCTATGAGCATACAAGTAACAAATATACAATATAAAATAATGATCTATACACTAGTCTTATTGGCGTACCATACTTCAAGTATTAAGAATGAGCAACTGAGGACAAAAATTATTAGAACTCTAGTATGAATTATAGAAATAACCTTATTAGCTTGCATATGTGTCCTCAAACTATTCTTTATTATAAGACACCTAGAAAGTTGTCTAGGTGACATCCTATTCCTATATCAAATACAAATGATCATAAGATGGCCTACCGAAGGCGGTCTGTATCAAATGTATAGCATATGTTGCTCAAGTACTTTTTATTATGATTTTAAATGTGTAAGTGTAATCGCAGTATGATATGGGGTACACCTTTCATGGGCTTACTATAAGGGTCTGCCTGCAGGCCATATGTGCCATGTATTGGCTTGAGTCAGGGGAAACTAGTGCATAACGTTCTAGCTGACTCCAAATGTAAATAGTGCCACAAAGGCGGGTATGCTACAATATTCGGGCTCACTATAAGGATTTGGTCTCAATCCTGTGCACAGAATTACGTCGTACGAGTGTATCAAGTAAAACTTATGTATACCCTCCCTTCCATAAGAGTAACTTTTATCATATAATGCCTGGTAGGCCTATTCAAGTAAATTATGATAAAGATTATTTATCTGCCCAATTAATGCCTTCCATATACAACTAACTTCTTTGATGGTGTTTAGCTATTTAGGGGCTAATTCTTTATATTACCTTATAACTATATCGTATGTGATCAAATATACTAGTGCGACTATACTATGGCCATTTATTCTAATTTCTAACTTGTGATAGATATATCATATGACTTCTAAGAATTTCTAACAAAAAAAAACACGATCATATATAATTGTATAGGCACTTGACTCGGTAATAGTAATATGAATAATGTGACTTCAATAAATAGACAGATGAAGTGCGAAGACAAGTAAGTTCAAATGGAAAGGGCATGTAGATATTGTAATCATAGTGGGCATGTAGTCATGAGTTAGACATATAGAAGTGGAAGCTTTGTTCACATATATCAAGTATGTTCACTCTTTTCTTTAGGAGGAACAAGTGATTGTAGGTTGTGCCTTAACGACGAAGAGGGTTTTAGCATTACATACCTTTGGTGCATTCCTAGCTAATGATAGTACCACAAGTCTCCAACAACTCAACCCGCGGAAGTGTAGCCTTTACATAGCCCACTATTACCTTTCATCATCCAATAGGCAACAAATTTACTGCAAAAAATAATATATTACGTTTATCAATAACCCTTAGGTTCATCTAATAATTTACTCCAACATTCTTTCACTTATGTTCAAAACTAATCAAATTCCTTAATAATCATTTGTAGTGAATTCTTTATTTTCTACTCAAAAAGTTGATATTAAATCTTTCCCATCAATAGAAACACCCAAAAACTCTATTTTATCATAAGTTCATCTTTTCCCCTTTTCAAGAACCCTAATTAACAAGACCCATTTCAAGAGCTAGTATGAAATTCAAATCAAGTGATGACTACCACTTTATAGTACCTCCCAAATATGTAATCTATAACTATATTCGAGTGTAGGGTAGAGAAATTACATTTTTTTAAAAATAAACCCCAGTTGAGTTCTTGGGAAGTTTCAACATTTCTTGAATGAAGATCACTAGTTGTCCAAGATTTTTAGAATCACCATAAGCTTCTTTTTCTCCTTGAAAATTCTTATTGCTTCAAGAGCTCAATTCTAAACTGATGCCGCTATGAGGAACGCACAAGTGCGTGGTTTTGTTTCTGGAAATTTTCTCCAGCAAAAGTGCCCCCTTTTGTATCTTCTATAAAAAAGCTAAAAGTGACTCAATTACTTTCTAATAATGCTAACTTAATTAAATGGGTCACTTAGGCCTTATATTATAATATTTATTGACCAAATCTTAATTGGACCTTTATATGTCCACTACTAATGTACTTAAGTATGTACATGTCCATCTAAAATATTTGCTACTATGCCAAGGCAGCAAGTGCTGCCCTTATTAAGTACCACGTAGTTGCACTTCCGAACATTATTTGTAACTCTCGAGGATAATTCTTATATATCAAATTGATTATGACATTCAAAAGTAAATTCAAAGATAATTAATTTAGTATATAGCGCACCACATAACTCTTTATAGACAAGAGTTACACCCGTTTAAAGTGTTAACTTCATTCAAAACTCTCGAGGTGCTACAAATAGTTATAGTATAATGGTTTTTTGAGCCGCCTCTAATTTAAACATAAACTTATAAGCAGTGGGTAAGTCTGTTAGTAGAGTAGTAACTTTTTCCAAAGAAAAGGCATCGAGGCCAGGGAGAGCCGTTTAAGCCCAAGTAATGTACGAAAAAATTATACTACTATGATCCATTTTACCGCTTGAAATGAGTTTGGCAAACTGTCCTTCTATGGATGAGTAGCTCAGTTTGGCAAGCCATCCTTTTGTGGATGCGTAGCCCTTATAGACTAAGTCTGGTAAGCTGCCCTTTTGTGGATGTGAAAGCTAACTTTTGTGGCCAAGCCACCTTTATGGTCAGGCAAGCCTAGTTGTCAGAAAATGGGAAACCCATGGATTCACCCATACCCATTTTGGTGCTGTCAGAGTTGCGTTGACATATTATCGAAGGAAATGCCAACTAGTTGTTGCCCGTCTTTTGCTCTTTGATACTAGATACAACGAGTACCAACATGTGAACTTGGGAACCTCAGAGATCACTCTGAATGCCGGGATAGTGTTTGTCACTTTATTTCCAAACTTCTATATGTCCCTTCCTGATCTTTGTATGACAGAGGCGCTAAAGATCCAGGTCCAGATCCAAGGAGCTCCACAAGCTAGAGATTCCATACAGGCAACTCTCTACTACCAAATAGCTTGGCGAGTGAAAAACCATGCCGTGGATCTTTCTCTTCCAGGTGGTGAGAATGGTCTGCTCTTGAACGTAGATTCCACCAAAGAAACTACCATGTGTACCCAGATCCCAAGGAAATGAGACAGAGAAGAACTTGTTAAAATCCTTCCTAATTCATGGGTCATGAACTATGAGAAGTTGAGAGAGCCTGTTAAATCTCTCCGCTCCTTCGAACCAACCTTTGCCAGAAAACATGACAAAACGTTTTCTATAAGCTTTGACTAATCACTTCTCAATAAGCCCAATAGAACAGCCTTTTCCACTAAAGAAGGCTTTGAACATCACATGTTCATGCTAAGCCTTTTTAGCTCCAGTAATACTCCCAAATTCCCATCTCAACAACACTTTGAAAATGATGGCTTGATCCACGCTCCAAAAATACCAAAAAAGAATGTCATCTTTCCCACAGGAAAAAGGTCACCAACGAATGATATTGAAGCAATGATGAACTGGAAAATTGAGAATGCTATCAGCTAAAACAAAGTGCTAACCCACCTTGGCACATCTCTCTGAAATGTTGCTTACACTAGACCAAAATAATGAACAAAGTGGAGACAATAGAGAAGAAAATAGAGTAGGCTTACATACAACATGATGGACTCATCAAAGCCCTTGAATGAAGGATAGCAACCCTTCAGTATGATATCTGTTCACCAGGCATGTCACTGTCCTACTTCTTTGACCAACAACACAAAGAAATGGCTTCCCTAAAAGAACAGATACACCAACTAAAATACGATGCCTTTGACCAGCCACAACCTTAGAGTCCACCTAAAAAGCCTACCTTTTTACCATGTCATCACAACCATACTCTCCATCAAGATGGGGCCACTCATTTTTAAGCCTCCCTTCTATTGCACATGAACCTATGTCCTTTTCTTCAAGAAAAGAGAAGGAACCTAAATTTGACATTGCCAAATTTGTGTGGGAACAGAAGGACTCCGCTGCTGCTCAAAGACAATCCCAAATGCAGTCTAAAAGGAAGAAGGAGTTTGGGGAAGGTTCCAAAGAACCAGACCAAGAAAACATGATGATCTGAAGTCACAAAAAGGATTTGGTTATCCGAAATCACACTACTCAAGATAATGACTCAATCTTCTTAGATCTGAGTTCATTCGTCCCAGATACTAACTTGGGGATCCCAGACTATGCCACACCAGATGATGACTTAATTATCTACGATCAGGTTATCCTTGACCTCTATGGCATAGAAGATGATGATGTCACAGGATCCAGTACCTATGATCCATCTGAAGCTGATTCTATGGAGGCATACTCAGAGTACAGTGATGAATCACTTGTTGATGATCCTACTGAAGGATACATCGAAGGAAGTCAAGATTCCTAATAAGACTCCAATGGATATGTTAAGGACACTACAGAATCCTCAACTGAATCTGCTGAAGGATAATATCCATCAATATTCATGAACCGACCAAGAGAACTAAAAGTTTTCAAAGTTGATGATTCATAGGAGGGAATGACAGATGAGCAGATTACAGAAAGGAGACCAGAACCTCCAGCACCAAAATTGGTTGGTGCTGGATTCCACACCTTTAATCTTGATGATGTCAGAGTGTCCAGGTGGCCCTAGAGGATCCAAGACTTCTATACTTGGATGGCGACAAAGAATCTGGTTGAGTAAGAAAAGTACTTGATCCTGTCAAAACTCACTTTAAGGTTCTCAGTAATCCTGAGAAATTGGTGGAATTCACTTGGGATGTAAGATAAGAACATCTTCCTCACATCCCAAGACTTTGCCTACAACATCAGAATATTGCAATAGGTATTCTGTGCTGATACAGGCCAAAGGCAAGAAAAGCTGCAATGACAGTTCTTCAAAATAAAGTGTGTCTCATTTGAAAGGGACATCATCGATGTTCATTTTCAAAAGATGGCAAGGATATACTTCGAGTTAGGCGGAGATCCCAGCCTAAAGCAAGCCTTCATTTTGTTGTTATCAAAGATGCTGTCAGACCATACTATAAGGATAATTGAGGAGAAATTCCAATCCATAACAATCCCACAGGTTGGATACATCAGACAAGAGATCTTCCACACTAGATGATATCTACACAAAAAGATCTGTACTGAAGCAGATCATTCAAAGTAATCCAGTCATAGATAAAGCCTGCACTAGATCTGATCTTATCACTAGATCAGATAGCTCTTACCATACACCCAGGCAACATAAAAGATTTAGGTAGTTCAAATAGTTCAAATGGCCAAAGCCTCCAGACGAACATTCCAAGTTCATCAGGCATACAAAATACTTCAGGAGAAGAAGCCTATGCAATTCCCAGAAAAATGACAGATGCTTCATCTGTAACAAAAGTGGTCATTTTGCAAAGAATTGTCCTCAAGCTAGAGGGTCGACCTAGATTCTTACTAAAACTAAGGATTACACAGGCATCAAAGATGATGATATTGAATCTGTATTCTCATTGAAAGATGAACCATTGGAGAAAACACTTTTCTCCTTGGATGTATATGAAGACATGAATAGCCACTACCTTACTTTTGAACCTGAAGATATAATCCATAACTTACACCGATTGTTGGCCCCTATGTCCCAATTGATATCTATTATCTAAATGGGAGAAACCAATCCGTGTTATTGCTTTCATAGATACTGGTGTTGCAGCCTTAATGTTGAATCCGGCTATCCTTCCCAAGGATCAATGGATTCCATATTTCAAGAAATTCAACACAGCAACTGATGCAATCTTGACTACCATGTTCATAAAAAAGCATCCGATCATAATCGAGTTCTTTCCAGGATTGAAGATCATACCTAAGCTATATGGCTCAAAAGTCCTAGGAAAAGACCTCATTATTGGTTTTGATATCTACACCTACTTCATAGATCGACTCAAGATCGAGGCCAAAGGAATAACCTTCAAAAGGCAGTTCAAGCCATATTCATCAGTTACACACTTGTTCGAGAACCCATATACTAAACAAGTTAAAATGGAGTAGTGATATGCCAAACCACACAAAGGGTTATTCAAAAAGGTGGCGACAAACCAAATTCTCATGATGTCAAGACCACCAATAACCCATTCATCTAGGCT
Source organism: Jaltomata sinuosa (assembly GCA_003996215.1). Taxonomy (NCBI): domain Eukaryota; kingdom Viridiplantae; phylum Streptophyta; class Magnoliopsida; order Solanales; family Solanaceae; genus Jaltomata; species Jaltomata sinuosa. The sequence goes on along the minus strand of QJPP01002501.1, from coordinate 164,169 downwards.
GGCAAATCATCCACCAGAATTATTCAGCCAATATATAGACCCCTTTGACCCATCCATCCTTATGGAATGAAGGACGTTCTATGAACTCCATACCTTCAGACAACATAGTGGATCCATTCTTAATCCTTTTGGAGTCAACCCCGAATACCCATTCTGTTATATATTCATAGCACTTGCCAATGACTTCTCACAAGAGCTGCTATGGTTTTTCTGGCACTTATGTCACCAGTATTATATCCTAATGGAATTCAAGTGCTAAACATTTCGAGTATTTGACAAGATTGTCTCTGAGCTATAACGTTTTCTACTATGGTTTTGACCATAAAAATTATGGGTTCAATGTTTCAAAGGCTCCTAAAACACCAAGATATTTATGCTACATCGCCCAATATAGATCATTGATGGTAAGGTCCATGCTCAACCAGAAATCACATTTTGATGGAAATTTACTGTTTCAATGCTATCCCTGGAAGAAGAATATCATAAGGCACAATGATTCATTATCCAAAAAAATAGGTGCATACCAAAAGAGATATGGCCAAAAGAATGAGCATGCTAGAATTACACAGATCATCATCCCCACTAGGAAAAAGTCTGACAAGCGACAAAAGAATATCCAATCCCCTGTGAGATTATCAGAGATGAAGTCACTCAGGCCATCAAAAGAATAAAATTAACTATGCCACTTCAGGACACACAAAGGGAGCATAATACAGTAGGACCATCTAACAAAAGAGGTTACTACACAAGATCAGTGAAAAGACGCCTGGAAAATAAAAAATCTTTTAAGAAGAAGCATGGAATCTATAGGTTGATGGAAGAAGGATACTCAAGCCTGCCTTCAACATCTTCAAACAGTGCTCCATCAGATGATGTTGAATGATGCATGCATGGTTACAAGGTTTTCACCAAGTTACCATGACAAAATTACCCGTACCAAGGTTAATGCCCACCAACTTACAACCATCTTACCCACCTGCTTATAAGTTGCCTACACACCAGCTTGCAAGTTGCTTAACCACCTGCTTGCAAGAGAGAAGACAAAGGTGGACCCCACTGTCACATGCTATCACATATAAATATTTCAGCTTTCAAAAGTTTGTAGCAGCTTAGTAGTACTTAAGTTTTTGTTTTTATTTTATAGGCTCCATCACATGCTTGTTAGGGCCACATTGAATAAAGTAGATATAATGGTGTGCTCGTATAGGGATTTACTATTTTTAGAGATTAGGATAAGGCATTAGTATTTTTATAATGGTGGTCCACATAGGATAAGAGTTGCTATTTTTAGTAAGTCAATTTGTATTAATGTAACACCCTATAATCCAAACCAGCTATCGAACTCTGAACCCAGTGAATTTTCTGCAACTGTAGGTCACCACGGGCAGTGCCACGGGCGTCTTAACTCAGACGGCCTATGGGAACCTGCCGTCGGGATCTCCTAATAGTTCTTTCTCCATCACCTCAGATTCCCCGATGGGCTAGGACATGGGCATCGTGGGTACAACGACCCATGGGTGCAAGCCATTGGATTGATCCAGGGATTCTTTCCCCTATCTGCCCTTCCTCGACGGGAAACCTCATGGGCATTGCAGTCGCGACGGGACATGAGAGCTCATTATCAAAATTATCCAGTAGACCCAGACCCCAAGTACCCTTATCCGATGCCCTAGCGATGGGCCGTCATGGGCACGACGCCTGTCGGGCAGCCCGTGAGACGAAATTTTTCCTGCGCTTTTTGAACTTAAGTGAGGGGTAAATTGGTCTTTTTCCCTATTATTTAATTCCTAAGTGAGGTAATTTTGATAATTTTTAGTAGGGTTCCTACCCCATTTATCCTAAGTCTCTCATTATCCCTCATTCATCTATCAAATTGGGAAAAGAACTCCTTAAAGCTCCAAGTCCCAAGCTCCAAGTCTCAAGCTCCAAGGCCTCCTTTTCTTTTCAATTTTAGTTGGGTTAGCTTCAATCAAGGTATGTGGGTATTCAATAAGGGATTTCTTTTACCCTTAATCCCAAAACCCTCAAGTTTTACCTTTATTTATGAATTCATGAAATTAAGGTTTATGCCCAAATTTGGGAAAAGTCATGGGTTTTGTTTTAAAGCTTCAATTCATGATTTCACATTCATTAACCATGTTTTAATTATGATTCCTTGCATATTTTCAAAAGCCCATATGTTAAGTATGAATTCTAGCATGATTCTTTTAAATTGCATGGTTTCAAGTATAAATTTTGGCATGTTTAGATAACATGGTGTCTTGATTATGAAAGTGCATGCATAATTTTTCAGGTTATGATTATAGAAAAGAAGGGATATCTTGAATTATGAACATGCACAATTTTAAGACTTATGATATGAATTTGCATGACATAAGATATGTCTCTACGCTTTATGAACAGATTTGACATTAGATATGTCATTAGTTACGATCAGTTCTGGATCTAGATATGCATCAGTATTATATGAGCTACACATATTATTTTGGGAGTAGTATTTAGCACCGAGTTGGATAGGGTTAGAGTACCCTTAGTCTTAGAACTACGTTCCCCCGTAGGTTCTAAGTCCCCTTAGTTAGGCATTAGATTTAGTGATCACGCCATAGTCATGCCTTTATACCCTGGCAAGGTATATTGGGTCCTTTCGATTGGGCGTATACATCGTATTCCATGTAGCTTATATGGTCTATGTCGGTTAGAAAACCTCCCACAAAAACAGTATCAGGTTTTAAAATGCATTGACTCTTTGCTTTCAGACATCAGGACTATTATGATTACTATGATATTTTGTATATCTTGATTGGGCATCGTATTGAGTCTCTTGCATTTAAGTTGTACACTTATAGCATGATTTCAGCTTTACAAGTTTATTTAACATGCTTATCTCAGATTTCTTTTTATCTCATATATTCAGTACATACCATATAGCATGCTTATCTCAGATTTTTGTTTATCTCATATATTCAGTACATCCTATAGTACTGACGCATTTTGTGCTGTATCCTTTTTACGATGCAGATTCAGGCACCTGCCCTCAGACTCATTACTAGACTATGCCAGACATTTAGTTGATTATTGGTGAGACTTTATTATTTGAGGACTAGAGTTAGAACATCTATCTTTATGCTTTCATTTCAGATTTGAAATTAGCTGGGGTCTTGTCCCAGCAACTCTTTATGACTGTTAGAGGCTTTTCAGATATAGACAGTATGCAAGTCTCCTTTTGGATTTGTATTCCTGTTTGACTTGATCATCAATACATTTGACTTCGGATCTTCATATTATGCTTCCGCTTATCTATTTATTTATCTGAGTTATTCTATGACCAAGGGTTAGCTTAGGGAACTTGTAGTCCCAATTCCCATGTTATGTCAAGAGGGTAGCCTCGGGGTGTGACAAACTTGGTATTAGAGCCTCAGGTTCAAGAGTCCTAGGATGTTTGAAAGCCGCATCGAGTAGAATCACTTTCATGTGTGTGAAATGCGCCACACTAATGGGAGGGAAGCTATGGGATGTCTTAGAAAAACTTCACTTCTTTCATGATCATATCGTGCGATAGAGTTTAACTTTTAATACACCTCTAATCCTTTTTTTGTACATTTCAGATTATGCCTCGATATGCTATGTCTTACCGAGCCGCTCAAAATGCTGCTCCTCTAATTCCAGCCCCTGAGGACATGAATAAGGAGTTCAGGAATGCCATGCATATGAGAACCCAGACCATGGCCGCTCAGGCCAACCAGCCGGCTCCTATACCCATCCATCCTCAACGTGGGGTAGTGGCCTGAGTTCATGATTTTATCTGTATGAACCCACCTGAGTTTTGGGGTTCGAAAGTGAGTGAGGATCCACTAAATTTTATTGATGATGTGAAGAAAATATTTGATGTGATGCAAGTGGCTGGCGTTGATAGTGTCGAATTGTCATCTTATCAACTCAAGGATGTAGCTCATATCTGGTTCACACAATAGAAGGAAGCTAGGACTAGAGACGTTGTCCCTATGACTTGGGAGTATTTCAAGAGGTCTTTTCTCGATCGGCTCTTCCCGAGGGAGTTACGGCAACCAAAGGCTGAGGAGTTTGTGAACTTGATATACGGATCCATGACTGTTTAGGAGTATGTACTGAGGTTCACTCAGCTCTCCAGGTATGCTCCTGCTATGGGGGCTGACCCATAGGATCAAATAAGCAAGTATATCTATGGGGTCTCATATTTGGTAATGAAGGAGTGTAGATCTGCTATGATGTTGAGTGACATGAGTATCTCCAGACTTATGACTCATGCTCTCTAGATTGAGGGAGACAAACTTAGGGAGATGGCTAAGGAGAACAAAAGAGTCTGATTTGAGGTTTCCAGATTTAGCCATCAGAGATTCGGAGGCGGACATCGATCTTCCTTTCAGAAGAGATTATTAGGACCTGTGCATTATACCGCTAGTGCTCCGTCTCAGGCCTCCAGGCCTCATCATGATCAGTCTGGTAGAGGTACGGGCTCTTATTCTTGGAGGAGTAGGGCAAAGGGGCTTCCTACCGTGTTTTCACCAAATATGGAAAGAATCATCCCAGTGAGTGTCTAGCTGGTAGAGCGAGTTGTTATGGATGTGGTAAGGTTGGTCACAGGATTTGAGATTGACCTTCAGCTAAGAGGGGACATGGTGGTAGCAGGACTCAGTTTGCCCCAGTAACTCCAGGAGGTCGACCAGCCCAGCAGGGAACTGCTTCTAGTTCTAGTAGTCAGCACCAGAACTGTCTTTATGCCATGTCCTCTCGACAGGACCAGGAGAGTTCACCAGACATCATTACTCGTATGTTAAAAGTCTTCTCTCTAGATGTTTATGCTTTGTTGGACCCCGGTGCCTCCTTATCTTTTGTGACCCCTTATGTAGCATGCAAATTCAAAATTTATCCTGAATTGCTTTTAGAACCCTTTTGTGTTTCTACTCCTGTTGGTGAGTCAGTCCTAGCTAAAAGAATCTACTGAAATTTCCCTATCTCAGTCCTTCATAGAGTCACTTCGGCAGATCTAGTAGAGTTATAGATGAATGATTTTGATGTTATTCTTGGTATGGATTAGTTGTATGCTTGTTATGTCTCTGTCGATTGTCGTACGCGAGTTTTCAGTTTCAAGTTTCCAAATAAACCTGTCTTAGAGTGGCAGGGTAGTCCTCCATCCTCGAAGGGTTATTTCATATCTTATCTTAAGGCTAGAAAGATAATTTCTAAGGGTTATGTTTATCATATAGTTTGGGTTATGGATCCGGAGTCCGAAAGCCCATCCATTCAGTCTGTTCCTGTTGTGAATGAGTTCCCAGAAGTGTTTCCAGAAGATTTGTCTGGAGTCCCTCCTGAACGGGAGATCGACTTTGGGATAGATATCCTTCCAAATACAAATCCTATCTCTATTCCTCCCTATAGAATGGCTCCCGTAGAACTTAAGAAGTTAAAGGATCAGTTGAAGGATTTTCTTGACAAGGGTTTCATCAGGCCTAGCATTTCTTCATGGGGTGCCCCAGTTTTATTTGTGTAGAAGAAGGATGGTTCCCGTAGAATGTGTATTGACTACCGTCATTGGAACAAGTTCACAATCAAGAATAAGTATCCCATTCCTAGGATTGACGACTTGTTCGATCAACTTCAGGGTGCTAGTTTCTTCTCCAAGATTGACCTTAGATTCGGTTATCATCAGCTTCATGTTAGAGAGTGTGATATTCCAAAGACAACCTTCAGAACTCGGTATGGTCATTATGAATTTGTGGTTATGTCTTTTGGTTTAACGAATTCTCCTACCGCCTTTATGGATTTGATGAACCGTGTGTTCAAAAAGTACTTGGATATGTTTTTGATTATTTTCATTGATGATATTCTTATCTACTCTCAGAGTAATGAGGATCATGCGGACCATTTGAGAGTTGTATTGCAAACTCTCAAGGATCGGCAGTTGTTTGCTAAGTTTAGCAAGTGTGAGTTTTGGATGCAGTCTATTGCTTTCCTCGGTCATATTGTGACTAGAGATGGTATTCGAGTTGATTCTCAAAAGATTGAGGCAGTAAAGAACTGGCCTAGACCCACTTCCCCGTCTAATATTAGGAGCTTTCTGGGTTTGCCTGGTTACTACAGGAGATATGTGGAGGGGTTTTCTTCCATTGCTGCCCTTTTGACGTGATTGACTTAGAAGAAGGTGGAATTTCAGTGGTCTGATCTTTGTGAGTATAACTTTTAGGAATTGAAGACTAGGTTGACCACAGTGCCAGTGTTGACCCTACTAAAGGGTTCGGATGACTTTGTTGTGTATTGTGATGCTTGTAGAATTGACTTGGGTTGTGTTTTGATGCAACGTGGTAAGGTGATTGCTTATGCTTTCAGACGGCTTAAGATCCATGAGAAGAACTACCCTACTCATGATATTCAGTTAGTAGTTGTGGTCTTTGCCTTGAAGATTTGGAGACATAGCTTAGATGGTGTGCATGTGGATGTTTTCACCGATCATAAGAGTCTTCAGTATATGTTCTTTCAGAAGGAATTGAATCTGCGTCAAAAGAGATGTCTTGAGCTTCTTAAGGATTATGATATGAGTGTGCTTTACCATCCGGGTAAGGCCAATATTGTGGTGGATGCACTTAGTATATTGTCCGTGGGTAGTGTGCTTCAGTTGAAGATAGAAAGAAGGAATTGGTTAAGGAGGTTCATAGGCTTGCTCGGTTGGGAGTTTGCCTTATGGACTCGACAGAAGGTGGTGTTATTGTTCTGAATGGTTTTGAATCATCTTTGGTAGCTGAAGTGAAGGCAAAGCAAGACAATGATCCTATTTTGCTTCAGCTAAAGGGTGCAGTCCATCAACAAAGGGTTGAGGTTTTCTCCCAAGGGGGAGATAGTGTGCTTCGTTATCAGGGTCGATTATGTGTGCCAAATGTAGATGGGTTGAGACAACAGATTTTGACTGAGGCTCACAGTTCCATATATTCTATTCACCCTGGTGCCACCACGATGTACTGTGATCTACGGGAAGTCTGTTAGTGGAATGGTATGAAGAGGGACATAGCCGGTTTTGTGGCTAAGTGTCTCAACTGTCAGCAAGTGAAGGTAGAGCATTTGCGACCGGGTGGCATGACTCAGGATATTGACCTTCCTACTTGAAAGTGGGAAGCGATCAATATGGACTTCATTGCAGATTTTCCTCATACTCGAAGGCAACACATTTCTACTTGGGTGATTGTCGACAGGATGACCAAATCATCCCACTTCTTGGTTGTCAAGACTACTGATTCAACTGAGGATTATGCCAGACTCTAAATCCATGAGATAATCTGATTTCATGGTGTTCTATTATCCATCAATTCAGATAGAGGTACTCAGTTTCCATTCCAGTTTTGGAGATCATTTCAGTGAGGTCTTGGTACCCGGGTGAAACTTAGCACAACTTTTCACCCATAGACGGATATCCAGGAAGAGCGTACTATTCAGACTTTGGAGGATATGTTGAGAGCTTGTGTGATTGATTTCAAGGGTAGTTGGGATGATTAATTACCTTTTATTGAGTTTTCCTACAACAACAACTTTCACTCTAGCATCCAGATGGCTTCTTATGAGGCACTTTATGGTCGGAGGTGTAGATCTCCTATTGGTTGGTTTGAGGTAGGTGAGGCAGCTTTGATTGGTCCAGATTCAGTTCATGAGACTATAGAGAAGGTTTATACCATTAGAGAGAGGTTGAACACCTCCCATAATCAGCAGAAATCATATGCGGATGTGAGGAGAAGGGAATTGGAATTTGAAGTTGATGATTGGGTTTTTCTGAAGGTGTCACTCATGAAGGGTATGATAAGATTTGGCAAGAAAGGGAAGATTAGTCCCTGTTTTGTAAGTCCTTATCGGATTCTGAGGAGAGTTGGTAGCGTTGCTTATGAGTTGGAGTTGCAAACAGATTTAGAAGCGGTTCATCCAGTTTTCCATGTTTCCTTATTGAAGAAGTGTGTTGGTGATCCGTCCTTGATTATTCCCTTTGAGGATGTGGGTGTGAAGGATAGTCTCACTTATGAGGAGGTTCTCATAGAGATTCTTGATCATCAGGTTTGGAGGTTGAGAAACAAAGAAGTCGCTATGGTAAAGGTCCTTTGGAGGAATCAGCTAGTCAAGGGAGCTACTTGGGAAGCAGAATCAGCCATGAAGGCCAAGTACCCTCATCTCTTTCCTTTCGATCCAGTTTCTGCTTGAGGTAGCAATTTCCTCATTAGTATGTCTGTCCTATTCAATTCCATCAGTTTCTTCATGATCATAGTATGCATTCATGTTTTGTTTTTTGAAGTTGATTCAGTCATGTTTTAAGTTGCGAGTTTGGTTTTTCATGCTTATTTTTTAGTTTTTATGTTTTGTTGCTTGGTTGGGCTATTTCTTTCCAGTTTTCCTTACTTAGTCTTCATTCGAGGATGAATGGCCTCAAGGGGGAGATATTGTAACACCCTGTAATCCGAACCAGCTATCAAACTCTAAACCAAGTGAATTTTTCTGCATTTTCTGCAACTACAGGTCACCATGGGCAGCGCTACGGGAGTCGTAGCTCAGATGGCCTGTGGGAACCTGCCATCGAGATCTCCCAACAATTCTTTCTCCATCACCTCAGATTCCTCGATGGGCGAAGCCACGGGCATCGTGGGTGATGTGCCGGGATTCTATGGCACATTAGACGCCTTTAACTAAGAATACTCGCGAGTTTTCAAGCAACTTTTGTGGTTTTTGATGTTTTATTGTTATATTTGTAGGGAATGGAGCTAGAGATAGAAACGAAAGAAAAAATGTTCAAAAACCTCAACTGGTTACGCTTGACGTCAGGCATGACTGACGGTCACACCTGTGATTGGCCGTCAGCCAGGCCACCAGGACGAGACAGCAAGTCATCGAGCACTGCCTAGGAGTGACGGCCCGTCTAATGGCCCGTCACTGACCTGACGGACCGTCACCCAAGCTACCAAGATAAAACGCACTCCTCAAATGCATTTTTACCCTATATACATGTAAGTCGTCGAGCAGGTGACGACTTACCTGAAAATTTGTCATAAAACGCATATAAAGTTGTAAGTCGTCACCTGCTGGACGACTTACCTGAGAATTTTCCTGGAAGCTCACTGTTTAGCAGTGATGGCTCAAGTGACGGCCAGTCACATTCGTGACGCCTCCATCAGGCGACCCGTCAACGCGACGCGGGATTCTAAAAATTCTATTTTTGGACTTTATTTCCTGGACTACTATAAATACCCTGTGTTAGGGTTATTTTATTATTCATTAACTAATATTTGTCAGACGCTTGAATGAGTTTTGAGAGGAGAAAACACGACATAAACTCGTTTTTCTTCCTCTTCTTCCATTGTTCTTGGGATTTTCACCATTGTTGCTGGGATTCTACGAAGTTCAAAGTAAAGTACTAATTTTCTATTGTAAGAATTCTTTCTTCTCATATGAATACTAGTATTTATTTACTTCATTTTGCTAGTATGAGTGGCTAAACTCCCCACAACTAGAGTTGTGGGATCCATGGCAAGAGTAACAACGTAGATTCCGGGTAGCATTGGGTTCACTTTATATGTTGTCACATCGTTAATCATTCATTATTAATGTTTTCTAGTGGTTTCAAACATTAGGACATGCCTAGGTTTAATTTGCTTGAGCAAAGGGATTAAAATCGGGAAATTTGATTAACTACGAGGATTCGAGACTACCAACTCTCGTCTTATGATTAATGCTGTAACTAGATTAATCTACTTGATGTTTAGGATTGAAATAAGAAAGTTCACCTTTTCAAGTTCGAGAGAATTGAAAAGGAAATTCATCTATTTGGTTGAGAAACGTTTAGATGATACCATTAATTCAATCACATCGTGATATGCATATAGAAAGAACCCGGTTAAGCTTGAGTCAAAACTGTTACGACGCCATGGTGAACACTTCCCTAGTTCATTCTCATATTGATTATTACTCGTTGAAACTCGTACATTATTATTTGCATTTTTCAAATATTGATCACACAAACCCCCCTCATTTACCGGAACTTATTGATTACTAGTCAACTAAGTCACTAACGACTTAATTTGCACCTTATTCCCTGTGGGATCGACCCCAACCTCTGTTGGGTTCTATATTTGACGGCGACTACTTACGCTTCTTAATTTGGAGTCATAATTTGGGCGTATCAAATTTTGGCGCCGTTGTCGGGGAATACGGTTGTTTATTAAGTCCGGTGTGTTTATTTGACTCTTAGTCATATTTCCTGCTTTTACTTATATTTGTTGTTTTTGTTTGTTATAGGGTACATAGTTGTGCATGCCAAGTACCCGGCTCTCGGGTGAATCAACATTACCTTACGATCCCGAGCTTGCTAGAACGTTAAGGCAAACCATTAATGCACAATAACAAGAGGCAGCAAGACTAGCTGCAGCTCAGCAGGCCTAACAACACGTAAATGTTGATGATATTGAGGACGATGTTGGGCTGGATGATGAGGCTGCAGCGGGTGATGGTAGAGTTGTAGAGCGTGTTGAAAATATAGCCCCCGTAAACCAAAAGCAGCAGCAGAGGGGTAGAGGTCGACAACAACCAAGGAAATTTGATTTGGATGATGATGAGGATATCGACTTAGATGGAGTTGGTGCCACGGGCGCTATTGCGCTTCCTCTGCTATTGCCTGGGGCCAAGTTCAACATTACTAGCACAATGCTCCAGCTGTTGAACTTAAAGGGACTGTTTTGGGGTGTTGCTGGTGATGATCCAAACCGACACCTGATGAATTTTGTGGGTATCTGCAAGTCATTCAAATTGCCTGGAGTAAGTCAGGCAGCGATCAGGCTCAGGTTATTTTCGTTGTCTCTATCTGATGAGGCAACATTATGGTTGACAGAGCTAACCTCCGACTCTATCACAACCTGGGGAGAGTTGAAAGGAGCTTTCCTATAAAGATTATTTCCTCCCTCTAGGATGATTCAGTTGAGGGATGAAATTAGCAACTTCAGACAACAACCTCATGAGGCTTTACATGAGACCTGGTTGCGGTTCAAGAAAAAGCTGACACAATGCCCAAACCATCAGTTGATCGATAATTTTTTGATGCAGACATTCTACAGGGCACTGAATTCGGCTACCAAGCCGACACTGGATAATGCAGCAGGTGGAGCATTTATGGGTATTACCTTTATCGATGCCACAACTATTTTGGACTGGCTCACTAGAACCAACAGGGCTTGGCATACACGGGATACAGAGGTAGCTGCTAGTACTTATGCAGTCGGTATATCAGCGGAAGAACGCAGGAAAGAGGAAGAGCGGGACCAAGATATGGCCCATCTAAAAACGCAAATGGACCTACTGACAAAACATTTGTTGTCAGGAGGGATGGAGAAAGTGAAAGTTGTGGGTTCCCAAGGTAGAGCAGCAGAGTTTGAATCTGATGAGGAGGCAAATTATGTGGGTGGTTTCCAGGCTTATGGCCAAGGAAACCAAGGTCGGAACAATTACTATGAAAAACCGAGTTATAAGAGTCGAGAACAAGGTGATTGGAGGAGCAAAGACGATAGAGGTGGATTATACATACCACCTGGGAATCGTGACAAAGCTAGCAATGAGTCAGGGACGTCCAAACTAGAGAATATGATGGCTAAGATGCTGTTGAAGGTAGAATCGACTGAGTAAAGGAGATGAGGACTGAATTATCAGCAATGAGTCAGGTAGTGGATTCACATTCCACCTCGAACAAGCAATTAGAGCAGCAAGTGAGTCAAATCTCAGCATCTCTAAATCAAAGAAAGACAGGTACCTTGCCGAGTGACACCATTCAAAACCCTAGGAATGATGGGAGTTGTATGGCGATCACTACGAGAAGCGGTAAAATATTATCGGAATCACATCCGGTAATTCAGACTCAGAAAGGTAATGTTGCTGAGGAAGATGAGTTAGTAGATGCTGAAAATATGGTCGATGAGGGTGTGAGAGTATCTGTTGAAAAACCCGCTGTGGTAGAGGATGCTACTCAAGTGCTCACGGATAAAAGCAAGGAAGTTGAAAAACTTCCAACTATGATACCTCGACCACCGCCTCCTTTCCCACAACGGTTGAAGAAGAAGAAAGTGGAAGATAGCAAGTTTCTAAATTTCATGACCATGCTCAAGCAGATATTAGTGAACATCCTACTGGTGGATGCTCTTGAACAAATGCCATGATATGCCAAGTTCATGAAGGACTTGATTACCAAGAAGAGGTCAGTGAGCTTTGAACCAGAAGATAACCTCTACCACTGCAGTGCTATTTCTTCAAGATCGTTAGTGGAAAAGAAGGAAGATCCAGGTGCTTTTACTGTTCCCTGTACTATTGGGAAATTCAACTTTGAAAAAGCCTTATGTGATCTTGGTGCTAGCATCAACTTGATGCCGCTAGCAGTCTATAAACAATTGGGTTTGGGAGCTACCAAACCAACTACCATGAGGGTGTTAATGGCTGACCATTCAGTAAAGTGACCGGTGGGAATATTGTCTGATGTGCTGGTAAAGGTTGGTAAGTTTATATTCCCAACTGACTTTGTAATCTTAGATTGTGAAGTGGACTTTGAAGTACCCATAATCTTGGGACGACCATTATTAGACACTACAAGAGTGTTGGTCGACATGGAAAGAAACGAACTGACATTCAGATTAAACAATGAATTGGTCAAGTTTGATGTGTGTAAATTGATGAAGCTACCAAGAGACATGAGGGTGGTCTCGGTTATCAATGTTATTGATGAAGCCCCTACGGATGTGCATATTGAGAAGAAGGGTTTTGTTGAGACCCTAGCTGTGATGAGAATGATGTTGGGATCGCAAAAAGAGAAACCTATAGAGGAAGGCGGTGAGAACAAATCAAGGAAAAGAAAACACCGCAAGAGAACCAGCAAAGAAAAAGAGTTAGAAAGAGTAAAGAAGTTGTCTCGACTAGCTGAGGAGCCGATAAAAAGAGAAAGTTAGAGCTCAACAGGATGATGTCGCTTGCACCTATTCCAGCGATTGCTCCTGCTTTGGAGACCCTGGCGGTCTCCAACATCATGCCAGACTCTGAGTCCTATGGGCTTCACAGGAATTCCTTTCTCTCACAGTTTTAGCTTTCATATGTATGCATTAGGGACAATGCATGAGTCTAAGTTGAGGGTGTTGGGATACCTGTGAGTCTTTCACTACCGAGGGTTTTTGTTGCCGGTTTTTCTTTTCCCTCCGGTGTGCTATCTAGTAGAACCGGCATGTTTAGGTTGTCATTTTAAATTTTGTTTGTGTTGTTTTCTGGTGTCTATAGAAAGCATGGCTTTTTGGAAAGTTGAACTAAAAGGAGCCCCCTCTGAAAAAGTTGATTTTGTACTTATGTTTGAAATGATTGACTGTTCTGGATTCTTAAATGTCATTGTGTGGTTGTGATTGTAATAATTATGCTTAAGCCGAGCTTTTGTTTTGATAGTTGGTAGTGGTATGGTTTCTTGGTGCCAAGTGTGTGTGAGCATATTTTTTTTATAAACTCTTACTCTGTGCAAGCATCTAGAACTTGCCTGGTCTATTTTGTTAGGATTGAAGTTAGTTGCTTAGGAAAGGATCACAGGCCCTTTTTTGTGTGCAGTCCACTTCGAAATGCAAATAATCCCTTTGATCCATGTTCTATACCTCCCTGGCAGAGGCATTTCCCCATTTCTTCCGCCCTTGGCCTTAACCGCTTGCTCCGACGGATCCGTAGCAATGAAATTGGGAAATCTTTCACGCAATAGCGTGTTTGAAGTCCTACTAAGCTAAAGAAGCAGATGAAGCATCGGGTCTTGGAGAAGAATAAGATCACAGAGCACAGCAAACCGCTAAACCATGTGCGCGTGATTGCTCGCCTATCATGAGTTTGACTTGCGCTCTAAAGCTGTCTTTTTGAGGAAGACCGGAGAGAACCTTTATGACATTCTTGTGGATAAAGCAGTCGGTGAAGCTTTTTCTTATGTTGTTTAAGACCCCTTATCGGGAAACTCTGGCAAGGTATATTATTTTTCCCAGTGGGTGCAGGCTTCATCGAAAGGCTCTCCGCCTCGTGGCATAATTGACCCTATTCTTTCAATAACCTGTCACCGTTTCTTTTTAACTTTGAATCCCTATTTTGGCCCTGGTCCTTCCTTGGATATCGTGCACCTTAACTCAGGCAATCAGCTTAAGTTGAGGGTGGCTACTATAGAGGTAAATGATATGAAAAATAGGATGGATAAGATTGGTTGTGGATAGAATGAAAATTTAGGGTGTGTGCCTAAGAAAAGAAAGAAAAAGAAACGAAAAAGAGATGAAAAAGAATTGTCAAAATAAATAGGCCGCACCTATAGCTAGAAAGAAGGGAATAAAAAGGTGAATAAGGATGGACGAAGTAAAGTTAAGTGGAAATAGTAGGTCGGTGATTCCAAGAAGGGTTTAGTCACTATTCCCCAAACGTATCCTACCTGCACCCAAAGCCTCAGTACGAGCCAAAACAAGTCCTGTAGTGATCCTGAGTGGCTTTCTGAAAAACTAAAATAGAATAGCAAGGGCAAGCTTATGGCATCGCATGTGCATTGTTTGAAATCATTTATGAGTGTGAGCGCCTTACCTAATCCCAAATCTTGTGTGTGGGACTTCTTTATGGTAAAGGCATCGATATTTCTGTATCATCTATTGACTATTGGGATAGCTGTTGTGTGTGTATGTAGAATATTCTATCATATCGGAATGACATGTTTGGATCCTTGCAAGTTAGCGTTTCACACATTTGTGTACTACCGGGGGGCTTGATTTAAATTTAATACACTGTTGAGTGGCCATGATTTGCTAAAGATATGTGTTTGTATTCGTAGTTGAGTCATCATTTTGTTTTTGTTGTCATGTTGCTTGAGGACAAGCGAATGTTTTAAGTTGAGGGTGTTGATGTGCCGGGATTCTACGGCATATTTGACGCCTTTAACTAAGAATACTCGTGAGTTTTCAAGCAACTTTTGTGGTTTTTGATGTTTTATTGTTATATTTGCAGGGAATGGAGCTAGAGATAGAAGCGGAAGAAAAAATATTCAAAAACCTCAACTGGTTACGCTTGACGTCTAGCATGACTGACCGTCACACCTGTGACTGGCCGTCAGCCAGGCCACCAGGACGAGATAGCAAGTCATCGAGCACTGCCTAAGAGTGATGGCCCGTCTGACGGCCCGTCACTGACCTGACGGACCGTCACCCAAGCCACCAAGATAAAACGCACTCCTCAAATGCGTTTTTACCCTATATACATGTAAGTCATCGAGCAGGTGACGACTTACCTGAAAATTTGTCATAAAACACATATAAAGTTGTAAGTCGTCACTTGCTGGACGACTTACCTGAGAATTTTCCTAGAAGCTCACTGTTTAGCAGTGATGTCCGTCAGGCGACCCGTCAACGCGACGCGGGATTCCAAAAATTCTATTTTTGGACTTTATTTCCTGGACTACTATAAATACCCTGTGTTAGGGTTATTTTATTATTCATTAACTAATATTTGTCAGATGCTTGAACGAGTTTTGAGAGTAGAAAACACGACACAAACTCGTTTTTCTTCCTCTTCTTCCATTGTTCTTCGGATTTTCACCATTGGTGCTGGGATTCTACGATTTTCAAAGTAAAGTACTAATTTTCTATTGTAAAAATTCTTTCTTCTCATATGAATACTAGTATTTATTTACTTCGTTTTGCTAGTATGAGTGGCTAAACTCCCCACAACTAGGGTTGTGGGATCCATAGAAAGAGTAACAACGTAGATTCTGGGTAGCATTGGGTTCACTTTATATGTTGTCACGTCGTTAATCATTCATTATTAATGTTTTTCTAGTGGTTGCAAACATTAGGACATGCCTAGGTTTAGTTTGCTTGAGCAAAGAGATTAAAACCGGGAAATTTGATTAACTACGAGGATTCGAGACAACCAACTCTCGTCTTATGATTAATGCTGTAACCAGATTAATCTACTTGATGTTTAGGATTGAAATAAGAAAGTTCACCTTTTCAAGTTCGAGAGAATTGAAAAGGAAATTCGTCTATTTGGTTGAGAAACGTTTAGATGATACCATTAATTCAATCACATCGTGATATGCATATAGAAAGAACCCGATTAAGCTTGAGTCAAAACTATTACGACGCCATGGTGAACACTTCCCTAGTTCATTCTCATATTGATTATTACTCGTTGAAACTCGTACATTATTATTTGCATTGTTCAAATATTGATCACACAAACCCCCCCATTTACCGGAACTTATTGATTACTAGTCAACTAAGTCACTAACGACTTAATTTGCACCTTATTCCCTGTGGGATCAACCCCAACCTCTGTTGGGTTCTATATTTGATGACGACCGCTTACTCTTCTTAATTTGGAGTCGTAATTTGGGCGTATCAGTGGGTACGATGACCCATGGGTGCAAGCCGTCGGATTGATCCAGGGATTTTTTTCCCTTATCCGCTCTTTCTCGATGGGCAACCCCACGGGCATCGCAGTCGCGACGGGCTATGGGAGCTCATCATCAGAATCATCCAGTAGACCCAGACCCCAAGTACCCTTATCTGACTCCCTGGACGATGGGCCATCATGGGCACGACGCCCGTCGGGCAGCCCGTGAGGCGATATTTTTACTGCACTTTCTAAGCTTAAGTCTGGGGTAAATTGATCTTTTTACCTATTCTTTAATTCCTAAGTGAGGTCATTTTGACAATTTTTAGTAGGGTTCCTACCCCATTTAGCCTAAGGCTCTCATTATCCCTCATTCATCTACCAAATTAGGAAAAGAACTCCTCCAAACTCTAAGTCCCAAGCTCCAAGTCTCAAGCTCCAAGTTCAAGCCTCCTTTTCTTTTTAATTTCAGTTGGGTTAGCTTCAATCAAGGTATGTGAGTATTCAATAAGGGATTCCTTTTATCCTTATTCCTAAAACCTTCAAGTTTTACCTTGATTTATGAATTCATGAAATTAGGATTTATGCCCAAATTGGGGAAAATTCATGGGTTTTGTTTTAAAGCTTCAATTCATGATTTCACATTCATTACCCATGTTTTAATTATGACTCCTTGCATATTTTCAAAAGCCCATATGTTAAGTATGAATTCTAGCATGATTCCTTTAAATTGCATGATTTCAAGTATAAATTTGGCATGTTTAGATAACATGGTCTCTTGATTATGAAAGTGCTTGCATAATTCTTCAGGTTATGATTTTAGAAAAGAAGGGGTATCTTGAATTATGAACATGCACAATTTTAAGACTTATGATATGAATTTGCATGACATCAGATATGTCTCTATGCTTTATGAACAAATTTGACATTAGATATATCATTAGTTACGATCAGTTCTAAATCCAGATATGCATCAGTATTATATGAGCTACACGTATTATTTTGGGAGTAGTATTTAGCACCGAGTTGGATGGGGTGAGGGTACCCTTAGTCCCAGAACTATGTGCCCCCATAGATTTTAAGTCCCCTCAGTTGGGCATTAGATATAGTGATCATGCCACAGTTATGCCTTTATACCCTGGCAAAGTATATTGGGTCCTTTCTATGGGGTGTATACATCGGATTCCATGTAGCTCACATGATCTATGTCGGTTAGAGAACCTCCCACAAAAACAATATCAGGTTTTAAAATGCATTGACTCTTTGCTTTCAGACTTTAAGACTATTATGATTACTATGATATTTTGTATATCTTGCTTTGGCATCGTATTGAGTCTCTTGCATTTCAGTTTTACACTTATAACATGATTTCATCTTTACAAGTTTATTTAGCATGCTTATCTCAGATTTTTTTTTATCTCATATATTTAGTACATCCTATAGTACTGATGCATTTCTCACTGCATCCTTTTTACGATGCAGATTCAGGCACCTGCCCTCAGACTCGTGGCTAGACTATGCCAGACATTTAGTTGATTATTGGTGAGTCCTCATTATTCGAGGACTAGAGTTAGAGCGTCCATCTTTATGCTTTCATTTTAGATTCTGAGTTAGCTGGGGTCTTGTCCCAGCAACTCTTTATGATAGTTAGAGGATTTTCAGACATAGATAATATGCGAGTCTCCTTTTGGATATGTATTCCTATTTCACTTGATTATCTATACATTTGACTTCGGATCTTCCTATTGTGATTCCGCTTATCTATTGATTTATCTGAGCTATGCTATGACCAAGGGTTAGCTTGGGGAATTTGTGGTCCTAGATCCCGTGTTATGTCAAGGAGATAGCCTCAGGGCGTGACAATTAAGCTTTTGTAGTAAGCTTCCTACCTTTATACAAAGAAAGCTAGGTAGATAGGAGAAAGCATCCAATAATTAGAGTAGTTTTTCATTAGGAAAATACTACATCCTTTGTAAATATTTCTTGATGAATAAAATATTTGATTTCTAAACTTCTGTTGTTCTTCTCTTCGGAGGCAATGGAAAGGCTGATCCTAGTTCAAGTATAGGGTCCGAAGAGTTGATCCGGTAATGCTGTCTTTGCTGCAAGGTACTATGATTACTCTGTAAGTAAACTTGTTACCAGTACAATAGTTATGGTATAATGGTTTTCTGAGATGCCTCTAATTTAAGCATAAACTTATAAGCAAGTAAATCTATTAGTATAGTAGTAACTTTTCCCAAAGAAAAAGCGTCGAGGCTAGGATTAGCCGTTTAAGCCTGAGTAATGTATGGAAAAGTTATACTACTATGATCTGATTTACCTCTTGAAATGAGTTTGGCAGACCGTCCTTCTGTGGATGAGTAGCTCATTTTGGCAAGCCATCCTTTTATGGATGGGTAGCCCTTATAGACTAAGTTTGGTAAGCCACCCTTTTGTGGACGTGAAAGCTGAGTTTTATGGCCAAGACGCCTTTATGGTTGGGCAAGCCCAGTCTGTCAGAAAAATATTGTGCTAGTTTCTATTGTGCTTGCAATCTCGTTGTGCTTTCTTGTAGTATCCCATGGTGTGCCTTGTCTGCACTTCTTATGGCCTTGCCTGGTTTGGACTGTCTCCATTTTCCCCTATATCCCTCTGTGGTATCTAAATGTTTCCAATACGTTGTACATATCTTTGTTTAGAGTCTTTGTGTCTTTACCATATACTTGTGTCGTAGCTGCTACGATAGTCCTACTATATTAGAGTCAGTCATAGTATATACTAGTCTTTTTCCAGTTGTCATAGCATAATCGAGTCTTGTTTCAGTTTTACAAAAAAGAAAAAGAAAAAGAAAGAATGTCAGAGTCACGTCCATCTTCTTCCAGTCCTTGCAAGAATAAATATGTCACCTACCCTCAATAAAATCCTGTTATGTAAATATGACTACCATTACGAGGTAGATGTCTTACCCTCAGAAAATAAAGTGTCAGAAACCTACCTGCCACTACTAAACCCATATTCTTCTTTCACCATAAAAACATGCTCTCCGCGTACTTAGATGCACCAACAAAACTACCATTTGTACCCAGATCCCAAGGAAGATGCCTAGGAAAGAACTTGTTAAAATCCTTCCTGATTTATGGGTCACAAACTATGAAGAGTTGAGAGACCCTGTTGAAGCTCTCTACTTTGCTGAACCTACCTTTGCCAGAAAACATGACAAAACCATTTCTATGAGCTTTGACCACTCTTATCTAAAAAAGCCTAATAGAACAGTCCTGCTATACACATGTACCATTCTCTTAGGAAGTTTCAAATATCATGAGTGACCATGACCGGATACAATAGTTTGATCATGAAGATCAGGGTGTATGGTGGTTAAAATGTCCCTTCATGGGGAATTGTACATGGGATATCGAGTGTGATTGTCAAGAATACCTTGACGATGACGTCGATAGGGATGAATACTATTATGCAAGGAAATTAATTTCTTGTCTCGTAGAAACCTCAGGATTTGCGACCCTTACCTACCCCAAAATTAAACCATAAGTGCCAAACCAAAAATAATCCCAATCCTCAGATGTTCATGATAAGCCCATCCATCTCCAATCATACTCCGAATTCCCATCTCAACAACCTTTTAAAAAAGATGGCATGATCTATGCTCCAAAACTACCAAAAAAGAATGTCATCTTGCCCACAGGAGAAAGGTCACACATGAGTAATATTGAAGCAATGATGAACTGGCAAACTGAGAATGCTATCAGCCAAAACAAGGCACTATCCCACCTTTGCACATCTCTCAGAAGTGTTGCTCGCACTCAGACCAAGATGATGAACAAAGTGGATACGATTGGAAATAAAGTAGAGCAAACTTCGACACAATATGATGGACTCATCAAATCCTTTGCATGGAGGATGGCAACCCTTAAGTATGATATCTGTCCACCAGGAACTTCACTTTCCCACTTCTTTGACCAATAACGCAAAGAAATGGCCTCCCTAAAAGAACAGATACACTAATTGAAATATGGTACCCTTGACCAGCCACAGCCTCAGAGTCAACCTAAAAGGTTACCTTTTTCCCCATGTCATCACAACCATACTCTCCACCGAAATTGGGCCACTCATTTACCAGTTTCCCTTCGGCTTCACACAACCCTATGTCTTTCTCTCCAAGACAAGAGAAAGAACATGAGTTTGATATTGCTAAATTTGTGTGGGAACAAAAGGACACAACTGCAACCCAAAAGCAATCCTAGAAGCATCCCAAAAGAAAGAAGGAGTTTGGGGAAGGTTCCAAGGACCAGACCCAGAAAATATGATGATCTCAAGTCACAAAAAGGATTTGAATATCCTAAATCACACTACTTCATATGATGGATCAATATTCTCATATATGAGTTCAGTTATCCCAGATGCTGACTTGGAGACTATGCCACGCTGGATGATGACTTGATTATCTATGATCAGGTTTTCCCTGACCTCTATGGCATAGAAGATGATGAAGTCTCATGATTTAGCACTTATGATCCATATGAAGCTGATCCTACAAAGACATACTCGGAGAACAATGATGATTCCTTTTTTGATGATCCCATTAAAGGATACACTAAAGAAATTGAAGATCCATATGATAGTGATCCTATTGAAGGGGACATCAAAGGAAGTGAGGATTCCTCACAAGACTCCAATGAATATGTTGAGGACACTGCATATTCTTAAACTAAATCTACTGAAGAAGAATATCCATTGATACTCATGAACTGACCAAGAGAACTAGAAGTTTCTGATGTTGATGATTCACATGAAGGAATGACAGATGAGCCAATTCCAGAAAGGAGGACAAAACTACCTACCCTAAAATTGGTTGGGACTGGATTCCATACCTTTACCCTTGATGATGTCAAAGTATCCAGATGGCCCTAAAGGATCTAAGATTTCTATACTTGGATGGCGACAAAGAATCTGTTTGAGCGAGAAAGTACGTAATCCTATCAGAACTCACTTCAAGGTTCTCCAGAATCCTGAGAGATTGGTGGAATTCACTTGGGATACAAGATAAGAACATCTTCCTCATATCCCAAGACTTTGCCTTTAATACCAGGCTATTGCAAGAGGTATTCTGTGGTGATACATGCCAAAGGTAAGAAAAGTTGTGAGGATAGTTCTTCAAAATGAAGTGTGTCTCATTTGAAACGGACATCATCAATGTACACTTTCAGAAGATGGAAAGGATATATTTCGAGTTAGGCGGAGATCCTAGCCTAAAGCAAGCCTTCTTATTAACCATACCAACGATGCTGTCAGGCCAAATTATGACGATCATTGAGGATAAATTCGAATTTATAACAATCCCACAAGTCGGATACATCAAGCAAGCTATACTCCATGAACTAGATGATATCTGCACAAAGAGGTATGTACTAAAGCAAATACTTCAAAACAATCCAGTCCTAGAAAAAGCCTGAACCAGACCTGATCTTATCACCAGATCAGAGTGCTCGTGCCATACACCCAGGCGACAAAAAATATTCAGGAGGTTCAAATGGCCAAAGCCTTCAGGCAGAAACTCCACGTTCATCAAGCGTACAAAATACTTCAGGATAAGAAGCCCGGGCAGTTCCCAGAAAAATGGCAGATGCTTCATCTACAACAGAAGTGGACATTTTGCAAGAAATTATCCCCAGTCTAGAGGGTCCGATAGGTCAATCCATCTTCTTGAAGAAATAGCAGATCATGCAGGCATTTCTCTCAGCCGAGATGACGATATTGAATCGGTCTTCTCCTTAGAAGAAGAACCAATAGAAAAGACTCTCTTTTCCATGGATGTCTATGAAGAATTAGGTGATGAACATCTCCAGATATCCAAGTCAAAAAAGGAGATCCATTAAAATGTTGATCATTTCCAGATATCCAAAGTAAAAGAAGTAAGCACCGATTACACTTCGGATGCAGAAGCCCCTCACATCCAACTGACTATTTATCCACTAAAAAGGGACAAACTAGTCCTAGTCATTGCTTTGGTGGACACCAAGGCAGCTTTGTCAATTCTTAACCCAGCTGTTCTTTCGGAAGAATGATGGATTCCCCACATTATGAAGATCAACACTGTATCAAATTGGGTCCTAACTACCAGGGTTATCACGAAGCATCCAGTCATGATCAAATTCTTTCTCGGACTATAACTCTTGACCAAACTACTTAGTTATGATATTCCAAGAAAAGACCTCATCATTGGGTTTGATATCTACAGGCAACTCAATGATCGCTTGGAGCTAAAAACCCAAGGAATATTTTTCAAGAAGCAGTTTAGGCCATATTCAATGGTATTCCACACCACCAATGAGGAGAAGATCAACGAAAAGCTAGAAAAGCATATCTTCATGCTTAATGCATAAAGGATGATCCCATCTGAAATAGTTAATTATCCACCAATGATATACCAACAATATGAGAACCCATTTGATCTATCTATTCTTGCCGATAGAAGGAGTATATGTTCACAACAAGTCCTCATGGATAAAGTAACTCCGCCCACCGCAAAGAGAAGAATGAATGTTCCATCACTAAATTGGGAACACAATACAACAGGGCCATCCAATAGGAAGAATTACTTCACTTGATCATGCAGAAGAAGCCTAGAAAACAAGGATCATCTGAAAGGAAAACATTGAACTGATTGGTGGATGGAGGAATGATATGAAAGCCCGCCATCAACAACTTCAAACAATGCTCCATTCGATGATGCAGGATGATGCAGTATGATGCTGGATAATCCATGCATGGTTAGAAGGTTTTCACCAAGTTACCATGACAAAATTACCCGTACCAAGTTTACTACCCATGTCAAGACAAATTCCCCTTAGTAGCTTACCCACCTACTTGGCAAATGACCACCCAAAAACCTACAACTAGCTTACCCACCTACTAGCCAAAAGACCAACCTACAACCTATAACCATCTTACCCACCTACTTGCCAAATGTCTACCCACCAGCTTACGACCAACTTATCCACCTACTTTCCAAATGTCTACACACCAACTTACTACCAACTTACACACCTTCTTATAAGTTGCCTACACATTAGATTTCAAGTTGCTTATCCACCTGCTTGCAACAGAAAATACAAAAGTAGACCCCACTGTCACATGCCATCATATGGCTCCAGATATAAATATTACGGCTTTCAAGAGTTTTGTAGTACATAGGTTGTCATGTATTTTTGTTTTATTAGGCTCTATCACATGCTTGTAGGGCCCAGTTTGAATAAAGTAGAATAGAATAGTGTGCCTAGATAGGGATTTACTATTTTTATAGATTAGGATAAAGCTTTACCATTTTTAGAATGGAGGGACACATAGGATAAGATTTACTATTTTTAGTAAGTCGATTTGTATTAGGATTTTTGTAGTAAGCTTCCTACCTCTATATAAAGGAAGCTAGGTAGATAGGGTAAAGAATCCAATAATTAGAGTAGATTATCATTAGGAAAATACTACACCCTTTGTAAATATTGCTTGATGAATAAAATATTTTCTTTCTAAACTTCTATTATTCTTCTCTTCGGATGGATGGAAAGGCTGATACTAGTGTAAGTATAGGGTCCGAAGAGTTGATCTGGTAAAGCTATCTTTGCTACAAGGTACCATGATTACTCAGTAAGTGAACTTGTTAAAAGTACAATAATTATGGTATAATGGTTTTCTGAGCCGCCTCTAATTTAAACATAAACTTATAAGCTATGGGTAAATCTGTTAGTAGAGTAGTAACTTTTCCTAATAAAAAGGCATCTAGGCCAGGGAGAGTCGTTTAAGCCCGAGTAATGTACAGAAAAGTTATACTACTATGATCCGATTTATCGCTTGAAATGATTTTGGCAGACCGTCCTTGTGTGGATGAGTAGCTCAGTTTGGCAAGCCATCCTTTTGTGGATGCGTAGCCCATATAGACTAAGTCTGGTAAGCTGCCCTTTTATGGATGTGAAAGCCTACTTTTATGGCCAAGCCGCCTTTAAGGTCGGGAAGCCCAGTCTGTCAGAAGACCATTGTGCTAGTTTCATTGTGCTTACAATCTCGTTACGCTTGCTTGTGGTATCCTGCGGTGTGCCTTGTATGCACTTGTTATAACCTTGCCTGGTTTGGACTGTCTCCATTTTACCATATATCCCCCTGTGGTATCAGAGCCAACCCATCCATTCTGGAGGGAGGAGAAAGTTTAGCATATGGTTTTATTCACAAAGCAATTACCGTCTACTTTACATACTGTAGTATTGTCTTTAGTCATAGATCTGTCAAAATAATCTTTTTGTTTAAGTCTTTAGTCATAAATTTTTCCAGTCCCTTGTACATATCTTTGTTTAGAGTCTTGAATCTTGACCATATACTTGTCTTGTAGTCGTTACCATAGTCCTACTATATTAGAGTCTATCATAGTATATACTAGTCTTTTTCCAGTTGTCATAGCATAATCGAGTCTTATTTCAGTTTTACAAAAAAGAAAAAGAAAAAGAAAAAATGTCAGAGTCGTGTCCGTCTTCGTCCAATCCTTGCCAGTCCTTTGCAAGAATAAATATGTCACCTACCCTCAGTAAAACCCTGTCATGTAAATATGACTACCTTTACGAGGTAGATGTCTTACCCCTAGAAAATAAAGTGTTAGAAACCTACCTGCCACTACTAAACCCATATTCTGCTTTCACCAAAAATACATGCTCTCCGTGGTTACAGATCCATTTGTTGGTCCAAAATAAACCCAAGGGAATCCAAGAATATGTTGTTGCATCAAAGCTTGACCAGAACCCTATTCTTGCAACTCAGGAGGAATAGTTTATCACGATGCAGAAACCAGAGGATTTTCCGCGCCAGTTGAAAATCCATGGCTTCACCCATATCCATTTTGGTGCTGTCAGAGTTGCGTTGACTTATCATGGAAGGAAAGGGCAACTAATTGTTGCCCATCTTCTGCTCTTTGATACTAGATACAATGAGTACCAACATGCTAACTTGGGAACCACAGAGATCACTCTAAATGCCAGGACGGTATTTTCCACTTTGTTTCCAATCTTCAACATGTCCTTGTATGATCCATATGTGACAGAGGTGCTAAACATCCAAGTCCAGATCCAAGGAGATCCGCAAGCTTGAGATTCCATACAAGAAACTCTCCACTACCAGATAGCTTGGCGAGTCCAAAACCATGCCATGGATCTTTCACTTCCAGGTGGTGAGAATGCTCTACTCTTGAACGTAGATGCCACGAAAAGAACTACCATATATACCCAATCCCAAGAAAGATATCCAAGAGAAAAATTGTTAAGATCCTTCTTGATTCATGGGTCACAAACTACAAAGAATTGAGAGACCTTGTTGAACCTCTCTGCTCATCTGAACCAACCTTCGACAAATCACATGACCAAACTGTTTCTAGGAGATTTAACCACTCCCATCTAAAAAATCCTAATAGAACAACCATTACTCTAAAGATGTACCAATCTACATACAGTCCTAAGCCAGAAGATGAGCTTGACACATTCTCTTGGTATACTTCAGATATCATGAGTGAACATGATTGCATAAAATAATTCAATCATGAAGGCCTTGCTGTGTAGTGGTTCAAATGTCCTTTTATAGAGCATTGCCCGTGGGAAATTTATTGTGGTTGTGCTAAATGTTTGGAGGATGATGATGATTATAATGTTGATGAATGGGAAATAGATTAATATCCAAAAACCAACCCGAAGGACAAAGAAAGCTCTGAAAAGGAGTTTTGCCTCCCAAGGAAATATGAATTTCTAGTTTCATACAAACCTTGAAATTGGCCAACTTTATCCAACCCACTCATAAATGAACATACCAAAACCAAAGATAAATCTGAACCTCATACATTCATGATAATCCCATCCAGCTCCAATCATACTCCCTAATTTCCATCTCAATAACCCTTTGAAAAAGATGGCATGATCCACGCTCCAAAAATACCAAAAAAAAATGTCATCTTGCCCACAGGAGAAAGATCACCCACGAGTGATATCGAAGCAACAATAAATTGGAAAACTGAGAATGCGATCAACTAAAACAAGGCGCTAACCCACCTTGGCACATCTCTCAGAAGTGTTGCTCAGACTCAGACCAAGATGCTGAACAGAGTGGAGACAATCAAGAAAAAAGTAGAACAGGCTTCCACACAACATGTTGAACTCATCAAAGCCCTTGAACGGATATTGGCAACCCTTCTGTATGATATTAGTCCACCAGGCACTTCACTATACCATTTCTTTGACCAGCTAGGCAAAGAAATGGCTTCACTAAAAGAAAATATACATCAACTGAAGTATGGGACCTTTGACCAGGCACAACCTCATAGTCCACCTAAAAAGCCTAGCTTTTTCCCCATGTCATCACAACCATACTCTCCACATAAATTGGGCCACTTCTTTACCAGTTTCCCTTCGGCTTCACACATCCCTATGTCTTTCTCTCTAAGACAAGAGAAAGAACCTGAGTTTAATATTGCTAAATTTGTGTGGGAATGAAAAGACGTAGCTATAACCCAAAAGCAATCCTAGAAGCAGCCTAAAAGGAAGAAGGAGTTTGGGGAAGGTTACAGAGAACCAGACCCAGAAAACATGATGATATCAAGTCACAAAAAGGATTTGGTTATACCAAATCACACTACTCTAGATGATGGCTCAATCTTCTTAGATCTGAGTTCAGTCATCCCAGATGTCAACTTGGAGATCCCATACTATGCCATACCAGATGATGACTTGATTATCTAAGATCAGGTTATCCCTGACCTCTATGGCATAGAAGATGATGATCTCAGGATCAAGTACTTATGATCCATATAAAGCTGATCTTATGGATACATACTCAGAGTACAGTGATGATTCACTTGCTGATGATCCCATTAAAGGATACACTGAAGAAATAGAAGATTTATATGATAGTGATCCTGCTAAAGGAGACATCGAAGGAAATGAAAATTCCTCACAAGACTCCAACGAACATGTTGAGGAGAGTATAGAATCCTCAACTGAATCTGCTAAAAAAGAATATCCATCGATATTCATAAATCGACCAAGAGAGCTAGAAGTTTCTGAAGTTGATGATTCACAAGAAGGAATGATAAACGAGCCAATTCCAGAAAAGAGACTAGAAGTACTAACCCCAAAATTGGTTGGGACTAGATTCCATACCTTTACCCTTGATGATGTCAAAGTATCCAGATGGCCCCAAAGTATCCAAGATGTCTGTACTTGGATGTCGACAAAGAATCTGCTTGAGTAAGAAAAGTACTTGATCCTATCAGAACTCACTTCAAGGTTCTCCAGAATCTTTAGAGATTGGTGTATTACACTTGGGATACAATATAAGAACATATTCCTCACATACCAAGACTTTGCCTTTAATACTAGGCTATTTCAAGAGGTATTCTGTGGTGATACAGGCCAAAGGCAAGAAAAGCTGTGAAATAAAGTGTTTCTCATTTGAAAGGGACATCATCGATGTTGACTTTCAAAAAATGGAAAGGATATACTTTGAGTTAGGCGGAGATCCAAGCCTAAATCAAGCCTTTATCTCGTCCTTAACAAAGATGCTGTCAGGCTAAACTATGACGATCATTGAGGATAAATTCCAATCCATAATGATCCCACAGGTTGGATACATCAGGCAAGCTATACTCCATGCACTAGATGATATTTGCACAAAGAGATCTGTACTAAAGAAGATCATTCAAAATAATCTAGTCCTAGATAAAGCCTACACCAGATCTGAACTTATCACCGGATCATATTGCTCGTTCTATACACCCAGGCAACAAAACAAATTCAGGAGGTTCAAATGGACAAAGCCTTTAGGAAAAAACTCCATGTTCATCAGGCGTACAAAATACTTCAGGAGAAGAAGCCCAAGCAGTTCCCAGAAAAATGGCAGATATTTTATCTGCAATAAAAGTGGACATTTTGCAAGAACTTGTCCCCAGTCCAGAGGGTCCGATAGGTCAACCCATCTCCTTAAACAAATAAAAAATTATGTAGGCATCTATATCACTCGAGATGACGATGTTGAATCAGTCTTCTCCTTAGAAGAAGAATCAATAGAAAAGACTCTGTTCTGAATGGATGTCTACGAAGAATTAGGTGATGAACATCTCCAAATATCCAAGTTAAAAAAGGAGATCCATTCAAATACTGATCATTTCTAGATATCCAAAGTAAAAGAAGAAAACACCAATTACACTTCGGATGAAGAAACCTCTCACATCTAGCTGACTATCTATCCACATAAAAGGGATAAAATAGTCCAAGTCATTACTTTGGTGGACACTGGGGCAGCTTCATCAATTCTTAACCCAACTGTTCTTCTGGAAGAATAATGGATTCCCCATATTATGAAGATCAACACTGCATCAAATGGGGTCCTAACTACCAGGGTTATCACGAAGAATACAATCGTGATCAATTTATTTCCTGGACTACAATTTTGGACCAAACTACTTGGTTCTGATGTTCCAGGGAAATACCTCATCATTGGGTTTGATATCTACGGGAAACTCAAGGATCACTTGGAGATAAGAACCCAAGGAATATCTTTCAAGAAGCAGTTCAGGCCATATTCAACGATATTCCACTCCACCAATAAGGAGCTAATCAGCAAAAACCTAGCTAAGCATATCTTCATGCTTAACGCACAAAGGATGATCCCATCTGGGATGACAAATTATCCACCAGCGATATACTAGCAGTACGAGGACCCATTTGATCTATCTATCCTTGCTGATAGAAGGCATCTATGCTTACAACAGGTCCTCATGGATGTAGTAACTCCGCTTGCCATAAAGAGAATAATGAATGTTCCATCACTAAATTGGGAACACAATACAGTAGGTCCATCCGACAAGAAGAATTACTTCACCAGATCATGCAAAAGAATCATGGAAAATAAGGAGCATCTGAAAGCAAAACATAGAACTGATTGGTGGATGGAGGAAGGATATGCAAGCCCGCCATTAACACCTTCAAACAACGCTCAATTCGATGATGTAGGATAATGCAGGATGATGATGGATGATGCACGCATGGTTACAAGGTTTTCACCAAGTTACCATGACAAATTACCCGTACCAAGTTTACTACCCATGAAAAGACAAATTCCCCTTAGTAGCTTACCCACCTACTTTCCAGATAACCACCTAACAACTTACAACTAGCTTACCCACCTATTTACCAAATTTCCACCCAGCTCACAACCATCTTATCTACCTACTTGTCAAATGTCTACGCACCAGCTTACAACCAGCTTACACACTTTCTTATAAGTTTCCTACACACCAACTTTCCAGTTGCTAATCCACCTGCTTCCAGCAGAGAAGACAAAAGTGGACCCCATTGTCACATGCCATCATATGTAAATATTTCGATTTTCAAGAGTTTGCATCAACTTAGTAGTAATTAGGTTGTCATGTTTTTTTTATTTTATTAGGCTCCGTCACATGCTTATGGGATTCAGTTTGAATAAAGTAGGATAGAATAGTGTGCCCGAATATGGATTTACTATTTTTAATATAGGATAAGGCTATACTATTTTTAGAATGGTGGGCTACATAGGTTAAGGTTTGTTATTTTTAGTAAGTCGGTTTGTTTGTATTAGGCTTCCTACCTCTATACAAAGAAAGCTAGGTAGATAGGAGAAAGCATCCAATAATTAGAGTAGTTTTTCTTTAGGAAAATACTACATCCTTTGTAAATATTGCTTGATGAATAAAATATTTGCTTTCTAAACATCTGTTGTTCTTCTCTTCGGAGGCAATGGAAAGGCTGATCCTAGTTCAAGTATAGGGTCCGAAGAGTTGATCTGGTAATGCTGTCTATGCTGCAAGGTACTATGATTACTCTGTAAGTAAACTTGTTACCAGTACAATAGTTATGGTATAATGGTTTTCTGAGCCGCCTCTAACATAACATAAACTTTCAAAGCAGTGGGTAAATCTGTTAGTAGAGTAGTAACTTTTCCCAAAGAAAAGGCGTTGAGGCTAGGGAGAGCCATTTTAAGCCCTACTAACGTATGGAAAAGTTGTACTACTATGATCCTATTTATTGCTTGAAATTAGTTTGGCAAACCGTCCTTTTGTGTATGAGTAGCTCAGTTTGGCAAGTTGTCCTTTTGTGGATGTGCAGCCTTTATAAGCTAATTCTGGTAAGCCACCCTTTTGTGAACGTGAAAGTCGACTTTTGTGGCCAAGCCTCCTTTATGGTCGGGCAAGCCTAGTCTATCAGAAAACCATTATGCTAGTTTCTATTGTGCTTGCAATCTCATTACGCTTGCTTATGGTATCCCGTGGTGTGCCTTGGCTGCACTTGTTATGGCCTTTCCTAGTTTGGACTTTCTCCATTTCTTCTATATCCCCCTATGGTATTAGATCCAGCCCGTTTCTTCCGGTGGTTGGAGCAGTTTAGCATAAGGTTTTATTCGCAAAGAAATTACCATCTACTTTACATATTGTAGTATTGTCTTTAGTCATAGTCCTGTCCAAATAGTCTTTTTGTTTGAGTCCTTAGTCATAAATTGTCCAGTCCCTTGTACATATCTTTGTTTAGATTCTTTAAGTCTTTACCATATACTTGTGTCGTAGTCGTTACCATAGTACTACTATATTAGAGTCAGTCATAGTATATACTAGTCTTTTTCCAATTGTCATAGCATAATCGAGTCTTGTTTCAGTTTTACAAAAAAAGAAAAAGAAAAAGAAAAAATGTCAGAGTCGTGTTCGTCTTCGTCCAGTCCTTGCAAGTCCCTTCCAAGAATAATATGTCACCTACCCTTAGTAAAACCCTGTCATGTAAATATGACTACCTTTACGAGGTAGATGTCTTACCCCTATAAAATAAAGTGTCAGAAACCTACCTGAAACTACTAAACCCATATTCCAATTTTGCCAAAAAGACATGCTCTCCGTGGTTATAGATCCATTCCTTGGTCCAAAATAAACCCAAGGGAGTCAAAGAATATGTTGTTACATTAAGGATTGACCATCACCCTATTCTTGCAACTCAGGAAGAATAATTTATCATGATGCAGATACCAGAGGATTTTCTGCGCCAGTAGAAATCCCATGGCTTACCCCATATATATTTTGGTGCTGTCAGAGTTGCGTTGACTTATCATGGAATGAAAGGCCAACTAGTTGTTGCCCATTTTTTGCTCATTGATACTAGATACAATGAGTACCATATGCAAACTTGGGAACCACATAGATCACTTTGAATGCTCGGAAAGTGTTTGTCACTTTGTTTCCAAACTTCAACATGTCCCTATATGATCCTTATCTGATGGAGGCGCTAAAGATCCAGGTCCAAATCTAAGGATCTTTTTAAGCTAGAGATTCCATACAGGAAACTCTCTACTACTAGATAGCTTGGTGAGTCCAAAACCATGCCATGGATCTTTCTTTTCCAGGTGGTGAGAATGCTCTGCTCTAGAATGTAGATACTACCAACGGAACTACCATGTGTACCCAGATCCCAAGGAATATATCCAGGAGAA
Organism: Jaltomata sinuosa; assembly: GCA_003996215.1. Classification (NCBI taxonomy): domain Eukaryota; kingdom Viridiplantae; phylum Streptophyta; class Magnoliopsida; order Solanales; family Solanaceae; genus Jaltomata; species Jaltomata sinuosa. The sequence goes on along the minus strand of QJPP01002501.1, from coordinate 132,228 downwards.
AACTTTTGAAGATCCTTCCTGATTCATGAGTTACAAATTACGAAGGTTGAGAGACCTTGTTGAACTTATGTACTCCTCTAAACCAACCTTTGCCAAATCACATGACAAAATTGTTTCTAAGAGCTTTAACCACTCTCATCTAAAAAAGCCCAATAAAATAGCCATTACTCTAAAAATGTACCACCCTACATCCGGTCCTAAGCTAGAGGATGACTTCGACACATTCTCCTATTATACTTCAGATATCATGAGTGAACATGATTGGATAGAACAATTCAATCATGAAGGCATTGGTGTACAGTGGTTCAAATGTCCTTTTATAGGACATTGTCCGTGGGAAATTTGCTGTGATTATGCTAAATATCTAGAGGATGATGATGATTATGATGATGATGAATATGAAACATATTACTATCCAAAATCCAACCTTAAGGATAAAGAGAGCTCTGAAAAAGAGTTTCAAAAAAGGTATGAGGATGGAGATTCCTTTGTCGGTTCATTGAGCCATCCAGGGAAATATGAATTTCTAGTTTCATACAAACCTACAGATTGACAAACTTTATCCAACCCACTCATAAATGAACATACCAAAACCAAAGATAAATCCAAACCTCATATGTTCATGATAAGCCCATCCAGCTACAGTCATACTCCCAAATTCCCATCACAACAATCCTTTTAAAAAGATGGCATGATCCACGCTCCAAAAATACCAAAAAAGAATGTCATCTTGCCAAGAGGAGAAAGGTCACCCACGAGTGATATCAAAGCAAAAATGAACTGGAAAACTGAGAATGCTATCGGCCAAAACAAGGCACTAGCCAACCTTGGCACATCTCTCTGAAGTGTTGCTCTCACTCAGACCAAGATGATGAACAAAATGGAAATGATCGAGAAAAAAAGTAGAGCAGGCTTCCACACAACATGTTGGACTCATCAAAGCCCTTGAACGAAGATTGGATACCTTTTATATGATATTTGTCCACCAGGCACTTCACTATACCATTTCTTTGACCAGCAGTGCAAAGAAACAACTTCACTGAAAGAAAAAATACACCAACTGAAGTATGACACCTTTGACCAACCACAGCCTCAGAGTCCACCTAAAAAACCTATCTTTTGCCCATGTCATCACAACTATACTCTCCACCAAAATGGGCCACTCATTTACCAGCTTCCCTTAGGCTTCACACAACCTTATGTCTTTCTCTCAAAGACAAGAGAAAGAACATGAGTTTGATATTGCTAAATTTGTGTGGGAATGAAAGGATGCAGCTACAACCCAAAATCAATCCCAGAAGCATCCCAAAAGGAAGAAGGAGTTTGGGGAAGGTTATAGAGAACCAGACCAATAAAACATGATGATCTCAAGTCACAAAAAGGATTTGGGTATCCCAAATGACACTACTCTAGATGATGGCTCAATCTTCTTAGATCTGAGTTCAGTCATCCCAGATGCTGACTTTGAGATCCCTGACAATGCCACGCTGGATGATGACTTGATTATCTATGATCAGGTTGTCCCTGACCTCTATGGCATAGAAGATGATGATGTTTTAGGATTCAATACTTATGATCTATATGAAGCTAATCCTACGGAGACATACTCAGAGTACATTGATGATTACCTTGCTGATGATCCCATTAAAGGATACACTCAAAAAACTGAAGATCCATATGATAGTGATCCTGTTGAAGAGGATATTAAAGGAAGTGAGGATTCCTCACAAGACTCCAATAAATATGTTGAGGAATCCCACATACCTGGTGAAGAAACTACTGATAAATCCTTTGGATTTTGGGGCTGAAGTTGAAGAAACCCTATTGCTTGTTCTTGAGAGGAAACACTTCTTTTCTTTCTTGAAACTGCTAAGTGTTGATTTAGTTTAGGAGTCATGAGGAAAAAAGAGTTAAAACCCTTTAATTTCTCCAAAAACAACTTAGGATCATAGTTAAAATAATTGGAAAAATACCAGAATGCCCCCAACTTAAAACAAAAAAGTGCAGAAAAAATCCATCGCCGGACGGGCTACCCGACGGGCGTCGAACTAGCGATGGCCCATCGTCCTGGGCATCGGAGGAGGGTAGGCTAGGGCTGGTGCCTTGTTCAGTTTCCACGATGGATTCCACAGCCCGTCGCATCCACGATGAAAGTAGTGATAGCCCATCGGAGCTGAGGAGGCCTGCGGAGGGCCGCTGGTGGTTTTCCATGGGCTTCCCTATGGCCCGTCGGAATGCCGATTCCCTTGGGAACCCCCAGCAAGCTGAGACAGACTCACACAGCCTCTGGGATATTCCCACAGGGACCCCGATGGGCCTTCGTGTCCACGACGCCTGTGGGTCAGCCCGTGGGGCTTACCTGGGGATGAAATTTTTTGAGTTCTTTCTGAGTTTTGGGTTTTAAATGATGGACTAAATTCTGGGGTGTTACATTATACTTCTTCCATTATGATACCTTCTTCATGCCTTGTGTGTCAGCTCCATGGTCCTATTTCAAATTTACGCACTCCATTCAGGTTCACGCTCATATTCAGCTTCTAGAATGACAAGTGATTACTTCAGACAACGATTCTACTCTTACTCTGTGAGTCTATAAATCGCAGCTTTATGCCCTGAGGTTTTTTATTTATGTGAACTCATGTCTCACAGTATGCTCAATCATGTTTTCTCAGTCAGTCTTTAGAAATGCCCTAATGGCTAATCAAATCATGTTATGTCATGTATATGCTCAGACCAGATTCATAAAATGGTTTGCGCTTATGATTTCCTTGCTCTAGCCATGCTTTTATGTCCAAGGTGTGAGGCACTTATGCCATTGTACTAGACTTCTCAGACTTCACCTTGAGTGGCTTTATCACGTTTAGTGTAAGTCAAGACTGATCAGCAATCCTTCATTCGTGACGTTCATGCTCCCGCTCATTTCATTCAGTGATTCTGATTTATGTTGTTATAAGCGTTAGGGGAGAAGTCCTTGTAGTAGCCTAGCTGGGAGGTAGCAGATTTCTTTTACTTGTTGGTGTACTTTTCCCACCTTGGGTTCTAGGTGTGGGTGAATTGGGAGGTAAGGATTATTCGTGCAAAATAGTTAGATGAGGAATTTTTGTATGTCCCTCTGTAGAAGTTCTTGAAGTTGCGACTCCTAATTATGCTAAGGATGAGGGGAGGAGTCATGAATAGGGTAAGCTCCAAAACCATAAGGTGACCATAGTTATAGGCCTGAATATCGTGATAAAATGCATGTAGACCCTTGCTTTGTGCAACTAGTGACCCTTTGTTTTAGGAGCTCAAGATTAGTTGGTTGTTGTGATAAGGAGAAATAATATTCCTAGACGATATTCTAAATGCAAGAGATTTAGCCGAGATAGGCTTAGGCGTGGAGAAACAGGTAGTTAGACTCAGACCTTAGTATCTATATGTGCGTTGTTGAGATTGTTAGTTGCAATTGGTAAGTGTAGTCCTTAAAAGAGGATAGTTTTCCCGTATGGATACTTCTCTCAGTTTGACGTCCCTTTCGGTTAACTGCGATTTCTAAAATATGTTTGTTCTTTATGAGTTTCAGCTAAGTACTTGCCCTTAATCCAAACCAGGCGTCAGGTTATATATTCAATTTCATGTCCCATTAATTGTTCATACACTCTCAGTGTGCATACATGTCTCATAAATCTAGCCCAATTATATTTTAGTCAGAAGTCAATTACCGCATTAGTACTTCAGTCTTTAAGGCTCGGTTGAGGGAGCTACTTGGGAAGCAGAAGCAGCCATGAAAGCCAAGTACCCTCACCTCTTTCCTTCCAACTCAGTTTCAGCTTGAGGTACTAGTTTCATCCTTAGTATGTCCCTCCGATTCTATTCCATCAGTTTCTCTTATGATCCTAGCATGCATTCATGTTTTCTGAAGTTAGTTCAGTCATGTTTTAAGTTGAAAAGTTTAGTTTTCATGTTTATCCTTGAATTTCATGTTTTGTTGTTTGATTGGGTTATTTTCTCTCCAGTTTTCCTTGCTTAGTCTTTATTCGAGGATGAATGATCCCAAGAGGGAGATATTGTAACACCCTGGAATCCGATCCAGCTTTCAAACTTAGAAAATCTGAGAATTTGGAATTTTCCAGGAATTACGGGTCTAAACCACAGGCCGTGGAATGGAGTCGTAGTTTGCCTTCTATAGGATTAGCCTCTGGTTTGAGAACCACGAGTGGATTCTATGGATCGTAGTTCATTCTACGGACCGTCTTGTCCACTTGTGGAATCAAACCTAAGGGTTGTCTATTTTCCCAGGAACCACGAGTGACTTTTACGGACCGTAGTTTGGACTACATACCATTCTGTCGACTCGTGGAACTTGATCTGAGGTCTGCCAATACTTCTTGAAAATTACGAGTTGGTCTACGGACTGTAGTTTGAACTAAAATTCGTCCTGTTGACCCATAAAACCTCTTATGCAGCTTAAACCTTGGGCCAAGAATCACTAGTGGAAACCATGAGTCGTGGTTCATTCTACGGCTCGTAGAATGCACCCGTGATCCCTGAATCTAAACTTTTTACAGCTTTTTCCTAATTAAATTCTAGGGGTATTTTTGTAATTACCCACCCTTCTAACTCCTAAATGATGTCGTTTTGACCATTTTTAGTAGGGTTTTATTCCCTAATAGCCTAAACTCTTCTCATTCTAAGCAATTCTATTCCTAAAGAAGAAAGAACTCCTTCAAGCTCCAAGTTCAAGCCTCCATTTCTTTTCATCTTAGATCTAGCAAGCTTCAATAAGGTATGTGGGTATTCAATAAGGGATTCTCTTCACCCTTATGCCCAAAACCCATAATTTTTACTTTAATTTATAAATTTATGAAATTAGGGTTCTTACCCAATTTGGGAAAAACTTATGGGTTCAGTTTCAAAGCATCAATTTATGGTTTCTCATTACTTATCTATGATTTATTTGAAGTCCCTTAATTGATTTGAAAAGCCCATGCATTAAAGATGATTTTCTAGCATGATTCCATTGAATTGCATGTTTTCAAGTGAAAATTGGCATGTTTAGATAACATGACCTTATGTATTTATGAAATTGCATGCCAAATTCTTCAAGCTATGAATTTAGAAAGAAAAGTGTGATTTGAATTATAGTTATGCTAAGTTTTATGACTTATGATATGAGAATTGTATGACATCAGATATGTCCTTATGCTTTTCGAACAAGTTTTGAACATCAGATATGTCCCTATATTTTATGAAAGGTGTAGATATGTCTACCTATGCTATGAACAGTTTTGGCATCAATATGTCACAGGTATGTTATGAGCTATATGCATGTTTTAGGAGTAGTATTTAGCATCAAGCGATGAGGGTCGATCACCCAAGTGAAAAACTATGTTGCTAGCGTAGGTTATGAATCACCCTATGGGCTTATGAAAGTGGTTCCACTCTTTGATAATGGTGTCCTGTTCTTGAGGGGGCATTAGGGAAGCTTTGCTAACTACGGTTATATAGTTGGATAATGGTGTCCCGTACCTTGGGAGGGTTCGGGGCAGCTTTGCTAACTTGGGTTATATAGTCAGATTTCATGTAGCTCGCATGGTCTATTGTCGGTTATAAGAAACTCCTGTATGAATGCTTTCAAGTTTTCTAAGCTTTATGGTATCTTATTTTGAGGTTTGACTTCTCTCTCATTCTTATTACTCAAACTATGATATTTACTTATAATTTCTTCGATTATACATGAACTCAGTTTCAAATATGTCTTAAGTATGTTTTCAAGTATATTTTTATCATAATTTACTATAATTATGCATATCTCGCACACTCAGTACATTCCATAGTACTGACCGCATACTTCTTTGTGCTGCATCCTATTATGATGTAGATTTTGTAGCCTGCTCCCCAGTTTGTGGCTAGTAGATCAGCAGCACACCCAGTCAGCTTGGTGGGTCCTCCTCCTTTGAGAACTTCGAGTTTAGTTTCATTTCAGCATTTAGTTTGTTTATTCAGTATTTTAGTATTTAGAGTTAGCTGGGGGCATGTGCCAGTAACTCGCCAGTAGTAGAGGCTTTCAGATATAGAGTCAGATATTCAGCTATTTTTGGATATTAAATCTTAGACTTTATTTGTATAACAAATTAAGTTGTTCATTACTTCAGTTAAGCTTCCGTTCTTATATTTGTTTCAGTTTTTAAGTCATGCTAATGCCAAAGGGTTATCTTTAGATCACTTGTGATCTTGAGTCCCGTGTTATGTCCATAGGGTAGGCTCGGGGCGTGATACAAAAAATCCCCCACTCATTCTAATATTAACATAAGAGAGTTTATCAGCTGAAGGAAGAATACTATGCATAATGAAGGTGTGCTCTGCATTGAACCTCCACTTAGTAAAATAATAATTTTTACTCCAGAGTCGTAGTGGTCTCAGACTTGAAATTTGACTGCTTAAGGGAAATAAAAAGTCACTGCTTATACATAATAATCAAGGTGTTACCATGAGCTTTATAGCCAGCATATTACGGCCTTGTGCTATCCCAGTTTTCATGAGTGCTTTTGAAAATAAGCTCAATTCTCATACGAAGTGGCCTACTTCTACACTCACATAGGTAAAATCTTTCGAGGGTGTTCCTGTAAGTTTAACACCCCACGTATATGAGCTACAAATTTTCATTAAGAGTTTTTTAAACTCAACCTTCACAAACTATTACAAGAAAAAAAATGCACTCACACCAATTAGGGAGGGACAAAATTTAGTGCATTTCACAACAAGTCATCATGTGGTTCACTTTTCCCATTGAACCTGGTTATAGGATCTCTAGTCCCCAGGTTGGGTTTCTTCACATATGACTCATGTATTTGTAGGCTTCAATCCCATCCCCCTTGATGTACTCCATATCTTTTCTCTTGCTAAGGCCTTAGTCAGTGGATCATCAAGATTATCACCAAATATGTCATAATTAACATTAATAGTACCATATGTCAAATTTGATCTCACATTACTGTATTCTGTCCTTATAGGTCTAGATTTACCATTGTAATATCGGTTTTGAACTCTACCAATTGCAGCAGTGCTATCACAATGAATTAAAATAGGAGGAATTAGTTTTTCAAAATAAGGTATTTGAAATAATAAATCTCTCAACCAATTTGCTTTCTCACCAGCTGAAGCTAAAGCAATTAGTTCAGCCTACATAGTAGAGTTAGAAATAATAGTTTGATTTTTTGATTTCCAACAAATAGCACCACCTCCCAAAGTAAATATATAATTAGTAGTAGATAAAGAATCACCTGATAAGGTATTCCAATCCACATCAGAAAATCCTTCAAGTACATCAGGATATTTTTTATAGAACAAAACACAAGTTTTTGTTCCAATCAAATATCTCGTAACTCTTGTTATAGCATGCCAATGTTCATTACCTGGCTTGCTAGTAAACCTGCTAAGTAATCCTACTGTATATACAATATCAAGCCTAGTACAATCAGTCACATATCTCAAACTTTCAATTAAGCTAGCGTATTCCTTTTGATTTACTACATCATTTTCACTTTCAACAGGAAAAAAGTGAACACTAGAATCAAAAGGAGTTACAACATGCTTGCAATCAAGGAAATTATATTTTTTCAAAATTTTCTCAACGTAATGTGATTGGTCAAGGAAACTTTTATCACTTGTTCTAGTAATTTTTATTCCTAGAATAATATTTGCCTCACCAAGATCTTTCATATCAAAATGACTTCTAAGAATATTTTTAGTCTCTCCAATAACATTCATGTTAGAGCCAAAGATCAATAAATTATCAAAATATAGGTAAATAATAACATGTGAATTAGTCCAAAACTTATGATATATGCACTTATCACACTCATTTATTTTAAAATCATTTTCAATCATGCAGAAATTAAATTTTTCACTTCATTGCTTTGGTGTCTCTTTCAAGCCATATAGAGATTTAGTAAGTTTACATACTTTGCTTTCTTGGCCTGCTTCAACAAAATACTCGAGTTGTCCTATATAAATTTCCTCATTTAGGTCTTCATTTAGAAAAGAAGTTTTTACATCCATTTGATGAATTTGTAAATCAAAAATTGCAGCAATAGCAATTAAAAATCTAATGCATGTAACTCTAGCTACCGGAGAAAAAGTATCAAAAAATTCTAGGCCTTTTAGTTGCTTAAAACCTTTAGTAACTAGTCTAGCCTTATATTTATCAACAGATCCATCCAGTTTTAACTTCTTTTTAAGACCTATTTGCACCCAATAGTTTTACAACCCGGTGGTAAATCAACTAACTTCTAAGTTTTATTGGATATTAGTGATTCAATTTCATTATTTACAGCCTCTTTCCAAAAAATAGCATCATGTGAAGATAAAGCTTTTTTTAAAGTGAGAGGGTCATCTCCAACATTAAAAACATAAAAATTAGGACTAAAATCTTTTTCTACTCTAGCTCTTTTACTTCTTATTAACTCAAAATCATCATTATCTTTATTTCTCAAAATATAAGTAAAAGAACTAGGTAGTGACAAAATATTTTCTTCAATCCTTTGACCTCCAGTATTTTTAGAATCAAAAGGAAATTTATTTTCATGAAAAATAGCATCACCTAATTCTGTTATAATATTACCTTCAAGATTAAAAAATCTATAGGATATACTATTTGAAGCATAACCAAAAAAAGCACAAGTAGTAACTTTTTTTACCCAACTTAATAATTTTAGAATCCATTAGCCTTACAAAAGCTAAACAACCTCAAACTCTAAGATATTTCAAATTTGGCTTATGACTTTTTCACAACTCAAAAGGTGTTAATTTAGTCTTTTTATGAGGCACACAATTCAACACATAACAAGTTGTCAAAATAGCTTCACCCCAAAAATTTAGAGGTGCATTTGACTCAATAAGCATGGCATTAGTCAATTCAACCAAAGTTCTATTTTTTCTTTCTGCTACACCGTTAGATGAAGGAGAATACGGAGGAGTAGTTTCATAAATTATTTTCAATGATCTAACAAAAGAATTAAACTCATTAGACTCATATTCACGGCCTCTATCACTTCTAATTTTATTTTATTTTTTTACCAAACTGATTTTCAACTTCATAGAGAAAAACTTTAAAATTTTCAAAAGCATCACTTTTATTTTTCATTAAGTAAACATATGTAAACTTAGAAAAATCATCAATGAAAGTGATAAAATATCTATTTTCTCCACGAGTTAAAATTCATCCAAGTTCACAAATATCAGTATGAACTAATTCTAATAAATCAGTTTTTTCTTTCAACTTGAAAATGAGGCCTTTTAGTGATTTTGGCTGTATTACAAGTCTCACATTTTTCAAAATTCTTTTTAATCACTGGACTTAATCCTAAACTACTCATGATTCCCACATAATGATCATTTATATGGCACAAACAAGCATGCCAAAAATTAGTAGAAGAAAGTATGTAAATAGAAGTAGAATTTTTTTTTCATTTCAACATTCAACTTGAACATCCCATCACATGCATACCCCTTTCTCACAAAAATACTCTTTTTCACTATTACTTATTGATCAGATTCAATAATCTGTTTGAAGCCTTCTTTATTAAGAAGAAAACTAGACATCAATTTTTTTCTCATGGAAGGTGTATAAAGTACATCTTTTAAAGTAAGTACCCTTCCAGAGGTAAAACACAACTCGACATCTCCCTTTCCAAGAATTTAAGTGGTATGAGAATCACCAAGCATGATGGTTTTGGGATCTTCAAAAGGAGTATATATTTTGAACGAATTTTAATCATAGCAGACATGATGGTTTACACCAGAATCAGCCCACCATCCATCAACATTTTACACCATGTTTATGTCTATTATCACCGCCACAAATGGTTCATCGGTAACATTTGCCTGAGGTGTAGGCCCATGTTTCTGAAATTTGCAAAATCGAGTAATATGCCCACTCTTGCCACAGACAAAGCATGGTCCCTTATCTTGAACATGTTGATTTTGTGCTTGGTTATTTCCACCATTATTATTCTTGGGAAGTCTACCATTATTTTTCTTGAATTTTTTCTTCTTAGGCTTCAAATAAGTACTTTTGTAAGTATCAGGGGTAGCATTATTTAAAGTAACTAAATTTATCTTCGTTGTAATGTTGTTCTCTTCTGTTTGTAAAAGTGCATCTTGGCCCCTTGCTTCTTCTTCCATGCGGATTCATATTATCAATATCTCAAGAGAGGTTTCCTTTTATTTGTGGTGCATAGTTTTTTTAAATTCCTTCTAAGAAGGTGGAAGTTTATCAACTATGCCACAAACAATAAGGTTATCTCCAATTTTGATCTCCTCGGACCTGACCTCTCCAATAATCATTATAAAGTCCTGAGCTTGGTCTACCACTTATTTCTTGTCTACCATTTGGAAATGAAAAAATCTACTAGCAACATATTTTGTCGCTCCAGCCTCCTCAGTATCATACTTACTCTGCAATCCTTTTCAAATTTTCTTTGCACTAGAGTAAGTTCTATCATAATAATCATAAAAATTATCAGACATACAATTAAGTAGAAAATTTCGACACTTGTAGGAATCACCATCGTACTTTTTAACTCTCTTGAAGAGAAATAAGTTCTTCATCATTCATGGAAGTGTTATCTACTTTATTTGGATTCTTCTCAGTTAACACATAAAAAATATTGAGAAGACTTAAGTAGAAAAGTATTTTACCCTTCCACCTCTTGAAATGGGTACCGTTGAACCGGAATGGCTTATTAAGATCTCACATCTTGACATCCGCAGATTTTTCAATTGTAGCCATTATGAATCTCCTTAAAATTATTGGTGAAATTACAATAACAATAACAATTAAAATTGAAAAACAAATGAAGAAAATAAATTATTTTCTTGGCTGAGGTGTGGATATCTTACTCTCTTTAAGGAGATTCAAGCCCACTGCAGCAAATATTTTCACCGGTCCAACAGTAGTCTTCTTGACTTATCCCCTCTAAGATACAATAGCCCACACATGAAGTATAACTCAACAAACTCTGGACATGAGTTGAGTCCAAAGTTCCAACACAAGAACACCTTCCTTCAACTAATAAAACTCTCTTTTTACTAACTCTTTTTCACTCTATATTTTCTTGTGCTTAGAAAAGTATGCAAGACCACGTCTATTTATAGGTTAGGTATTCATCCTAGTATTGAATAGGAATGAATATGGGATAGTGATACGATATCTCCCAGCGACATTCATGCTAGACATATACTTCAAGGTCTAGACAAGAGGATCCAAGCCACACTCACCCTTGGAGCACAAAAGGGAGCTTGGAAGAGCCTCATTAAACTACAAGTGAAGCAATTCCATATTTGGATGATCGCGTGGAGCAAAGAGGCTACCAGTGAATCTGCCCAGTGGTGCAAAGCACGTGCGACACAAACATCATCTGGTGCAAATCACACACCAACTCTGCACCTCAGATGCGACCAGTACAATGGCTGGTGCATTCAGCACTTCAAATGCACCTCCAGCCGCACCAGACCCATCATGGGCCTATTTGTGAAGTCTTCCAAGGTCACTTTTGGGCCTTGATGTAATAACTATAAATAGGGGTTTCCTTCCCTTTAGCTCCTTAGTTGTTGTTGAATTGATATGAAATTATTTCTTTGAGATTTTAGCTTGTTAGCTTGTAGAGGGTGGAATCCCTATTAGTTAATGTAGTGTAGAAATCTATTGGGTGGATTCCTAATAGTACTATTGGGTGAATTACTAATAGCTTAGGTGAGTGATTAAGGGTGAATTCCCTTGGTTGCTTGAAAACTTCTTTTGCTTGAATTTTATATGAGAATACTCATTTGTGGATTCATTTGGAGTACTTATGCCTTGTTGATTCAAGTTGGATTATCATTTGGTTATTGTAATCAGTTGGGAGGTGAAGGTATAAAGTCCTTTGTTGCTCATAATTGCAATTTCTTAGTGTTAATTCGCATATGTTTTATTTATTTCAATTCCGCATTTGATTTCGATTAGTCTCTCTAATCGAGATCTTATGATTTGGTATCAGAGCTTAGGATAAAGGATTATTCCCTTAATTCTTAATTCTAGGTTCATAAATCTGAAAATTTCAAAAAAATTATGTGAAAAATGTTTTTGAGAAAATTTCCAAAAAAATATTTTGGTTTTGTGTTTTGTTTGAGTTTCTAATACTAGAATCATGTTATCTAGTATTGATTGAGTCTAGATATGAAATTTGAGCTTATTTGGAGAATATTGGAAGTTTTCACCATTGTTGAGTGAAGAAAAGATTAAAGTTACAACAAGTGGGTTTAAGATCTAGGTGAAATTGGAGGCTCAAGAGTATTGGAGTTTGTTCTCCCTATCATAAGGAGTTCAAATCTCAAATTTGGTACGAATCAGAGTTGAAATCCATTGGGTTCAAAATTTGAATGTTCTTCATGTTCATGGTGTTCTTCATACCTTGAAGAAGAAGGATTTCAAATCTGGATTCGATTGGGTTTTAATTGGTGTTAAAACATATTGGGCTTTGTTCCCCTAGCCAAGGGGAGTTCAAATATCAAATTTGAAGAAAATTCGAGTTCAAAATCTTAAGATTAATATTTTGGGTTGTTCTTTATGTTCTTGGTGTTCTTAGTGTCATGAAAAAGAAGGAGTGGAAAAAGGTGTGTTTAATCCAAAGAAGAAATAAAAGAAGAGAGTACTTGTGTTAGTACAAAAGGAATTTACCAAAAAGGGAAAGTACTAGGAGAAAAGGTACAAGAAATCAGAAAAAGCTGAAAACTTTGAAACTTCAGGTGTTCTATTTTGGGCTGTGCAACGCGACGTGCGACCAACACATTGCTTGGTGCATTTCGCACAAGCTTCGCACCATGGACAAGTTGGTTTCTAGTTTGGTAGTGCAAAGTGAGGTGCGTTGGGCACCACTCCTAGTGCGTTTCGCACCAGCCTCCGCACCAACGAATAGTTGCAAATATGATTTTCTCCAACAATTCTCAGGTTCTATCTTCTTAGTTTCTTTTCTTTGATTCTTCTTATCAAATAGAAATCTTAAAGCTAATTATCAATAAGTAATTTATCTACCTAGTTGTTATTAGTTCTTGAGTCCATTTTTATTTTGTGCTTCTTCTTTCAAAGCTTTTATTATTTACAAACTCGTTGTATAACTTCTTGGCTCCGTCCGTATTTTGCTTTGAGTCGTAAACAAGAATCTATTCTTCCACAAAGAATTAGTAATCCTTGTGAAGTGAAGGCAAAGCAAGTTTGAGACCAACTTCGGGAAGAAGCCATAGAAGGTAAGGTGAGCGTCTGCATACGAGAGGCGTGAGGAGCTTTACTACTAACGTTGTTTATTCATTTTGCAGGCACAAATGTATAAGTCCATTGAACATGCACCTAAATGGGAAGGTTCAATGAATCATGTGGAGTCCTATGCCAATTCGGCAAGGCAATTAGCAAAGATGAATAGGAGGATGGATGTTCATGATAATAGGATGGCTTATGGAAAGGTTGGAAGCCCAGAAGGTGCACCTCATACCACCTATAGATCGGGAGCAAATAGGAATCCAAATGCCTTGATGACGATCACTTGAGGGCAAGTACATGAGTCATGCAACCCCCAAGACACTCAAAATGCCACTCCACATATCCAATATCCCCATTTCCAAATGTCTAACTTCCCGAGTAATGTTAGACAAACCCTTCTTTACCCAAATCGCCAACCAAATCACCTCCTACAAAGGAAAACTTCCTTTGTAGAAACTCAAACCCAAACTCCACTACGAAATGCATCACATGCTTCCTTGCATGTACCACATTATCCAAACCAAGAGCCTTACCAAGATAACCAATACCAAAATCCTCTCTACGAAGAGATAGATGATGAGACATATGCTTATAGGTATTGGGATGGATCTCAACATGATGGTCAACATGGTTATGGTGCACCAAGAGAAAGAGTGCAACCCGAAGGCTATGGTGGAAACCAAGGTGCACAATGGCAAAGGTATGGAGCTTGAGTTGATCACTACGATGATAGATATGATGGTCGATATAATGATCGTTATGGTGATCGATATAGTGATAGATATGGTGATCGACATGCTGATCAATATGGAGATCGATATGGTTCTAGATATGGTGATCGTCATGGAGATCTGAGGACCAACATAGAGGGTTGAATACCATCCAAGTGAGTCTTCCAAATTCAAAAAATAGTAGTCAAGCTACTCAAGCTCACCACAAGGCAAGATGGGAAGACCAAGCTAAAGGAGGTATTTGTGTTAATCCTAACTTCCCTCATCCTTCTACCATTCAATATTCTAAATGTCAAGGTAGAGGGCACATTGCAAGTGAATGTCCTTATTCAAGGCTAATTGTATCCATGTGTGATAAATCTTGTACTAGCAATGTGATAGAGTGTGAGGTGAAGGGTGACGATAGTGAGCCTAAGATTAGGCATGGGGAAGAAATTCTAAAAGGAGATGATGAGCAATTGGAGGAAGACTTGAACTTCTCTTGTGCCTTCAGACAAATCATGGAGGACCTTTCTAAAGAGGAACTTGACAAAAGTGTGAACCTATTTCATACTAGGTGTAAGATCTTAGGGAAGGTATGTTCCTTGGTTGTTGATAGTAGGAGTAGAGCTAATTATGTAAGTAATGGGATGGTTGTCCGAATGAAGATCCCTACACAAAGGCACCCTAATCCATATGAACTTCAATAGCTCAAAGAGAGTGGTAAAGTGGAGGTAACCGAGCAAGTAGTCATAAAGTTTAACATTGGCAATTATCAATATGAAGTCCTATGTGATGTCATGCCCATGATGATGCCCATGATAACATGTCATGTATTGCTTGGAATACCGTGGCAAGTTGATAAGGATGTCGAATATCACAAAGGGTCTAACAAATACTCATTTGTATTTGGAGGATGAAAGCACAGTCTTTCACCTTTGACACCCCATCAAGTGAGTGAGGATTATAAAATCATGAGAGATCTTCGGGAAGTAATCCAAAAGGAAGAAATTGAGAAGCATGAGAAAGAAGTGTTGCTTATGCAAAAGGAGAAAGACTTGACTAATGAGAGAGATGACTTATTTGTGAATGTGGAGCGAAGTGAATGTTTGAAAGGCATGGATGAGGAACACTCCTTAGTGGGACTCATCAACACGGATCTTGTAGTGCACACTAACCAAATTATTAGCATTTTTCCGAGTACCAACTCTTCTCTTTTGCAGGTTCATGAAGGAATACTTTCCAATGAGGTTCCTAAAGGATCACCTCACCAAAAAAGAATTGAAAGCTTAATGGGATCCAATTCTATGGATTCTAACTTGAGAAAGAAAAGGAAAGACCAATCCTATTGGTCCAAGATCATTCTTGAGATGGGAACACCTTGAAATCCATGGTTGGCACACAAACATACCAATTTTACACCTCAACCCCAAGGTATATAGCCATTCCCTCCTATTTTATATGACCCTTGGAGTCATGATGACATTTTTCCTAAGGTAGGCGAATCCCTAAAATTGTGTGACTTTATGTCCTACCTTGAGAGTGTCAATGTTTCTCAAACCTTTTCATGGTTTATTGATGCTATGCTTAAATTGTGTGAGCTCCGCAACTCGAAAGCCCCATTTATTTGTTGCTTTGGAAAGAGTCCATGGTGCATACATGATGCCTAACTTTTGTTTCCTACTCCTTGTCACACTCATGTGGATGTACAAGTCAAAATGTTAGGATGGACTCATAGGAGTATGCTACAACTCATGAAAAGGGAGAACCCAACTTTTTGGGAGGACTACTTGTTGAGGGAAAATGTAACCCATAGTTACTTCGATCTCTCTAATGGCATAACTCCATGTGTTGATACACTCCCTTTGAGATCTTATTTGAGAAAGGAAGGTGAATTGTACTTGAAATACCTTATCTTCCCTCCTTGTGTTCTAAATAGTGATGAACTTCTTGCTAGCATTCAAGGTTTGAAGTATGAACTTACAATTGAGAACACTTGGAATGAGTTGGGTGATCTTCAATCCTTTCTCTACTACTTGTTTGCATTTGATGAATCCTTGCTAATGGGTGATATCATGCTTGTGACACCTAGGGCAAACGTGTCATTGCATACTTTGGGTGTTAACTATATACTTGCATCCTTCTTTGACACACTCGTGCTTAAGTTGTGTGAGCCACAACTTGTGGATTCTAAGTTTCTTACTTGTTTGTGGGAGAGTCCTTGGATGTTCAAGACTTCTTGTCACCTTCATAGAGTTGGACAATTTGAAGTATCAAATGAGACTCTTGGGAGTATGCTTAGTGCCATAAATAGAAGGAACCCAACTTCTTGGGAAAACCATTTGATTGGGAGAGAATTGGGTTCTTACAGATTTCACATCATTCCTTATAGCATGACTCCATTGAAAGATACCCTCTCTTTGAAGAGTTGTTTGAAAATAAAAGGTGACACTTGTGTGATGAACCGCAAGTTGATTTCATATGTCCAAACATGTGAGAATGTGATTGTTAGGATCCTTGTATCTAACTGTAAACTTGCATATGAAGACACCATGATTGACACTAGTGACCTTGTTACCTTTCTTTACTATATTTTTGCATAGGATGATATTCATGAGTGTGTTGAGTATACATCTTATGTAAATTTAATTCATGTGAAAAGAAAAGGTGAAGTATGCCCAAATGTTACCACTTCATCCTTTGGTTTTCCACCTTGTTGTGATTTTCTTGATACATTTCTTGAACTTAATGGTAATCTTGCATGTGAAAATACCTTGGATGAGACTAGAATGCTAAATACATTTCTCTACTACCTCTTTGCATTCGATGATGTCTATGTTTGCCTTGAAGATACATGTGAGAGGGGTAGGGTTGTTATGGGGTCACACCCTTGTTTGTGTGACAAAATTGAGTGGGTCTCATATCCATTTGACCCCGGAGACCCTTCATGGGTATGTGAGATTTTAATGATACCACCCTTTGGATGGTCTTATCTTTTGGTTGAGTGGAATAACCAATTTCCTTGTACTCCATATGTTGACTTCATTGTCATTACAATAGGGAATGTTTGGTTATTCCTTGAGAATGTGCCACTTTGGCCTACTATTTCTTATACTAACCCATGTGCTAACCCTCATACCATGAGGAATTTGTGGTTGTTTGTCCTTCCTATATTTTTGCAAGGTTTGGATTTAAGGACGAATTCTTTTCAAGAAGGGGAGGATGATACGATATTGCCCAGCGACATTCATGCTAGACCTATACTTTAAGGTCTAGACAAGAGGATCCAAGCCACCCTCACACATGGAGCACAAAAGGGAGCTTGAAAGAGCCTCATTAAACTACAAGTGAAGCAATTCCCATTTGGATGATTGCGTGGAGCAACGAGGCTGCCAGTGAATCTGCTCGGTGGTGCGAAGCACGTGCGACGCACACACCATCTGGTGTGAATTGCACACCAACTCCGCACGTCAAATGCGACCAGTATAATGGCTGGTGTGTTAAGCACTTCAAACGCACCTCCAGCCGCACCAGACCCGTTATGGGCCCATTTTTGAAGTCTTCCAAGGTCACTTTTGGGCCTTGATGTCATAACTATAAATAGGGGTTCCCTTCTCTTTAGCTCCTTAGTTGTTGTTGAATTGATATGGAATTATCTCTTTGAGATTTTAGCTTGTTAGCTTGTAGAGGGTGGAATCCCTATTAGTTAATGTAGTGTAGAAATCTATTGGGTGGATTCCTAATAGTATTATTGGGTGAATTCCTAATAGTTTAGGTGGGTGATTAAGGGTGGATTCCCTTGGTTGCTTGATAACTTCTTTTGCTTGAATTTTACAGGAGAATACTCATTTGTGGATTCATTTAGAGTACTTCTGCCTTGTTGATTCAAGTTGTATTATCAATTAGTTATTGTAATCAATTGGTAGGTGAAGGTATAAAGTCCTTTGTTTGCCCATAATTGTAATTTCTTAGTGTGAATTCGCATATCTTTTGTTTATATCAATTTCGCGTTTGATTTCGATTAATCTCCCTAATCGAGATCTTATCAGATAGTAAAGGAAAAGATAAATGGCCTATAGGTTGCAAGAATTACAAGAACTAATGGCCATATAAGTTAGAAGAAGGTAGAAGAAAAAGATGGCCAAGTTCATCCACCACTATCAAAGAATCAAATGCACCATTTTTCTACCTAATAAATCAAGACCATAATGGTCACTAACGTTAGGGAGTAATGCTACCAACGTTCCTTGACCTTAAGAGGTCACTAAATGCCATAAGTTAATTGGCACAAAGCCAATAACTTAAAGGGGAGAAAGTGGCAACGTTCTGCCATCGAAAGAAATTGGCAGTTATGCCTACGAACAAAATGACCAAGTCAATACGAGATAAAAACTCTAATATAATAATGTTAAAATGCTCATAAAGACTAACATATAGTGTAGTAGTACAAATACACAATTAAAATTTCATTAGTTCAATAGAACTCAAACAACATGACAATTATATAATTTACAAATGAACACTAAATAAAGGATAGAAATGGACCTCACATAAATAATCAACTTTTCACACTAAATAATCATAAATTCATTTACATAACTTTTTTCATGCTTTCATTCACAATAAAATTACTAAATATAAATAGAAAAGAACTAAGTAAAAACCTGTGAGATAAAATAATTAAAAATAGAAGCAAGAACGTTATCATCGAAAACTCAAAACAAAGACCAAAATTTAAAATCCAACCAACAAGCTTTCAAACAATAAATACTCTCTATTTTTCTGTCTATTTTTCTTTTGCTTTCTCGTTTTTCTTTTTTCTCTGTTTTCTCTCTTTTGTCTGTTTTTTCTTTTCTTTTTATCTTTTGCCCTCTCAATTGTGTTCTCCAATCTGTTTTTTGTTGCTTGTGTGTGTGCGCATATATATAATTGTGTAGTGAATGTGTGTGTGCTATGTGTGCGTCGGGTGTTGTGTGTGGTGTGTGACGTGTGTGTTGTGCATTGTGTGTTGTGTATGGTGGAGTTGAGGGGGATCATGGGGAGTGCAGGTGAGAGGGAGTAGATTAGTGGGTGATTTGGGTAGTGGGTTTAGGATTTTTTTTTTTTTTGCAATAAATAAATAAATAAATAAAATATAATGATAAAAAGATTAATCAATTATTTTGAACTAATAAAAATATAGGAAAAGTTAAATAGCTAAATTAAGAATAATATTAAGAAATATTAAAATCACTAGTCTATTTATTAAAATCTAAATTAAAAAATAATTCATATTTTAAAAAAATTTTTATTATTGGAAGAGTAAAACAACAAAATCTATCCTAAAATATGACTCTATTTTTTGAAATATTTTTCACCATTTTAAAATAAAATCTACTAAAAAATTAAAATAAAGATTAGACTTAAAATAAATATAAATATTTTAAGCTAAATGAGTTAAAATTTGGGAAGGATCAAAAATCATGTGTCTACAGTTTGCCCCTTTTTGACTGAAAAAATGAAGAGTTTTCAGACAAAGAAGTAGATAACGAGATTAGCTTTGATCCGACCGTTATTAAAAAAAAAAAAAATGCAACCGAGCCCTGATTTTAGACAGCCTACATATCCCGGATTATAAGAGAATCGGGTCACTTGTAGTTCAAGGAGATGGAGTGATGAGTTGGAGAGTCGAGTGAGGTCCCGTCGAGTGTTTTTATTCGCGTCTCCTGTTCTTATATCAAGAAATGAAAAAAATACAATGAAAAAGAAAATAAAATACAAGATCCTATCTACTCTACATTTCTTGAATCTAAAAGAAAATTCAAGATCCTATCTACTCTACATGTCTTAAATCTTTCTTTAGATCTTCACTTTTGATCTTTAGCTGTCACCTCATCCTCTTTTGATGGTTTTCTTGATCTCGAAGTTTAATCTTGAAGTTCAGATTAGAGACATGAAACTTGAAACTTGGATGGAGTCATTGATGCTCTTTCAAATGATTGTTTGTAGAGTACTCTTGGATACTTGTTTCTTGATCAGTAGTTGAAAGGGAATGATCTCACGACGCGGGACTGTTACATGCATTTGAATAACTGACTTCAGCTATCATTGAGATTGAGTATTCGAGAACAAGTTAAAATTTTGTTCTTGAATATCACGGCCATGCCTTGCTAGGGAAAACTTGAAAGCTATCATAAACAAAAGAAACAAACAAAAAATTTGCCCATATTTTTACTGAATTTTTTTGTGAGTTATTAGCAAATGTGAAAAATAAGACTCAGACTAGGGTAAAATAACGGCCTCAGACTAGAAAGTATTTATCCTAGGAGAAAATAAAAAATGACTAGATCTCATTTTTCAGGAGGGTCCTGCTAGTTCCATTTTTCAAGAGGGTCCTGCTAGTACCATTTATCAGGAGGGTCCTGCTATTGTTAAATCTCATTTTTCAGGAGGGTCTTGCTAGTACCATTTATCAGGAGGGTCCTGTTATTGCTAAATCCTATTTTTCAGGAGGGTCCTGCTACTAAAAATAAATCCCATTGTCCAGGAGGATCCTACTACTAAAAATAAATTTCATTGTCCAGAAGGGTCCTGCTACTCCCATTTTCCAGAAGGGTCCTGCTACTAAAAATAAATTTCATTATCCAGGAGGGTCCTGCTATTGAAAATAAATTTTATTCTCCATGAGGGTCCTGCTACGCTAAATCCCATTTTCTATGAGGGTCCTGTAGTCCCATTTTTCAGGAGGATCCTGCTACTAAAAATAAATCCCATTGTTCAGAAGGGTCCTGCTACGCTAAATCAGATTTTTAAGAAGAGTCCTGCTACGCTAAATTTCCAAGAGGATCCTGCTACTAAAAATAAATTTCATTATCCAGGAGGGTCCTACTATGCTAAATCTTATTTTTCAGGAGGGTCCTGCTACTGAAAATAAATTCCATTATTCAGAAGGGTCCTGCTATTTTATATCCCATTATCTAGGAGGGTCCTGCTACACTAATATTTCAAGAGGGTCCTGCTACTAAAAATAAATCATTGTTCAGGAGAGTCTTGCTACACTAAATCTCATTTTTCAGGAGGATTCTGCTACTGAAAATAAATGCCATTGTCCAGGAGGATCCTGTTATGCTACATCCCATTTTTCAGGAGGGTCCTACTAGTCTCATTTTTCAGGAGGGTCCTGCTACTAAAAATAAATCTCATTATCTAGGAGGGTCCTACTAGTCCCATTTTTCAGGAGGGTTCTGCTACTAAAAATAAATCTCATTGTCTAGGAGAGTCCTGCTAGTCCCATTTTTCAGGTGGACCTTCCTACTAAAAATAAATCCCATTGGAGGGTTCTGCTAGTCCTATTTTCCAGGAGGGTCCTGCTACTAAAAATAAATTCCATTCTCCAGGAGAGTCCTGCTAGTCCCATTTTCCAGGAGGATCCTACTACTAAAATTAAATTTCATTGTCCAGGAGGGTCCTGCTACGCTAAACCTCATTTTTCAGGAGGGTCCTGCTACTGAAAATAAATCCACTGTCCAGGAGGATCTTGCTATGATATATCCCATTTTTCAGGAGGGTCCTACTACTAAAAATGAATCCCATTATCCAGGAGGGTCCTGCTAGTCCCATTTTTCAGGAGGGTTCTTCTACTAAAAATAAATTTTATTATCTAGGAGGGTCCTGCTAGTCCCATTTTTCAGGAGGGCCCTGCTACTAAAAGTAAATCTCATTGTGCAGGAGGGTCTTGCTAGTTCTATTTTCCAGGAGGATCCGGCTAGTCCCATTTTTCAGGAGGATCCTGTAACTAAAAATAAATCCCATTATCCAGGAGAGTCTTTCTAGTTCCATTTTTCAGGAGGGTCCTGCTACTAAAAATAAATCTCATTATCCAGAAGGGTCCTGCTATGCTAAATCATCAAAGATATACAATATAATTTGTTCTCCAATTTGAACTAGGATTTATTTTTGAGTTATTGATATGAAGGCGAACTAGTTATGCAAAAAAAAAAATGCAAGTTTGATGTGCAAATAGAGAGTTTATTCCCTATGATTAAAAAGCAATTAGGGTGTTTGTTCCCTTTGCAGAAAAAGATAGGGTGTTTGTTCCCTAAATATATCAATTGGGTGTTTATTTCCTAAGGTCAAAATGCAACTAGGGTGTTTATTCCCTATGCTGAAAAAGAGATAGGGTGTTTGTTCCCTAAAATACCACTAGGGTGTTAGTTACCTAAGGTCAAAATGCAACTAGAGTGTTGTTCCCTGAAATATCAATAGGGTGTTTGTTCCCTAAGGTCAAATGCAATTAGGGTGTTTGTTTCCATTGCTAAAAAAAATAGGGTGTTTGTTCTCTAAAATACCACTAGGGTGTTTGTTCCCTGTGAAAGCATGATATTTTTTTGAGAACAAAAAATAAAAAAAAATAAAAAAATTTGCCCCTGTATTGATATCGAAGAATTTTTATTATTTTTTATCTTTTAAATAACGAATTTTTTAGACGTAAGAAAATTTTATTTGAAGAGACCGAGCCCCATTGTAGGACTGTCTACATATCCCGCCATTGCAAGAATCAGGTCAAACGTAATTCACAAGAAACACAAAACTTTTTTTCTTTTTGAAAAGTATTTTTTACAAAAAAAATATTGGAGAATGAGTAGAGAAAAATCAATTCATTGGTTGAACATGTCTTGACTTTAGTTGATACCAACAATTAGTATTATGCATGTAATACCATCAATAACTTTCAGATAAATTCAGAGTCAATTTAGAAGTAATTCCTATAGTTTCAAATGGTGCCTCAAACATACTTAAATATTGACAAGATCTGTTAATCTTGCCTCAGTCAAGAGTTTAAATTATTCCTATCCTCATGTTTCAAGTGACTTTACCACAAATAAAGTTCTAATTTACTCTCAATAGAAGTGTTCAGATCTTAGGACTCTTTGAAAGTCACTCGTACTTAAAAAGATGTTCAATGCATGCAACTGAGATACCATATGCTTGGCCCTCATGTA
Organism: Jaltomata sinuosa; assembly: GCA_003996215.1. Classification (NCBI taxonomy): domain Eukaryota; kingdom Viridiplantae; phylum Streptophyta; class Magnoliopsida; order Solanales; family Solanaceae; genus Jaltomata; species Jaltomata sinuosa. The sequence continues at coordinate 109,267 of QJPP01002501.1, read as the reverse complement.
AGTATCCACTAATGTAATAACACATAGAATGGACTCAAGTAAGACTTGTCATTGGCTTGGGGGATAGGTAGAGTATTTATTTTGAATAGAGTGACTATTCCCTCCTTAAGCATTGCATTATGCAGTCGATATTTTTTCATTTTCGTACTTGATGTTCATTTTCTTTGATGCTTCTTTTCATTTTTCTTTGACTTTTCTTCTCTTTTTTTTTGTTTTCCTCCTTTTGGACTTTTTTTTCAATCCTTTTTTTCTTCACATTCTTCACCTTCTCATTTTGTCATCAAACTTAATTCTTTATTAGTGCACTCAAGGAGGTGGGGCCAAAAGAAGAGTAGCATATTTAGCACTAAAAAGATATAGACTAAAATGTGGTTATCCAATAAAAAGGTTTTAAGCTCAAAAGGGGAGGTCTAGGAATTACATGTCATTAGGTAGGCTTCAGAGGCACAATTGGGTCAAAGAAAACCTACAATCCTTTCCTAAGTGTTGCTCAAAATTTTACCTCAACAAACATTCAGGCCAAGTTCTAGATCTACAGAGCCATGTCATTGAATTTTCAATTTAAAGCTCACCACACAATGCACATGAAAATATGACGTTAAATTTGTTCTAACCCTGACTTTAAGCAAGAGAATTTCTCTAGTGTCACTTAGGTACAATTAAGAGGTACCAAAAGAATCTATGGTTCACAATAAAGTTGATTCACTCCGTCATGTCAAGCAATTTAATACTTATTTTTTTTTCCTCATGCACATCTTTAAGTGTTGGTACCAATTAAGTCAAGATATTATTAACTTTTTTTAAAGTGAGACTGAACCCAAAAAAAAGAATTGTCTACGTATTTTATTGAAATAAGAATCAGGTCAGACGTAGTTTGAGAAACTTAAAATATGAAGTACTATTTTTTTTTTTGGATTTTAGAATAAAGGAAAAAATACTTTTTTTTTTTAATATTTGAATAAAGATAAAAACTTTTTTTTTAATTTTTTGAATAAAAATCACCGAACCCGAGGAAGATTGCCTACATATCTCACCAAAATGAGAATTAGTTGTGCGTAGTTCATCCAAATTAGACAGTTAAGAAACTTTTGAAAGATTGGAACCTTGTTAAAAATGTAACTCTTTTCTTTTGTAAATGGTATGAAGGAATTTTGTTTTTTTGAATTTTGTTTTTTACAAATTAATACAAGAGAAACGAAAAATAAAAACTCTTTTTGGGGATTTTTGCTAAGAAAAAAAATATATAAAGACAAACCTTCATTTTTTTTTGAAAAATCAAGACGCATATAAATTTGGAGTTTAAAAAATATGGGCATATAATCAAAGGAATACTTCACTATCTTCTGTTTCCCTACTTACACTAAAGCCGGTCAACAATTGCCAAGCCTTCCATATAATATTATAAATAGCACATAGGATGTACATGTTGGTCTCAAAAGAGGGTACCTGTCCTAGATAGACCTGGCTCCTGTGCCAGATCCCGCTAAATCAAATGCACATGATGCAAATAAAGCGGAGCCTACTAGAGAAATCATGTATTTTCATTCTACTAAGGTTAAACCGAGTGGAGAAAGGTATCTAGACTGACTGTAAAACGAGTGGATAACTCGAGTCAAGGAGTAACAACTTGCCAGTAGCAACACTTTTCAGACTTTGTGCATGAGTGCTCCCCGTCCTAAACATATGTGACTATAAATCTTTCACCAGAGACTGGGATCCACGTGGCTTTATCTTGATAGAATAGGGTGCACAATTGTATTTTTTGAGATGATATTATTGAAGACTCAGAGGAGGTGCACGAGAGAAGATAGTTTATAATACAATTCAACAATATCAAAGCGATAAATGAGTGGCAAGTAGCACATTAGGCCAATATAATATCCAAAAAAATAATAAACGACAAATAGAAGTCAATATAACAAAGCTCAAATTCTAAAAAAAGTTCCCCAGCAAAGTCGCCAAGGATGTCACACCCCTTTTTTCGCCGAAGAGTTTTTCCAATTGAAGTGACGGTATTGAATAGGGATTGTTTTATTTTTATTTACAGAGTCGCCACTTGGAATTGAGTTATGGTGTTCCAAGTCACCTTTTTTGAATCCCTAATCAAAAGAAAATGACTCTTATTTTTGGTCTGCAAAAATAAAAGACCGGATAAGGAATTTTGTTGACCCAGGGGAAGGTATGAGGCACCCCTGAGTCCCGTTGTTCTAGCACAGTCGCTTTTATCAACTTATATTTGACTTGAATTAATTTTGGATATTTATTATTATTCCTATGGTATGCTTTGATAATGTTGAACTTTTATTGGTCTTGGCTTAGACGCAAGCTTGCGACCTCAGCTTTGATATACGCCGATCGAGACGCGCGAATACGACCTTATCTTGCATATCGCAAGTAAAGATTTGAGTCTACTCACTTAGTTGAACCCATAATTTATTAATTTTTAAGAGGGTTTGGATCAAGACGCAAAATTACGACCTTGTCATTTGTTACGCGTCCTTATGCAAGATGCAAAGTTACGACCTCGAACAAGACGATATATTATTCGTACGTGTTTTCTCCTAGCATTAAAGGGATCTCAATTTTTATCTATTTTTGTTCACGGGTTTAGCAGTTAAATTAAATAAAACCGAGTAAAAAAAAATTTGAATCGAATTTTATTCTCCAAAATTTATTACACGGATCACTGATTGCTTCTCTACTTTACTCAAACAAAACACTATCTAATTCATTTAAACAAAACCAACTCAAAATGGTTAAGAAGATAAAATGTACTCCAATCGATAAGCAAAAATTAAAGAACACCAAATCATTTAAACATTGATTAGTCAAAAATCTTATCCCAAAGTGCCAAAAGATTATTTAGCTATTTAATTGATATTCCTACTAAATCAGTAAAACATGGACTACAAAAATTAATTAGTTTTAAACACATTCTTAATTACTCCATAACAATCTTATAATGTATTCACTAAAATCATTTGTCATACCAAATTATATTGTAGTAGTACAAACACACAATTAAAATTGGTTAAACTACCTAAAGAGACATACCTCCTTACCATATTTACTAACTCTCCCACTATTTTATTTTAATTACTTAATATGTCACATGTTAATAAAAAACCACTTGAATACATCACCTCAGGTCGTGATACATTGTCTCACCTCGTATACATCCCACCCGATGTATCAAAGGTAAAACCAAAGAATGTCGATGTATCCGAGTGGTTTTGGGATGTATCAAATGGTATTCCGATGTATCCCGAGGAGAGGGATGGATCCGAGCGGGATTGAGATGAAAAAAAGAGTAATTAGCTCCCAAAGATGTGTGTTTTATGTAAGTTCATTAGTTCAGTAGAAATCAAACAACATGACAATTATATAATTTACAAATGAACACTAAATAAAAGGAAGAAATGGACCTCACATAAATAATCAACTTTTCACACTAAATAATCATAAATTCATTCACATAACTTTGTTTATGATTTCATTCACAATAAAATTACTAAATATAAATAGAAAAGAACTAAGTAAGAACCTGTGAGATAAAATAATTGAAAATAGAAGAAAGAACGTTGTCATCAAAAACTCAAAATGAAGACCAAAATTTGAACTCCAACCCACGAGCTTTCAAACAATAAATACTCTCTGTTTTTCTGTCTATTTTTCTTTTGCTTTCTCGTTTTTCTTTTTCTCTGTTTTCTCTCTCTTTCGTCTATTTTTTCTTTTCTTTTTGTCTTTTGCCCTCTCAATTGTGTTCTCCAATCTGTTTTTTATTGCTTATGTGTGTGCGCATATATATAATTGTGTAGTGAATGTGTGTGCGCTATGCGTGCGTCGGGTGTTGTGTGTGGTGTGGCGTGTGTGTTGTGCGTTGTGTGTTGTGTATGGTGGAGGTGAGGGGGATCACGGGGAGTGCAGGTGAGAGGGAGTAGATTAGTGGGGTGATTTAGGTAGTGGGTTTAGGATTTTTTTTGTTTTGCAATAAATAAATAAATAAAATATAATAATAAAAATATTAACCAATTATTTTGAACTAAAAAAAATATAGGAAAAGTTAAATACCTAGATTAAGAATAACAATAAGAAATATTAAAATCACTAGTTTATTTATTAAAATCTAAATTAAAAGATAATATATTTTTTAAAATATTTCTTATTATTGGAAGAGTAAAACAACAAAACCTATCCTAAAATATGACTCTATTTTTTGAAATATTTTTCACCATTTTAAAATAAAATTTACTAAAAAACTAAAATAAAGATTAGACTGAAAATAAATATAAATATTTAAAGCTAAAATGAGTTAAAACTCGGGAATGGTCAAAAATCACGTGTCTATAATCATCGATGTTCACTTTCAGAAGATGGCAAGGATATACTTCGAGTTAGGCGAAGATCCTAGGCTAAAGCAAGCCGTCATTTCGTCCTTACCAAAGATGTTGTCAGGACGAACTATGATGATCATTGAAGATAAATTCTAATCCATAACGATCCCACGGGTCAGATACATCAGGCAAGCTATACTCCATGCACTGGATGATATCTGCACAAAGAGGTCTGTACTGAAGTAGATCATTCAAAACAATCCAGTCCCAGATAAAGCTTGCACCAGACCAGATCTTATCACCGGATCAGATTTCTCGTGCCATGTTCCCAGGAGACAAAAAAAATTCAAGAGGTTCAAATAGACAAAGCCTTTGGGCAGAAACTCCACGTTCATCAGGCGTACAAAATACTTCAGGAGAAGAAGCCCAGGCAGTTCACAGAAAAATGACAGATGCTTCATCTGTAACAGAAGTGGACATTTTGCAAGAAATTGTCCCTAGTCCAGAGGGTCCGATAGGTCAATCCATCTCCTTGAAGAAATAGCAGATTATGCAGGGGTCTATCTCAGCCGAGATAACGATTTTTAATCGGTCATCTCCTTAGAAGAAGAATCAATAGAGAAGACTCTCTTCTCCATGGATGTCTACGAAGAATTAGGTGATGAACATCCCCAGATATCCAAATTAAAAGAGGAGATCCAATCAAATGCTGATCATTTCCAGATATCCAAAGTAAAAGAAGAAAACACCGATTACACTTTGGATGCAGAAACCCCTCACGTCTAATTGACTATCTATCCACCAAAAAGGGACAAACCAGTCTAAGTCATTACTTTGGTGGACACTGGGGCGGCTTCATCGATTCTTAACCCAGCTGTTCTTCCAAAAGAACAATGGTTTCCCCATATTATGAAGATGAACACTGCATCAAATAGGGTCCTAACTACCAGGGTTATCATGAAGCATCCAGTGGTGATCGAATTCTTTCCAGGACTACAATTTTCGACCAAATTACTTGGTTTCGATGTTGCAGGGAAAGACCTCATCATCGGGTTTGATATTTACATGCAACTCAAGGATCGCTTGGAGTTAAAAACCCAAGTAATATCTTTAAAGAAGCAGTTCAGGCCATATTCAACAGTATTCCACACCACCAATGAGGAGAAGATCAATTAAAAGCCAGCTAAGCATATCTTCATGCTTAACGCATAAAGGATGATCCCATCTGGGATGGCAAATTATCCACCAGTGATATACGAGCAGTATGAGAACCCTTCTTCCTTTACTATTTTTAGAATGGTGGGCCACAGAGGATAAGATTTATTATTTTTAGTACGTCGGTTTGTATTAAGCTTTTGTAGTAAGCTTCCTACCTCTATATAAAGGAACATAGGTAGATAGGAGAAAGCATTCAATAATTAGAGTAGATTTTCTTTAGGAAAATACTACACCCTTTGTAAATATTGCTTGATGAATAAAATATTTGCTTTCTAAACTTCTGTTGTTCTTCTCTTCAGATGGATGGAGTGGCTGATCCTAGTTCAAGTATAGGGTTCAGAGATTTGATCTGGTAAAGCTATCTTTGATGCAAGGTACCATGATTACTCTGTAAGTAAACTTGTTGTACAATAGTTATGGTATAATAGTTTTCTGAGCCACCTATAATTTAAACATAAACTTATAAGAAGCGGGTAAATCTTTAAGTAGAGTAGTAACTTTTCCCAAAGAAAAGGCGTCGAGGCCAGGGAGAGCTGTTTAAGCTCGAGTAATGTATGGAAAAATTGTACTACTATGATCCGATTTACCATTTGAAATGAGTTTGGCAGAAAAGAACCTTCCCCAAACTCCTTCTTCCTTTTGGACTGCTTCTGGGATTGCTTTTGGTTGCAGCTGCATCCTTTTGTTCACACACTAATTTAGCAATATCAAACTCAGTTTATTTCTCTTGTCTTGGAGAGAAATACATAGGGCTATGTGAAGCCGAAGGGAAACAAGTAAAGGAGTGGCCCAATTTTGGTGGAGAGTATGGCTGTGATGACATGGGGAAAAAGGTAGGAATTTTAGGTGGACTCTGAGGCTGTTTTTGGTCAAAGGTTTCATACTTCAGTTGGTGTATCTATTCTTTCAGTGAAGCTATTTCTTTTCACTGCTAGTCAATGAAATGGTATAATAAAGTGCCAGGTGGATAGATATCATACTGAAGGGTTTCCAATCTTTGTTCAAGGGCTTTGATGAGTCCAGCATATTGTGTGGAAGCTTGTTCTACTTTCTTCTCGATCGTTTCCACTTTGTTCATCATCTTGGTCTGAGTGTGAGCAACACTTATGAGAGATGTGCCAAGGTGGGCTAGTAACTTGTTTTAGCTGATAGCATTCTCAGTTTGCCAGTTCATTGTTGATTTGATATCACTCGTGGGTGACCTTTCTCCTATGGGCAATATGACATTCTTTTTTTGTATTTTTTGAGCGTGGATCATGCCATCTTTTTCAAAGGGTTGTTGGGATGGGAATTCAGGAGTATGACTGGAGCTGGAAGGGCTTATCATGAACATATGAGGTTCAAATTTATCTTTGCTTTTGGTATGTTCATTTATGAGTAGGTTGGATAAAGTTGGACAATCTTGAGGTTTGTATGAAACTAGAAATTCACATTTCCCTAGACGGCTCAATGAACCGATAGAGGAATCTCCATCCTCATACCTTTTCTAAAACTCCTTTTCAGAGCTTTATTTATCCTTTCGGTTGGCTTTTGGATAGTAATATATTTTCCATTCATCATCATCATCATCATCATCCAGACATTCAACACAATCACAAAAAATTTCCAATGGACAATGCCCTATAAAAGAATAATTGAACCAATGCACGCCAAGGCCTTCATGATTGAATTATTTTATCCACTCATGTTCACTCATGAAATATGAAGTATACCAAGAGAATGTGTCAGAGTCATCCTTTAGATTAGTACCGGATGTAGGGTGGTACATCTTTAGAGTAGTGGCTATTCTATTGGGCTTTTTAGACGAGAGTGGTTAAAGCTCCTAGAAACAGTTTAGTCATGTGATTTGGTGAAGGTTGGTTTAGAGGAACAGAGAGGTTCAAAAGGTCTCCCAACTCTTCATAAATTATGACCAATTAATTAGGAAGGATCTTAACAAGTTTTCTCCTGGATATCTTCCTTGGGATCTGGGTACACATGGTAGTTCCGTTGGTGGCATCCGTGTTCAAGAGTAGAGAATTCTCACCACCTGGAAGAGAAAGATCCATGGCATGGTTTTGGACTCGCCAAGCCATCTGGTAGAAGAAATTTACCTATATGGCATCTCTAGCCTGCAGAGCTCCTTAGATCTGGACCTGGATCTTTAGTGCCTCTATCAGATACGAATCATACAGGGACATGTTGAAGTTTGTAAACAAAGTGACAAATAGTATCTCGGCATTGAGAGTGATCTCTGTGGTTCCCAAGTTTGCATGTTGGTACTCATTGTATCTAGTATCAAAGAGTGAAAGACGGGAAACAACTGGTTGAACTTTCCTTCCAGGATAAGTCAACGCAACTTTGACAACACCAAAATGGATATGGGTGAAGCCATGGGTTTTCCACTAGAGCAGAAAATCCTCTGGTATCTACATTGTGTTAAACTGTTCCTCCTGAGTTGCAAGAATAGGGTGCTGGTCAAGCTTCGATGAAGCAATATATTATTTGAATCCCTTGGGTTTGTTTTGGACCAAGGAATGGATCTGTAACCACAGAGAACATGTTTTTTTTTGGTAAAAGCAGAATATGGGTTTAGTAGTGGCAGGTAGGTTTCTGACACTTTTTTTTCTTGGGGGTAACACATCTACCTCGTAAAGGTAGTCATATTTACATGACAAGGTTTTACTGAGGGTAGGTGACATATTTATTCTTGCAAGGGACTTGAAAGGATTGGACAGTGACAGAACGACTCTGATAATTTTTATTTTTATTTTTCTTTTATAAAACTGAAACAAGACTTGATTATGCTATGACAACTGGAAAAAGATTAGTATATACTATGACTGACTCTAATATAGTAGGACTATGGTAACGACTATGACACAAGTATACGGTAAATTCTCAAAGACTCTACACAAATATATGTACACGGGACTGGATAAATTTATGACTAAAGACTCAAACAAAAAGACTATTTGCACAGGACTATGACTAAATACAATACTACCGTATGTAAAGTAGACGGTAATTTCTTTGTGAATAAAACCTTATGCTAAACTTACTCCTCCCTTCGAAAGGGAAGGGCTGTATTTGATACCACAGGAGGATATAGGGGAAATGGAGACATTCCAAACCAGGCAAGGCCATAACAAGTGCAGACAAGGCACACCACATGATACTACAAGAAAGCGTAACAAGATTGCAAACACAATAGAAACTAGCACAATGGTTTTCTGACAAACTAGGCTTACCCGACCATAAAGGAAGCTTGGCCACAAAAGTCAGCTTTCACGTCCACAAAAGGGTGGCTTACCTGACTTAGTCTATAAGCGCTATGCATCCACAAAAGGACAACTTGCCAAATTGAGCTACATATCCACAGAAGGATGGTCTGCCAAACTCATTTCAAGCGGTAATATGGATTATAGTAGTACAACTTTTCCATACACTACTCGGGCTTAAATGGCTCTCCCTGGCCTCGATGCCTTTTCTTAGGGAAAAGTTACTACTCTACTAACATATTTACCCGCTGCTTATAAGTTTATGTTTAAATTAGAGGCGGCTCAAAAAACCATTATACCATAACTATTGTACTTGTAACAAGTTTACTTACAAAGTAATCATGGTACCTTGCAGCAAATATAGCTTTACCGGATCAACTCTCTGGACCCTTGAACTAGGATCAACCTTTCCATTCCTCCGAAGAGAAGAACAACAAGAGTTTAGAAAGCAAACATTTTATTTATCAAGCAATATTTACAAATAGTGTAGTATCTTCCTAATGAAATTCTACTCTAATTATTGGATGATTTCTCCTATCTACCTATCTTCCTTTATATAGAGGTAGGAAGCTTACTACAAAAGCTTAATACAAACCGAATTACTAAAAATAGTAAATCTTATCCTTTGTGGCCCACCATTCTAAAAATAGTAAAGCCTTAACCTAATCCTTAAAAATAGTAAATCCCTATCCGGGCATACCATTCTATCCTACTTTATTCAAACTGGGCCCTACAAGCATATGATGGAGCCTATAAAATAAAAACGAAAACCTACGTACTACTAAGCTGCTGCAAACTTTTGAAAGCTAAAATATTTACATGTGATGGCATGTGACAGCAGGGTCAACCTTTGTCTTTTTTCTGCTACAAGAAGGTGGATAAGCAACTTGCAAGCTGGTGTATAGGCGACTTATAAGCAGGTGGGTAAGCTGGTTGTAAGCTGGTGGGTAGTAACCTTGGTACAGGTAATTTTATCATGGTAACTTGGTGAAAACCTTGTAACCATGCATGCATCATCAAATATCATCATGCATCATCTGATGAAGCACTGTTTGAAGGTGTTGAAGGCAGTCTTGAGTATCCTTCTTCCATCCACCAATCGATGCCATGCTTCTTCTTAAAAGATTCTTTATTCTCTAGGCGTCTTTTCACTGATCTTGTGTAGTAACCTCTTTTGTTGGATAGTCCTACTATATTATGCTCTCTTTGTGTGTCCTGAAGTGGCATAGTTAATTTTATTCTTGTGATGGCCTGATTGACTTCATCTTTGATAATCCCACAAGGGATTTGATATTCTTTTGCTGCTTATCGGACCTTTTCCCAGTAGAGATGATTATTTGTGTAATTCCACCATGCCCATTCTTTTGGACATATCTCTTTTGGTATGCACCTATTTTTCTAGAAAATGAATCATTGTGCCTCGTGATATTCTTCTTCTAAGGATAGGATAGAAACAGTGAATTTCCAGCAAAATGTGATTTTTGATTGAGCATGGACCATACCATCAATAATCTTTATTGTGGGATGTAGCATAAATATCTTGGCATTGTAGGAGCCTTTGAAACATTAAACCCAATTTTTTTGGTCTAAACCACTGTGGAAAATGTTGTAGCTCAAGGAAAATCTTATCGAATACTCAAAATGCGTCGCACTTGAATTCCATAAGGATATAATACTGGTAACATAAGTACCAGAAAAACCATAGAAGCTCTTATGGGAAGTCATTGGCAAGTGCTATGAATATATGACATAACGGGTATTTAGGGTTGACTCCCAAAGGCTTAAGGATTGATCCACCATGTTGTCTAAAGGTTTGGAGTTCATAGAACGTCCTTCATTCCATAAGGATGGATGAGTCAAAGGGGTCTACTTATTGCATGAATAATTCTGGTGGATAATTTTCCAGCCTGGATGAATGGGGTATTGGTGGTCTTGACATCATGTGAATTTGGTTTGTCGCCACCTTTTTGAATAACCCTTTGTGTGGTTTGGCATATGACCGCTCTATTTTAACTTATTTAGTATCTGGGTTCTCTAACAAGCATACAACTGATAAATATGACTTAAACTGCCTTTTGAAAGCTATTCCATTAGCCTCGATCTTGAGTCGATCTTTGAAGTATGTGTAGATATCGAAACCAATAACGAGGTCTTTTCCTGGGACTTCTGAGCCATATAGCTTAGTTATGGTCTTCAATCCCAGAAAGAACTTGATTGTGATTGGATGCTTTGTGATGACCTTGGTAGTCAAGATTACATCGAATGCTGTGTTAAAATTCTTAAAATATGGAATCCATTGATCCTTGGGAAGGATAGCCGGATTCAACATTGAGGCTACAGTGCCTGTATATATGAAAGGAATAACATAGATTGGTTTCTCCTATTTAGATAAATAGATATTAATTGGGACACGGGGGCCAACAAATAGTGTATTGCTATGGATTATTTCTTCTAGTTCAAAAGCTAGGTAGTGGCTATTCCTGTCTTCATATACATCCAAGGAGAAAAGAGTTTTCTCTGATGGTTCATCTTTCAATGAGAATACAGATTCAATATCCTCATCTGTAATGCCTGTGTAATCCTTAATTTTAGTAAGAACCTGAGTCGACCCTCTAGCTTGAGGACACTTCTTTCTAAAATGACCACTTTTAAATGAAGCATCTGTCATTTTTCTAGGAATTGCATGGGCTTCTTATCCTCAAGTATTTTGTACGTCTGATGAACCTAGAATGTTTAGGAGGCTTTGGGCATTTGAATCATTTGAACCGCCTCAATCTTTTATGTTCCCTGGGTGTATGTCAAGAGCTATCTGACCCAGTGATAAGATCAGATCTAGTGCAGGCTTTATCTATGACTGGATTACTTTGAATGATTTTCTTCAGTATAGATCTCTTTGTCCAGATATCATCCAGTGCATGGAAGATTGCTTATCTGATGTATCCAACATGTGGGATCATTATAGATTAGAATTTCTCCTCAATGATCATCATAGTAGGGCCTGATAGCATCTTTGGTAAACGATGAAATGAACTCTTGCTTTAGGGTGGGATGTCCACCTTACTCGAAGTATATCCTTGCCATCTTTTGAAAATGAATATTGATGATTTCCTTTTCAAATGAGACACACTTTATTTCAAAGAACTATCATCACAACTTTTCTTGCCTTTGGCCTGTATCACCACAAAATACCTCTTATAATATTCTTATATTGTAGGCAAAGTCTTGGGATGTGAGTAAAATGTTCTTATCTTGCATCCTAAGTGAATTCCACTAATCTCTCAGGATTCCGGAGAACCTTGAAGTGAGTTTTGACAAGATCAGGTACTTTTCTCGCTCAACAAGATTCTTTGTTACCATCCAAGTATAGAAGTCTTGGATCCTCTGGGCCACCTGGAAACTCTGACATAATCAAGTGTAAAGGTGTAGAATCCAACACTAACAAATTTTGGTGTTTGTGGTTCTAATCTCCTTTCTAGAATCGGCTCATCTGTCATTCTTTCCTGTGAATCATCAACTTCAGAAACTTCTGGTTCTCTTGGCTGGTTCATGAATATTGATGGATATTCTCTTTAACCAGATTCAGTTAAGGATTCTGCAGTGTCCTCAACATATCCATTAGAGTCTTGTGAGGAATCTTCACTTCCTTCGATGTATCCTTCAGTAGGATCATTAGCAAGTGAGTTATCACTGTACTCTGAGTATGCCTCTATAGAATCAGCTTTAGATAGATCATAGGTATTGGATCCTAAGACATCATCATCTTCTATGCCATAGAGCTTAGGGATAACCTGATCATAGATAATTAAGTCATCATCTAGTGTGGCATAGTCTGGGATCCCCAAGTCAGCATCTGGGATGAATGAACTTAGATCTGAGAATATTGAGTCATCATTTTGAGTAGTGTGATTTGGGGTAACTAAAATTTTTTTGTGACTTGAGATCATCATGTTTTTTAGGTCTGGTTCTTTGGAACCTTCCCCAAACTCCTTCTTACTTTTGGACTGCTTTTGGGATTGTCTTTGAGAAGCAGCAAAGTCCTTCCGTTCCCACACAAATTTGGCAATGTCAAATTTAGGTTCCTTCTCTTTTATTGGAGAAAAGGAGATAGGGTCATGTGCAATAGAAGGGACGCTGGAAAAGGAGTGGCTCCATCTCAGTGGAGAGTATGGTTGTGATGATATGGGGAAAATATAGGCTTTTTAGGTGGACTCTGAGGTTGTGGTTGGTCAAAGGTACTGTATTTCAGTTGGTGTATCTATTCTTATATGAAAGCATTTCTTTGCGCTGTTGGTCAAAGAAGTAGGATAGTGACGTGCCTGGTGGACATGTATCATACTAAAGGGTTGCCATCCTTCGTTCAAGGGCTTTAATGAGTCCAACATGTTTTATGGAAGCCTTCTTTATTTTCTTCTCTATTGTCTCCACTTTGTTCATCATTTTAGTCTGAGTGTAAGCAACATTTCTGAGAAATGTGCCAAGGTGGGTTAGCACTTTGTTTTGGGTGATAATATTCTTAGTTTGCTAGTTCATTGTTGCTTCAATATCATTCATTGGTGACCTTTCTCCTGTGGCCAAGATGACATTCTTTTATGGTATTTTTAGAGCGTGGATCAAGCCATCTTTTTCAAAGGGTTGTTGAGATAGGAATTCAGGAGTATGACTAGAGCTGGAAGGGCTTATCATGAACATATGATGTTTAAATCCTTATTTAGTGACAAAGGCTGTTCTATTGGGCTTTTTGATATGTGAGTGATCAAAGCTTATAGAAAAAGTTTTGTCATGTTTTATGGCAAAGGTTGGTTCAGAGGAGCGGAGAGGTTCAACAAGCTCTGTCAACTTCTCGTAGTTTGTGACCCATGAATCATGAAGGATTTTGACAAATTCTTCTCTGCCTAACTTCCTTGGGATCTGGGTACACATGATAGTTCCTTTGGTGTCATCTATGTTCAAGAGCAGAACATTCTCATCACCTAGAAGAGAAAGATCCATGGTATGGTTTTGGACTCGCCAAGCTATCTGGTAGTGATAAGTTGTCTGTATAGAATCTCTAGCTTACGGATCTCTTTGGATATGGATCTAGATCTTCAGCGCCTTCGTTATATATGGATCAGACAGGGACATGTTAAAGTTTGGAAACAAAGTGACAAACACTGTCATGTCATTCAGAGTGATCTCTGTGGTTCCCAAGTTCGCATGTTGGTACTCGTTGTATCTAGTATCAAGGAGAAAAATATGGGAAACAACTGGCTGGCCTTTCCTTCCATGATATGTCAATGCAACTCTGACAACACCAAAACGGATGAGGGTGAAGCCATGGGTTTTCCACTTGCGCAGAAAATCCTCTGGTATATGCATCGTAATTAACTTTTCCTCCTAAGTTGCAAGAATAGGGTGATGGTCAAGCTTTGATGCCGCAATTTATTCTTTGACTCCCTTGGGTTTATTTTGGACCAAGGAATGGATCTGTAACCCCAGAGAGCATGTATTTTTGACAAAAAGCAAAATATGGGTTTAGTAGTGGCAGGTAGGTTTCTAACACTTTATTTTTTGGGGGTAAGACTTCTACCTCGTAAAGGTAGTCATATTTACAAGACAAAGTTTTACTGAGGGTAGGTGACATATTTATTCTTTCAAGGTACTTGAAAGGACAGGACAAAGACAGACACGACTCTGACATTTTTTCTTTTTCTTTTTTCTTCTTTGTAAAATTGAAACAAGACTCGATTATGCTATGACAACTGGAAAAAGACTAGTAGATGCTATGACTGACTCTAATATAGTAGTACCAGGGTAACGACTATAACACAAGTATATGGTAAAGAATCAAAGACTCTAAACAAAGATATGTACAAGGGACTGGATAAATTTATGACTAAAGACTCAAACAAAAAGACAATTTTGACAGGACTATGACTAAAGACAATACTACAGTATGTAAAGTAGACGGTAATTGCTTTGCGAATAAAACCTTATGCTAAACTTCTCCTCCCTCCAAAAGGGACGGGCTAGATTTGATACCACAGGGGGATATAGGGGGAACAAAGAAGGTCCAAACCAGGCAAGGCCATAACACGTGCAGACAAGGAACACCACGGGATACTACAAGAAAGCATAACGAGATTGCAAGCACAATAGAAACTAGCATAATGGTTTTCTGATAGACTGGGCTTTCCCTACCATTAAGGCGGCTTGGCCAAAAAAGTCAGCTTTCACGTCCATAAAAGTGCAGCTTACCAGACTCAGTCTATAAGGGCTATGCATCCACAAAAGGACGGCTTGCCAAACTGAGCTACTCATCCACTGAAGGATGGTCTGCCAAACTCATTTCAAGCGGTAAATCAGATCATAGTAGTACAACTTTTCCGTACATTACTCGGGCTTAAATGGCTCTCTCTGGCCTCGATGCCTTTTCTTTGGGAAAAGTTACTACTCTACTAACAGATTACCCGCTGCTTATAAGTTTATGTTTAAATTAGAGGCAGCTCAGAAAACCATTATACAATAACTATTGTACTTGTAACAAGTTTACTTAGAGAGTAATCATGGTACCTTGGAGCAAAGATAACTTTATCGGATCAGATCTCTGGACCCTATACTTGAACTAGGATCAGCCTTTCCATCACTCTGAAGAGAAGAACAAGATAAGTTTAGAAAGTAAACATTTTATTCATCAAGTAATATTTACAAAGGGTGTACTATTTTCCTAATGAAAATCCACTTTACTTATTGGATGCGTTCTCCTATCTACCTAGCTTCCTTTATATGGAGGTAGGAAGATTTTTACAAAAGCAAAATACAAACAGACTTTCTACAAATAGTAAATCTTATCCTATGTGGCCTACCATTCTTAAAATAGTAAAGCCATATCCTAATCTAAAAATAGTAAATTCCTATCCAGGCACACAATTCTATCCTACTTTATTCAAACTGGGTCCCACAAGTATGTGACGGAGCCTAATAAAATAAAAAGACACAACAACCTATGTATTACTAAGCTGCTTCAAACTCTTGAAAGCAGGAATATTTACATCTGGAGCCATGTGATGGCATGTGACATCGGGGTCCACTTTTGTCATCTTTGTTACAAGAAGGTGGATAAGCAACTTGCAAGCTGGTGTGTAGGCATCTTATAGGCAGGTGTGTAAGCTGGTTATAACCTGGTGTGTAGATATTTTGGCAAATAGGTGGGTAAGCTAGTTGTAAGCTGCTAGGTAGTCATTTATCAAGTAGGTGGGTAATCTAGTTGTAAGGTGGGGGGTGGTTATCTGGAAAGTATGTGGGTAAGCTAATAAGGGGAATTTGTCTTGACATGGGTAGTAAACTTGGTACGGGTAATTTTGTCATGGTAACTTGGTGAAAACCTTGTCACCATGCATGCATCATCTTGCATCATCGAATAGAGCATTGTTTGAAAGTTTTGATGGCGGGATTGCATATCCTTCCTCCATCCACCAATCAGTTTTATGTTTTCCTTTCAGATGCTCCTTATTTTCTAGGCTTCTTCTGCATGATCTGGTGAAGTAATTCTTCCTGTCGGCTGGCCCTGCTGTATTGTGTTCCCAATTTAGTGATGGAACATTCATTGTTCTCTTTTTGGCGAGTGGAGTTATTTCATTCATGAGGACTTGTTATGAGCATAGACTCCTTCTATCGATAAGTATAGATATCTCGAATGGGTCCTCGTACTTCTGGTATATCGCTGGTGGATAATTTTCCATCCTAAAAGGGATTATCCTTTGTGAGTTAAGCATAAAGATATGCTTAGCTGGCTTTTCACTAATCGGCTCCTCATTGGTGGTGTAGAAATCGTTGAATATGGCCTGAACTACCTCTTCAAAGATATTCCATAGGTTTTTATCTCCAAACAATCATTGAGTTTCCTGTAGATATCAAACATGATGATGAGGTATTTCCCTGGAACATCGGAACCAAGTAGTTTGGTTCAAAATTGCAGTCTTAGAAATAATTTGATCAAGACTGGATGCTTCGTGATAACCCTAGTAGTTAGGAACCCGCTTGATGCAGTGTTGAACTCCATAATATGGAGAATCCATTGATCTTGAGGAAGAATAGTTGGGTGAAGTATTGACAAAGCTGTATCAGTGTCCACTATAGCAATGACTTAGACTGGTTTGTTCCATTTGGATGGGTAGATAGTCAGCTGGATGTGAGGGGCTTCTGCATCCAAACTGTAATTTGTGTTTTCTTCCGGATATCCTTTTTTAGCTTGTATATCTATAGATGTTCATCACCTAATTCTTTGTAGACATCCATGGAGAAGAGAGTCTTCTCTGTTGGTTCTTCTTCTATGGAAAAGGCCAATTCAAGATCGTCATCTGGGGTGAAATAGATGCCTGCATGATATGCTATTTCTTCAAGGAGATAGATTAACCTATCAAACTCACTGGACTGGGGAAAATTTCTTGCAAAATGTCCACTTTTATTGCAGACGAAGCATCTGCCATTTTTCTGGGAACTGCCTGGGCTTCTTCTTCTAAAGTATTTTGTACGCCTGATAAACGTAGAGTTTCTGCCTGAAGGCGTTGGCCATTTCAACCTCCTGAATCATATCAGTCACCTGGGTGCATGGCAAGATCAATCTTATCCATTAATAAGATTAGATCTGGTGCAGGCTTTATCTAGGACTGTATTGTTTTGAATGATCTGCTCAGTACAGACCTCTTTGTGCAGATATCATCCAGTGCATGGAGTATAGCTTTACTGATGTATCTAACCTGTGGGATATATATGGATTGGAATTTATTCTCAATGATCATCATAGTTTGGCCTAACAACATATTTTGTAAGGATGAAACAAAGGCTTGCTTTAGGCTAGGATTGCTGCCTATCTCGAAGTATATCCTTGCCATCTTTTGAAAGTGAACATCGATGGTGTCTCTTTCAAATGAGACACACATCATTTTGAAGAACCATCATCGCAGCTTTTCTTTCCTTTGGCCTATATCACTATAGAATACCTCTTGAAAGAAAAACCCCGTATAAAATCTCCTAATTGTTCCAGAGCTACTAGAAAGGGATTTTTTAACAAGAAAGCCTGGTATTAAAGGTAAAATCTTAGAATGTGAGGAAGATGTTCTTATCTTGTATCCCAAGTGAATTCCACCAATCTCTCAGGATTCTGAAAAACCTTGAAGTGAGTTCTGATAGGATCAAGTACTTTTCTTGCTTAACCAGAATCTTTATCACCATCCAAGTATAGAAATCTTGGATCCTTTGAGGCCATCTGGATACTTTGACATCGTCAAGGGTAAAGGTATAAAATACAGTCCCAACCAATTTTGGAGTTGGTGGCTTTTGCCTCTTTTCTGGAATCTGCTCATCTGTCATTCCTTCTTGTGAATCATCGACTTCAAAAACATCTGGTTCTCTTGGTTGGTTCATGAATATCGACGGATATTTATCTTTATCAGATTCAGTTGAGGACACTATCCTCAACATATTCATTGGAGTCTGTGAGGAATCCTCACATCCTTTGATATCCCCTTTAGCAGGATTACTGTCATATGGATCTTCAATTTCTTTAGTGTATCCTTCAATGGGATCATCAACAAGTGAATCATCACTGTAGTCCGAGTATTTCTCCATAGGATCATCTTCATATGGATCATAAGTACTGGATCCTGAGACATCATCTTCTATGCCATAGTGGTCAGGGACAACCTGATAGTAGATAATCAAGTCATCATCCAGTGTGGCATAGTCTGGGATCTCCAAGTCAGCATCTGGGATGACTGAACTCAGATCTGAGAAGATTGAACGATCATCTGGAGTAGTGTGATTTGGGATAACCAAATCCTCTTTGTGACTTGAGATCATCATGTTTTCTTGGTTTGGTTCTTTAAAACCTTCCCCAAACTCCTTCTTCCTTTTAGGCTGCTTCTAGGATTTCTTTTGGGTTCCAGCTGTGTCCTTTTGTTCCCACACAAATTTAGCAATATCAAGCTCAGGTTCTTTCTCTTATCTTGGAGAGAAAGACATAGGGATGTGTGAAGCCGAAGGAAAACTGGTAAAGGAGTGGCCCAATTTTGATGGAGAGTATGGCGTGAGGACATGGGGAAAAATGTAGGATTTTTAGGTTGACTCTGAGGCTTTGGTTGGTCAAAGGTGCCATACTTCATTTGGTGTATCTGTTCTTTCAGTGAAGCTATTTCTTTGCGCTGCTGGTCAAAGAAATGGTATAATAAAGTGCCTGGTGGACATATATCATACTGAAGGGTTGTCAATCTTCGTTCAATGGCTTTGATGAGTCCAGCATATTGTGTTGAAGCCTGTTCTACTTTCTTCTCGATTGTTTCCCCTTTGTTCATCATATTGGTTTGAGTGTGAGCAACACTTCTCAGAGATGTGCCAAGGTGGGCTAACGCCTTGTTTTGGCTAATAGCATTCTTAGTTTGCCTGTTCATTATTGCTTTGATATCATTCGTAGGTGACCTTTCTCCTATGGGAAAGATGACATTCTTTTTTGGTATTTTTGGAGCGTGAATCATGCCATCTTTTTCAAATGGTTGTTGAGATTTATCTTTGGTTTTGGTATGTTCATTTATGAATGGGTTGGATAAAGTTGGCCAATCTTGAGGTTCGTATGAAACTAGAAATTCATATTTCCCCGAACGTCTCAATGAACCGACAGAGGAATCCCCATCCTCATACCTTTTGTGAAACTTCTTTTTAGAGATTCCTTTATCCTTCGGATTGGCTTTTGGATAGTAATTTTTTTCCTATTTATCATCATCATAATCATCATCATCCTCCATACATTCAGCATAATCACAATAAATTTCCCATGGACAATGCCTTATAAAAGGACATTTGAACCACCAAGGCCTTCATGATTGAATTGTTTTATCCAATCATGTTCACTCATGATATCTGAAGTTTACCAAGAGAATGTGTCAAAGTCATCCTCTATCTTAGGACCGGATGTAGGGTGGTACATCTTTAGAGTAATGTATGTTCTATTGGGCTTTTTTAGATGAGAGTTATTAAAGCTCCTAGAAATATGTTTGTCATGTGATTTGGCGAAGGTTGGTTCAGAGGAGCGGAGAGGTTCAACAAGGTCTCTCAACTCTTCATAGTTTGTGACCTATGAATCAGGAAGGTTTTTAACAAATTTTCTCCTAGATATCTTTCTTGGAATCTGGGTACACATGGTAGTTCTGTTGGTGGCATCTACGTTAAAGAGTAGAGCATTCTCACCACCTGGAAGAGAAAGATCCATGGCATGGTTTTGGACTCGCCACGCTATCTAGTAGTGGAGAGTTGCGTATATGGAATCTCTAGTTTGTGGAGCTCCTTTGATCTAGACCTGGATCTTTAGCGCCTTCGTCAGATACGGATCATAAAGGGACATGTTGAAGTTTGGAAACAAAGTGACAAACACTGTGCCGTCATTTAGAGTGACCTATGTGGTTCCCAAGTTTGCATTATGGTACTTGTTGTATCTAGTATCAAGGAGAAAAAGATGGGAAATAACTGGTTGGCCTTTCCTTACATGATAAGTCAATGCAACTCTGACAGCACCAAAATGGATATGGGTGAAGCCATGAGTTTTCCACTGGTATGGAAAATCCTTTGGTATCTTCATCGTGATAAACTATTCCTCTTGAGTTGCAAGAATAGGGTTATGGTAATGCTTTGATGCAGCAACATATTCTTTGACTCCCTTGGGTTTATTTTGGACGAAGGAACAGATCTGTAACCACGGAGAGCATGTCTTTTTGCCAAAAGCGGAATATGGGTTTAGTAGTGGCAGGTAGGTTTCTGACACTTTATTTTCTAGGGGTAAGACATCTACCTTGTAAAGGTAGTCATATTTACAAGACAAAGTTTTACTGAGGGTAGGTGACATATTTATTCTTGCAAGGATTGGACAAAGACGGACACGACTTTGACATTTTTTCTTTTTCTTTTTCTTTTTTTGTAAAACTGAAACAAGACTCGATTATGCTATGATTGAATCTAATATAGTAGGACTATGGTAACGACTACGAGATAAGTATATGGTAAAGACTCAAAGACTCTAAACAAATATATGTACAAGGGACTAGAAAAATTTATGACTAAAGACTCAAACAGAAAGACTATTTGGACAAGACTATGACTAAAGACAATACTACAGTATGTAAAGTAGATGGTAATTGCTTTGCGAATAAAACCTTATGCTAAACTTTCTCCTCTCTCCGGAAGGGACGAGCTAGATCTGATACCACAGAGGGATATAGGGGAAATGAAGACTGTCCAAACTAGGCAAGGCCATAACAAGTGCAGACAAGGCACACCATGGTATACGACAAGAAAGCGTAACGAGATTGCAAGCACAATAGAGACTAGCACAATAGTTTTCTGACAGACTGGGCTTGCCAGACCATAAAGGTGTCTTGGCCATAAAGTCAGCTTTAAATATATAATAGGGTGGCTTACCAGACTTAGTTTATAAAGGCTGCACATCCATAACAGGACGTCTTGTTAAATTGAGCTACTTATCCATAAAAAGATGATTTTCCAAACTAATTTCAAGCGGTAAATCGAATGATAGTAGTACAACTTTTCCATACATTACTAGGGCTTAAAATGGCTCTCCCTAGCCTCAACGCCTTTTCTTCGAGAAAAGTTACTACTCTACTAACAGATTTACCCGCTGCTTATAAGTTTATGTTAAGTTAGAGGTGTCTCAGAAAACCATTATACCATAACTATTGTACTTATAATAAGCTTACTTACAGAGTAATCATGGTACCTTGCAACAAATATAGCTTTACTAAATCAACTCTCTGTACCCTATACTCGAACTACGATCAAACTTTCCATCCCTCTGAAGAGAAAAACAAGAGAACTTTAGAAGCAAACATTTTATTCATCAAGCAATATTTACAAAGGGTGTAGTATTTTCCTAATGAAAATCTACTCTAATTATTGGATGCTTTCTCCTATCTACCTAGCTTGCTTTATATAGAGGTAGGAAGCCTACTATAAACAAATCGACTTACTTAAAATAGAAAACCTTATCCAATGTTGCCCACCATTCTAATAATAGTAAAGCCTTATCCTAATCCATAAATAGTAAATCACTATCTGCGCTCACAATTCTATCCTGCTTTATTCAAACTGTGCCCCACAAGCATATGACGGAGCCTAATAATACAAAAATACATGACAACCTAAGTACTACTAAGCTGCTTCAAACTCTTGAAAGCCAAAATATTTACTTATGATAACATGTGATAGCATGTGACAGCAGGGTCCACTTTTGTCTTCTTTGCTGCAAGCAGGTGGATAAGCAACTTGCAAGATGGTGTGTAGGCCACTTATGAGCAGGTGTGTAACCTGGTTGTAAGATGTTGTGTAGGTATTTGGAAAGTAGGTGGATAAGCTATTTGTAAGATGGTGGGTAGACATTTGGCAAGTAGGTGGGTAAGCTAGTTGTAAGGTGTTGGGTGGTCATTTCGCAAGTAGGTGGGTAAGCTACTAAGAGGAATTTGTCTTGTTATGGGTCATAACTTGGTATGGCTAGTTTTGTCATGGTAACTTGGTGAAAACCTTGTAACCATGCATGCATCATCCTCCATCATCGAATGGAGTATTGTTTGAAGGTGTTGATGGCGGGCTTGCGTATCCTTCCTCCATCCACAAATTGATTCCATGTTTTCCTTTCAGACGCTCCTTGTTGTCAAGGTTTCTTCTGTATGATCTGGTGAAGTAATTCTTTCTGTTGGACGACCCTACTGTACTGTGTTCCCAATTTTGTGATGGAACATTCAATCTTTTCTTTGTGGTGGGCGGAGTTTCTTCAACCCTGATAACTTGTTGTGCACATTGGCTCTTTCTATCTTCAAGGATAAATAGATCAAATGGGTCTTCGTATTGTTCGTATAATATCGGTGGATAATTTGCCATCCCAGATGGGATCATCCTTTGTTTGTTAAGCATGAAGATATGCTTAGCTGGCATTTTATTGATCTGCTCCTCATTGGTGGTGTGGAATACCATCGAATATGGTCTGAATTACTTCTTGAAATATATTTCTTGGGTTTTTATCTCCAATCGATACTTGATTTGCCTGTAGATATCAAACTCAATGGTGAGGTCTTTCCCTAGAATATTGGAACCAAGTAGGTTGGTTTAGAATTGCAGTCCTGGAAAGAATTCAATCATGAATGGATGCTTCATGATAACCTTGGTAGTTAGGATTCCATTTGATACAGTATTGAACTTCATAACATTGGGAATCTATAGATCTTAAGGAAGAACAAATGGGTTAAGTATTGACGATGTTGTACCAGTGTCCACCAAAGCAATGACTTGGACTGGTTTGACCCATTTGGTTGGATAGATAGTAAGCCGGACATGAGGGGCTTCTGCATCCGAAATGTAACTGGTGTTTTCTTCTTTTACTACAGATATCTTGAAATGATTATCATTTGAATGGATCTCTTTTTTTTAACCTGGATATCTGGAGATGTTCATCACCTAATTCTTCATAGACATCCATGGAGAAGAGAGTCTTCTCCATTGGTTCTTCTTCTAAGGAGAAGACCAATTCAAGATTGTCATCTCGACTGAGATGGGCACCTGCATAATCTACTATTTCATCAAGGAGATGGATTGACCTATCGGACCCTTTGGACTGGGGACATTTTCTTGCAAAATGTCCACTTTTGTTGTAGATGAAGCATCTGCCTTTTTTCTAGGAACTGCCTGGGATTCTTCTTTTGAAGTATTTTGTACGCCTGATGAAAGTAGAGTTTCTGCCTAAAGGTTTTGTCCATTTGAACCTCCTGAATCGTATCTGTCACTTGGGTGCATGGCAAGAACAATATGATTCGGTGATAAGATTAGATCTGGTGTAGTCCTTATCTAGGACTGGATTATTTTGAATGATCTGCTTTAGTACAGACCTCTTTGTGTAGATATCATCTAGTGTATGGAGTATAGCTTGCCTGATGTATCCGACCAACGTGATCATAATAGATTGGAACTTATCCTCAATGATCATCATAGTGTGGCCTTATAGAATCTTTGGTAACGATGAAACGAAGGCTTACTTTAGGCTAGGATATCCTCCTAACTCAAAGTATATTCTTTCCATCTTTTGAAAATGGACATCAATGATGTCCCTTTCAAATGAGACACATTTCATTTCGAAAAACTGTCGTGACAACTTTTCTTGGCTTTGGCCTGTATCACCACAAAATACCTATTGCAGTATTCTTACGTTGTAGGCAAAGTCTTGGGATGTGAGGAAGATGTTCTTATCTTGTATCACAAGTGAGTTCCATCAATCTCTCAGGATTCTGGAGAACCTTGAAGTAAGTTCTGACAGGATCAGGTACTTTTCTCGCTCAACCAGATTCTTTTTCATGACCCAGACCGTTGTGAGTGGCACCCACCCAACCCCCGGATGAGCGAACCAGTAGAGTTAAACCCTTAGCCTAGACTAACATCCTAAAACCAACAAACATAAAATAAACTAGCAATTCAAATAATGTGAAAGGCCTTTCATTGAAATAAAACCTGCGGAAATTCCCCTAGAATCTGAAAGTCATCGTACCAAACACTACCAATATTAGAGTACGGGGATGCAACCCCAAAACTTAAAACAATAAAGAGATAGTCTAAGCCCAAAACAATTGGGCTACAACTCAAAGATAAACACCAAGGAGGCTTGGTTGAACAGCTCATCCTTGATATATCGAACAGTTCGGCCTACAAGTGAGGTCATGCGTCAACTGCCGAAAGATTTCCTATACTCATAATAAAAATAGGCAAGTGCAGTATCAGTAAACACCCACCATGTACTGGTAGGATCATCAGCCAGTTCCAAATAAATTAGTGAATAATCAGTACAACAAATCAAGTATAATTACGAAAAACATGCAATAAGTCAATTGGTTCCCCTAGACTACAAGTCTCTACCTATCTTGTTCCCGCATGAAATCCACCTTTTATAACTCTAAACAACAATCACAGAATCAATAAATCATTCTTTTTGTCTAGCCCGGACCCACCCTGGGATCCCTTCTAAACAACACCTAAGTGTTAAACAGATAACCCGGCCTAATCCAAGACTAACTCAACAGATATAACAGGAATCTCGATCACTCAAGGACCACAAACGAATATCACAATTCAATAAAACAGCTCAGTCCACTCATGGAACCAATAACAGTCAATGCAATGCAACAATATCAATGCAATGATGCAGTAAAATAAACCCGTACCAAGCGTGGTACCCGAGCCAATCGTTAGTATTCTATACCAAGCGTGATACTCGTGCCAACCATTAGTATACTCGTACCAGGTGTGGTACCCGAGCCAACCGAATGTCAATAATCCACAGTCAAATAATGAACCAACAACTTGTAAACCAACAAGCAACACACCGTTCAATTCACAGACTGTAAAACATGTCCCTTAGACGTTCTACACGATTCCTCTAAGCCATGCAATTCATACTAACACTTAGATAAGAGTACAAAATATACAACATTCACAGGAATCGTAAGCCATCACCTACCATGAAATGATCCAAGATCTACTCAACCTGAGATTTCCCGTGTTCTGGATTCCTTTCTCGTTCTTGGTCTAAAATAATATACAAGTACTCAAATTAACAAACAAGGCCTGCACATTACCGGGATTACACCAAATCCTAGATCCCCAGGCCACCCATGATTATCCTACCCTTTTTGCCAGGCTTCCCGCCATTAATTTCCCTAGTTATATCATTTTCACGGATAAAAATAGAGAATTTAACAACATACGATCATAATACCTTACTTTTAACAATACCCAAGAACTTTCATGCCTAGAATCCCCCTTCTTCCTCGAATTCTACTATCCATAGGTTTTTTTAACCTTTTCCCAAGTTCCCTCCTAGCAATTCTACCGCGTAGGAAAAGTAGTACGAAGTTTGGGGAGTAGAATCCTTACCTTTAGGATGAAAAATAGTGGAAAATTGGTAGAAATCGCCCAAAATCGCCCCCTTCTTCTCCCAAAACGTTTCAAGAAAAAATGAACTATTTTGGGAAATATTCTGCATTAAATCCCATCATGCTCTGCTATAGCAGTCCGATCCACTATAGCGGTACCACCGTAGCAGAGTCGTCTGCTATGGCAGAGGCTGACCGACGTTGACTTCCACTGTAGCAGTAATTTCTTTGCTACAGCGAAGGTTGCTATGTTGGAGTGTCAACGGCTATAGCAGTTGAAATGGGACAGAAAGTCGTAAAACCTCTAAAACTAGTCAATTTTACAACACACTTAGTTTCCCGACATCCCAGAACAATCCCTTCACGTCAACCTTAATTCTGGGAGTTCTACTTACCCGAATTTGATTTCAAAAAGTCCCCGGACTCCTTTATGTGTTAGCTACAAGGAAAACTATCTCAACACAAGACATCAAACCCAATCCTTCCCGGATTACCCTAGACTCCACCTCGCTCTAAATTCGGCTGAGGCTAGCCTAGCCTAGAATTTCAAACTCCCAAACCTGGAGTTTTCTAACTCTAAAACTTGGCATGATTGGGCTACCCATAACAATGGATCCAGTTGTTACAATAGATACTAATTTATCCATCGTTCATCCCCGAATGATCAAACCCAAATTTACGGAAATAAAATAAAGAAAGTGTAATACCTGAATCCTTAAAAAAATGAGGGTACTTATCCCGCATGTCCTTCTCAGTTTCCCAAGTGGCTTGCTCAACCGGACAATACTTCCACTGAACCTTTACCATATCAATCACCTTTGTCCTCAACCTCCAGACATCCCGAGCAAGAATCAAGACTGGTTCCTCTTCATAATGAAGATCCTTATCGAAAAGTACCTCATCCAACTTGATGATGTAGTCTCTATCCCCATGGTATCGCTTAAGTATGGATATGTAAAATACCGGATGGACATCCGACAAATTGGGCGGCAGTGCTAACTTGTAAGCCACTAGCCCCACAATCTCAAGAACCTCAAATACACTGAAGAACCGAGGGCTAAGC
The DNA here is from genome assembly GCA_003996215.1 of Jaltomata sinuosa. Lineage (NCBI taxonomy): Eukaryota > Viridiplantae > Streptophyta > Magnoliopsida > Solanales > Solanaceae > Jaltomata > Jaltomata sinuosa. The sequence goes on along the minus strand of QJPP01002501.1, from coordinate 82,443 downwards.
TTTCCCTTCTTACCAAACCGCGTACTCTCTTCTTTGGTGACACTTTCAACAATACATGTTCACCAACCTGAAATTCCATGTCCCGGACCTTGCGATCTGCATCCTCCTTCTGCCTGCTTTGGGCAGCCAGCAATTTGGCCTGAACCTCCCTTACCTTTTCCTGTGCTTCCTTTACCAATTACACTCCCAAACGCTTTACATCGCCTTCCTCAAACCACCCAACTGGTGATCTGCAGCTCCTCACATACAATGCCTCGAATGGTGCCATGTCAATACTGGAGTGATAGCTATTGTTGTATGAGAACTCGCACAATAGTAGAAACTGCTCCCAATGACCCCCGAAGTCCATCACACATGCTCTCAGCATGTTCTCCAATACCTGGATCGTCCTCTCTGACTGACCATCAGTCTGAGGATGGAAGGCTGTGCTAAAAGTGAGTTGTGTACCCAACTCTTCATGTAGCTTGCCCCAAAATTTAGAGGTGAACTGTGTACCCCTGTCTGAAATGATGGACAGTGGCACCCTATACAATCTCACAATCTCCTTCACGTAGATCTTAGCCAATTTCTATGAATTGTAATCTACCCTGACCAGAATAAAATGAGCGGACTTGGTCAGCCTATCAACAATGACCCAAATTGAGTCATACTTCCCCAATGTCTTAGGAGACCCACACGAAGTCCATGGCTATCCTTTCCCACTTCCAATCTAGAATTGGCATTCTCTAGAGTAGTCCTGCAGGTCTCTGATGCTCATACTTTACTTGCTGACAGTTCTGACATTTGGACACAAAGTCAACTATGTCCCCTTTTAATCCGGGCCACCAGTAACGCTGCCTTAAGTTCCTGTACATTTTGGTCACACCTGGATGAATTGAGTACCGTAAACAATGGGCTTCCGCCAAGATTTTCTAAATTATATCATCAACCCAAGGAACAAAAGTCCTCTCTCTAAAATTTAGTACTCCGCCAGAGTCTAACGTGACGTCCTTGGATTTCCTGGATATATTACCTTACCTCGAAGCTTACTCAGTTTCGGATCCTGAAACTATTTGGCCTTTATTTCCTCTATGAAGGTGGCTTTGACCTCAATGCTGGCCAACAACCCACCCTGTTCTGAAACACCCAAGTGCATGAACTTGGCCTCCAAAGCCAAAATTTCCCTTGCTAGTGGTCGTTTGGACACCCCCAAATAAGCCAAACTACCCATGCTAACCGTTTTACGGCTCAATGCGTCTGCCACCATATTAGCCTTACCCAGATGGTACTGAATAGTCATATCATAGTCCTTAAATAAATCCATCCACCTTCTCTGCCTCAAATTCAAATCCTTTCAGAGTGAAGACATGCTGCAGACTGCGATGAGCAGCGAACACTTCACACTTGACACCATAGAGATAGTGTCTTCAAATCTTGAGTGCAAAGACCACTGCTGCCAATTCTAAGTCATGAGTAGGATAGTTCCTCTCATGCACCTTCAACTGCCTAGATGCATAGGCTATCACATTCCTATCCTGAATGAACACATCACCTAAACCAGAATGTGAAGTATCACAGTAAACAATAAAGTCTTTACCTTCAACCGACAAGGACAATACAGGAGCCGTGGTCAGAAGTGTCTTGATATTTTGGAAGCTCTCCTCGCACTTGTCGGACCACACGAATGGTACATCTTTTTGTGTCAACCTGGTCAGGTGAGTAGCAATAGACATAAAATCCTTAACAAACCTCCGATAGTACCCTGCGAGCCCAACAAAACTCCTCACCTCGGTCACAGAGCTAGGCTGGACCCAACTCTTGACTGCCTCAATATTCTGAGGATCCACCATCACCCCCTGTTCTGACACTACATGCCCCAAGAAAGCAACTGAAGTCAACCAAAACTCACACTTAGTGAACTTCGCATAAAGCTTCTGGTGTCTCAAGATGTCCAACACAATACGAAGATGATTAGTATGCTCCTCCCTACTCTTGGAGTAGATAAAATATCATTGATAAACACAATCATGAAAGAATCCAAATATGACTTAAATACCCCATTCATCAAACTCATGAATGTTGTCGGCGCATTGGTCAAACCAAACGACACTACTAGGAACTCGTAATGCCCATACTGAGTCTGAAAGCAGTCTTAGGAATGTCCTCAGGCCTAATCCTCAACTGATGATACCCTGACCTCAAGTGGATTTTGAAAACACTGATGCGCCCTGAAGCTGGTCGAACAAATCATCAATGCGGGGTAGAGGGTACTTATTCCGGATGGTCACCTTGTTCAACTACCTATAATCTATGCACATCCGCATACTACCATCCTCTTTCTTTACAAAACAAATAGGAGAACCCCAAGGTGACGTACTAGGACAGATAAATCCCTTATCTAGGAGTTCCTATAGCTGAGTCTTAAGTTCCCTTAACTCTGTCGGAGCCATACGATACAGAGGAATGGAAATGGGATGAGTGTCTGGCTCCAGATCAATACAGAAGTCTATATCCCTGTCCGGAGGCATACCAGGCAAATCCGCTGGAAATACCTCTAGAAACTCAAAAACCACCGGAACTGACTCAATAGATGGGGACTCCACACTATCATCCGGGAGATGAGCCAAGAAGGCTAGACACCCTCTACCCACTAGCTTCCTAGCCCGAACGAATGATATGACCTTAACTGGCTTAGGCCTGTACACACTTTCCCACTCTAGTCTATCCTTACCAGGAATCTCTAGAGCCACAGTCTTGGTGTTACAGTTCAACACAGCATGATAAGGGGACAACCAGGTCATGCCCAAGATAATATCAAAATCATCCATATCCCGGATTACCAAGTCTACCCAAGTATCAAACCCCACAAACACAACAGAACAATCACGATAAACATGAGTCACAATCACAGACTCTCCAACCGGGGTAGAAACATAGATATGGGAATCAAGGATATCACAAATCAATTCCAGACCCAATGCAAAACTCACAGATACATAAGAATATATAGAACCTGGGTCAAATAATATCGAAGCTATTTTATCGCAGATAAGAATGGTACCTGTGATCACCGCATATGATGCTTCCACCTCAGTTCTCCCTAGAAATGCATAGAAATGAGCCCGATCATAAATTTGGGCAACTTCCTAGGCCGGCTGTGTTGCACCCCTGCCCACGGCGCCGTTCCCTCTATCGCCCTGGCCTCCCTGAAAGTTTCCTCGCCCACCCTGTGGACGACCTCTAGCATTACCGCCTCTACCTGCCGGGATCATCGCTCTAGACTGCTGTTGACCCATATTACTTGTCTGCCTGAGTGGGCACTCCCTCTTAAAGTATCCCTGATCACCACAATAGAAGCAACCACGATCAAGTGTAGGCCTGCTAACTGATGTATAAGATGTTCCCTGGCCTCTAAGAGCTGAAGACTGATTATGAGCTCCCTGACGACCACATGTAGCAGCTGGCAGAACTGACTGAATAGGATAGGATGAGTATACCTGCTGATTATGAACCCTGGAATATGAACCACCATAATTTCCCTTATTCCGGGGCTTCTTGGCTAAAGCCTTAGCCTGCCCTGCCTGCCTGACTCCCTCAAGTTTCTTCACATAATACACCACATCATTAAAGCCCTTCCCTGAAGAAGTCATATGCACTGACAGTACCTGTAGCTCAGTATTCAAACCTTTCACAAATAACTGGACCTGTTCCTCCTCAGAACCCAACATCTGTGTGGCAAAATGAGACAAGGCGGGGAACTTAGCCTCGTAAGCAGATACTGACATGCTACCCTGCTCCAAGTTCAAGAACTCATCTTTCTTCCGGTCCCTCAAAGTATGGGGTATGTACTTCTCTAAAAACAAAGCGTGGAACTGTTCCCAAGTCAGTGGGGGTAGAACAGAAGACCGACATTCCACATGAGACCTCCACCACTGCTTAGGATCACCCTGTACCTGAAATATGACAAACTCAACTCCATGCTAACATACAATACCCAACTTATGCCACCTCTCATAGCAATCCAAGATGAACTCATAAGCATCATCCCTATCAGTACCCTGAAATGTAGGAGGTTTAAGCTTAAGAAACTTGGTCAGCATCTCATGCTCATTTCCTGTCATCACTGGGCCTAGCATTGGCCTGAAGAAGTCATTTGTGCCTAAAGTTGCATCCATCCTAGGCATTGTAGTAACCGTTGGCTGAGTATCCAAGGCTTGGTTTGCAAAAGCCATGGGTATGGCTCCAGTACCAACCAACCCACTCAAAATATTCCAAGCCTGCTGAAAGGCTTCTGGTGTCATAGTAGGGAGGCCTGCACCCCCAACCAGTGCCGCCTCCTCCTGCGCCTCACCATCTTCAGCAACAACTTCTACATCTTCAACAACATGTTCCTAAGGTGGGAGAGGGGTCGCTTCATGCTCTCCAGCGCCGCTCGAGCTCCACCCCTGGCGGGTGCGGCTCTACCTCGTCCTCTGCCCCTTCCCCTGCCTCTACCACAGACAACCAGTTTCGCTACTGGGAACGCTGCTCTAGCTCCATTGTTTCTTGTGTTAACCATCTGCGGACAGAAGATTGAATGAGATTAGATACCAATTTATATCACCAGATACCAATTGGAATCAAGTTATAGCACGAAGGTAAGAAGGAAGATATAGTTTTCTTAAGGCCCCATAGCCTCTCGAAGAAAAGTATGGACGTCTCCATACCGTTCCACAAGACTCTACTAGACCTATTTGGTACGACGAGATCAACAAACCTAGGGCTCTTATACCATCTTTGTCCCGCCCAGACCGTCGTGAGTGGCACCCACCCAACCCCCGGATGAGCGAACCAGTAGAGTTCAACTCTTAGCCTAGACTAACAGCCTAAACCAGCAAATAGAAAATAAACTAGCAATTCAAATAATGCAAAAGGCCTTTCATTGAAATAAAACCTGCAGAAATTCCCCTAGAATCTGAAAGTCATCGTACCAAATACTACCAATACTAGAGTATGGGGATGCAACCCCAAAACTTAAAACAATAAAGAGGTACTCTAAGCCCGAACAATTGAGCTACAACTCAAAGATAAACACCAACGCGGCTTGGTCGAATAACTCACCCTTGAAATCTTGAACAGTCTGGCCTACAAGTGAGGTCGTGCGTCAACCATCGAAAGATTTCCTATACTCACAAGAAAAACAAGCAAGTGTAGTATCAGTACACAACCACCATGTACTTGTAGGATCATCAGCCAATTCCAAATAAAACAGTATATAATCAGTACAACAAATAAAGTATAAGTACGAAAAACATGCAACAAGTCAATAGACTCCCCTAGACTACAAGTCTCTACCTAGCTTGTTCCCGCATGAAATCACCTTTTATAACACTAAACAACAATCACAGAATCAATAAATCATCCTTTTTGTCTAACTCGGACCCACCCTGGGATCCCTTCTAAACAACACCTAAGTGTTAAATAGACAACCAGCCTAATCCAAGACCAACTCAATAGATATAACAGGATTCCCAGTCACTCAAGGACCACCAACGAATATCACAATTCAATAAAATAGCTCGGTCCACTCAAGAAACCAATAACAATCAATGCAATGCAACAATATCAATGCAATAATGCAGTAAAATAAACCCATACCAGGCATGGTACCCAAGACAACAGTTAGTATTCCGTACCAGGCTGGTACCCAAGCCAACAATTTATTATATCGATACCAAGTGTGGTACCCATGCCAACCGTTAGTATACCTGTACCAGGCGTGGTACCCGAGAAAACCAAATGTCAACAATTCACAATCAAATAATAAACAAACAACTTGTAAACCAACAAGCAACACACCGTTCAATTCACAGACTGTAAAACAGGACCCTTAGACATTCTACACAATTCCTCTAAGCCATGCATTTCATATAAACACTTAGATAAAAGTACAAAATATACAACATTCACAGGAATCATAAGCCATTACCTACCTCGAAATGTTCCAAGCTCTATTCAACCCGAGCTTTCCCATGTTCCAGATTCCTTTCTTGTTCTTGGTCTAAAACAATATACAAGTACTCAAATTAACAAACAAGGCCTGTACATTATCGGGATTACACCAAATCCCAGATACCCAGGCCACCCATGATTATCCTACCCTTTTTCTCAGGCTTCCCGCCATTAATTTCCCTAGTTCTATCATTTTCAAGGATACAAATAGAGAATTTAACAACATACGATCATAATACCTTACTTTAACAATACCCAAGAACTTTCATGCCTAGAATCCCCCTTCTTCCTCAGATTCTACAATCCATAGGTTATTCCAACCTTTCTCCAAGTTCCCTCCTAGAAATTCTACCACGTAGGAAAAGTAGTACGAAGTTTGGGGAGTAGAATCCTTACCTTTAGGACGAAAAATAGTGGAAAATGGTAGAAATCGCCCAAAATCGCCCCCTTCTTCTCCCAAAATGTTTCAAGAAAAACTGAACTATTTTGGGAAAGTTTCTACATTAAATCCCATTACGCTCCACTATAGCAGTAGCGCCGTAACAGAGTCGTCCACTAGGGTGGAGGCTGACCGATGTTGATTTCTGCTGTAGCAGTATTTTCTTCGCTACAGCGGAGGTCGCTATGGTGGAGTGTCAACTGCTATAGCGGTTGACAAGGGACAAAAAGTCATAAAACCTCTAAAACTAGTACATTTTACAACATACTTATTTTCCCGATGTCCCGGAATAATCCCTTCACGTCAAACTCGATTCCGGGAGTTCCACTTACCCGAATTCGATTCCAAAAAGTCCACTGGACTCCTTTATATGTTAGCTACAAGGAAAACTAGCTCACCATAAGATATACAAACCAATCCTTACCCAGATTTACCTAGACTCACCTCGCTCCAAATCCGGCCGAGGCTAGCCTAGCCCAGAATTTTAAACTCCCAAACACGGAGTTTTCTAACTCTAAAACTTGGCACAATTGGGCTACTCGTAACAACGAACCCGGTCGTTACATTCTTGGTCGCCATCCAAGTATAAAATTCTTATATCCTCTAAGGCCACCTAGATACTTTGACATCATCAAGCATGAAGGTGTGGAATCCAGTACCAATCAATTTTGGTGTTGGAGGTTCTGGTCTCTTTTCTTAAATCGACTCATCTATCATCTCTTTTTGTGAATCATCAACTTTAGAAACCTCTGGTTCTCTTGTTCAATTCATTAATATTGATGGATATTCTTTTTTTAGCAGTTTCAGTTGAGGATTCTGCACTTTTCTCAATATTTTCATTGGAGTCTTGTGAGAAATCCTTATTTCCTTCGATGTATCCGTCAGCAGGATCACTGTCACATGGATCTTCAGTTTCTTTAGTGTATCCATTAATGGGATCATTAGCAAGTGAATCATCATTGTACTCCGAGTATGTCTCCGTAGGATCAGCTTCATATGGATCATAAGTACTAGATCCTAGGACATCATCATCTTCTGTGACATAGAGGTAAGGGACAACTTTATCATAGATAATCAAATCATCCTCCGGCATGGCATACTCTAGATCTCCAATTCAGCATCTGGGACAACAAAACTCAGATCTCAATTAGGGAGACTAATCAAAATCTAAATGTGGAAATTAAATAAGCAAAAGATATATGAATTAAAGCTAATTAACTAAGTTTATAGGCAACAAGGGACTTTATACCCTCACCTCCCAATTGAACTTGTTCAATCAACAATAACTCCTCAATCAAACAAAGAGACAAACAAATGAATCCACAAATGGATGACTCTATGATTAATCAAGAAAAGAAGTTAACAAGCAATCAAAGGAATCCACCCCTAATCACTCAACTACACTACTAGGAATCCACCCAATAGATTTCTATAACTCAATTAGCTTATTGGGAATCCACCCAAGAACTACAGACTAGAGTATCAACTAGAAGCTTTCAAAGTAATTCAATATTCATCAAAATCTGATTAGCTAAGGTAAGGGAACCCCTATTTATAGCTATTACATAAATTCCCAAAAGTGACCTTGAAAGATAACCCAACATGGGCCCAATGCACGGGAGGTGCATTTTAGGTGCATTTAGCACTAAGAGAAGTGCAGGTCGCACATTTCTTCGCACCACTTGAACAGAAGATTCTTTACAGCCTGGTGGGATTGAGGCACGTTTACCACCAAGAGAAGTGTGTGTTGCACCTTCAAGAAGATTCACTAGCAGCCTCATCTTCCCATGCAATAATCCATAAGTTGTAGATCCTTGATCTACACTCTTCAATGGTCTCCAATGCCTCTTTCTTTATGAATAGAGCTTGTAAGGCTTGGAGTTCTTTTGTTAGCGCTTAGTGAATGGCCTCGTGGGGGTTGTGCTGGGAGATATCATATCATCCCTCCCTTCTTGAAAAAGATTCATCCTTGAATCTGTAGCTTCACCTACAATACAAGAAGATAGATCACTTACATTGAAAATATTGTGAATATTATACTCACATGGTAGATCGATCTTGTAGGCATTGTCGTTGATCCTTTCAAGCACTTGGTATGGGCCATCACCCCTTGGTCTCAACTTCCCTTTGCGAAGTTGTGGAAACCTTTCCTTCCAAAAGTGAACCCACACCCAATCATTGGGTTGAAAGATCACTTTTTTCCTTCCATGGTTTTGTCGAAGAGCCACCTTGGAGTTGTTCTTTTCCATGGCCTCCCTTACCTTTGTGTGAATCTTCACCATCTACTTTGCCATTCTCTTTGCATCTAAACTCAAAACAATATCACTAGCCAAAGGGATTAAGGATAATAGAATCAATGGGTTGAACCCATAACACACTTCAAATAGAGTCATGCCAATAGAGGTATGAAGAGATCGATTGTAAGAAAATTCAATTAATGGTAAACGGTCCTCCCAAGAAGTTGGGGATCCTATAATCATATAATGAAGCATGCTCCCAAGAGTCCTATTAACTACTTTGACTTGACCATCCATTTGAGGATGACAAGAATTAGAGAACATGAGTTTGGTACCAAGTGTACCCCATAGACTCTTCCAAATATGGCTAAGAAACTTGGAGTCCCTATTACTAACAATAATTCGGGGTACTCCATACAATTTAAGCACATGACTCACAAACTAAGATGCAACATGAGATACATCATCACATTTATGTCATGGAATAAAATGAGACATTTTAAAGAATTGATCCACTACCACAGATATACTATCATGCCCTATTTTGGTTCTTGGAAGTCCCAACAAAAAATCTATAGAAATGTCCATTAAAGGACCAAGAGGGGTAGGGAGAGGTGTGTACATACCTTGGGGCCAAGTTTTGGACTTCGCTTGCTTGTGTTCGAGGCATTGTCCACAAAGCTTCTCCACATCATGCTTCATTCTTGGCCAATAGAATTGTTCCATAAGAATGTCAAGTGTCTTGGTAACACTAAAGTGTCCGATCATTCCACCACTATGACCTTCTTTGAGTAAGAGCTCCCTCCATGAACTCATAGGAACACATACTTTGCCATCCTTGAACAAATAACCATCAATCATTTGAAAATGTTCCACACGCTTGCCAAGTTCATCACAAACCTCCTGAAGTCAGAGTCCTTAGAGTAGAACTCCTTTAAGCTTTCAAAACCCATCATTCTATAAGTCAAGGTGTTAACCAATACAAACCTTCTAGAAAAAGCATCGGCAACCACATTCTCCTTTCCTTGCTTATAGTGGATCACATAAGAAAATGTTTTGATAAACTCCACCAACTTAGCATGGTGCTTGTTTAACTTGGATTGCCTCTTTAGATGCTTCAAGGACTCATGATCCATCCTTATCACAAACTCTTTGTGCCATAGATAGTGTTGCCAATAAGCCAACACTCGCACAAGTGCATACAACTCTTTATCATATGTTGAGTTATTCAATGAGCCCCCCTTTATCTTTTCACTAAAGTAGGCCAAAGGCTTTCCCTCTTGCATCAACACCCCACCGATGCCAACACCCGAAGCATCACACTCAATTTCAAAGGCTTTATCAAAGTCGGGTAATTGGAACAAAGGAGAAATGCTCAACATAGACTTCAATTCTTAAAATTCTTTCTCTTGAACATCTCCCCAAATTAAGGGTGTGTCCTTCTTGATCAATTCGATTAGAGGGGAAGCAATAGTGCTAAAGCCTTTCACAAAGCGTCGATAGAAAATTGCCAACCCATGGAAACTCCTTACTTTGATCGCATTAGTAAGAGATGGCCAAGATCTAATAGACTCAACCTTTTATTCATCCACCTCTACACCATTTGCACTCACCATGAACCCCAATAATACTACCTTCTCCACACAAAATAAACACTTTTTTAGATTTGCAAAGAGACTTTCACGTAGTAGGACATCAAATACTTTCCTCAAATGGCCAACATGCTCCTCAATGGTCCTACTATAGACAAGTATGTCATCAAAATAAATGACAACAAACTTATTGATGAAGGGCTTCAACACATGATTCATCAGCCTCATGAAAGTGCTAGGGGCATTAGTCAAGACAAAAGGCATAAATAGCCACTCATACAAACCAAACTTGGTTTTGAAGGCTATTTTCCATTCATCACCCGGGTTCATACAAATTTGGTGATAACCACTTCGAAGATCAATCATTGAAAATACACTTGAGCCACAAAGCTCATCAAGCATGTCATCAAGTCTAGGAATAGGATGTTGATACTTCGCCATTATCTTATTGATGGCTCTACAATTAATACACATCCTCCAAGTGCCATCCTTTTTGAGAACAAGGATAACCGGTACGGCACAAGGACTAAGACTTTCTTTAACAAGTCCCTTTTCAAGGAGTTCATCAATTTGCCTTTGTAACTCCTTAGTCTCCTTCAGATTGCTCCTATATGCCGGATGATTTGGAATTTGAGATCCGGGCATAAAATCAATTTGATGCTCAATATCCCTCAAGGGTGGAAATCCATCGGGCATCTCTTCGGGAAATAAACCCTCATATTCTTGCAAAAGAGATGATACTATACTAGGCAAAGTGCTAGTATCTTGGTTGGCATGCAACAATAGATCCTTATTGACAAGACACACTAGGAAGCGCTTCTCATCAACACATTTCAAACAATTGCTTGGCTTAGCTATCATGCAAAACTTGTTCTTAGTTTTAGCCAAGACATCTCCCTTTTCTTGCACACATGTAGAGCTTGTACTAACATCCTCCACCAATTTCATTTTCTCCCGGAGCTCCTTCATGATCCGATAATCTTCATTAATTTAGTAGGGAGTTAAAGGAGAAAGAGAGAACTTTCTACCACCAAATACAAAGGAATACTTGTTGGTTCTCCCTTGATGTACATCATCTCTATCAAATTGCCAAGGTCTTCCAAGCAATATATGACAAGAAAGCATAGGTACAATCTCACAAAGAACTTCATCTTGATATTTACCAATGCTAAATTTGATACTTACTTGCTTGAGGACCTTCATTTCACCACTTTAGTTGAGCCATTGGAGCTTGTAAGGAATAGGTAGCTTCTTGGTGGGAAATTGCATTTGTTCCACCAAAGTGTCACTCACAACGTTAGTACAACTCCCGCTATCAATGATCAAGGCACAAATCTTATCTAGGATCTTGCATGAAACAAGTTCTCCCGTTGATCAAGCTCCTCCTTAGTAATATCTCCCATAATATGCCTCACAACACAAGACAAATTAATGTTCAAGGGCAATGGCTCATCATTATCAGATTGTAGAGGCAATCTTGTATTCATAAGCATAGTAAAGTTTGGCCTCTCTTCTATCCTCTCATCATTATCATTCAAAGGTGTCTCATCATCATCACCTTTGTGTTCTTCTTATCCACTCTCTTCACCATACTCCTCATCTTCTTAGGTATGGTAACCATCCTTGTAAGCCACAATTATTCTCCGGTTGGGACACTCACTAGCAATGTACCCCCTTCCTTGACATCTAAAGCATTGAACAGTAGAAGGAAGAGGAAAGATAGGCTTCGATTGATTACCTTTCTTAGCCTTGTCATTCCACTTTGGCTTGAGTAGCTTGAACACTACCCTTTGTGTACTCCCGAGTGGTAGAAGACTTCCACTTGTCATTGTTTTTGTTCCATGAGGAAGTTGTTATACCCTTGGCTTTGAATGACTTCTCATCTTTCAAGTCAATCTCTACCTTGGTAGCATCATGATAGGCTTTCTACAAGCTAACATAGTGTTTGAATTGCATCACCTTTGAGATGTCTTGCTTCAAGTTGGTGACAAACTGTATCACCGTGTTCAATACCGGTTCTTTAATCTTAGACTTCAACCTTAAGCTTTCAAACTCATCATAATACTCCTCAACACTTTTGGTACCTTGTCGAAGGAGGTACACCTTCTTTAGAACCTCTTGATGATAAGTAGTTGTAACATACCTCACTTCCATAAGTGCTAGCAACTCTTTCCACATAGGCAAATTATAAACAAGATCTCGGGCTTGTTCTCTCACCTTGGACTCCTACCATGTGGATGCATATCCCTCAAATTAAGTAAGGGCATATTTGGCTTTCATAGCATCCGAAATATTATTGGTGAGGAATATCCACTCACTTTGTATCCGCCATTCAAGGAATTCTTCCGGATCACTATTACCTTTGAAGGTTGGAAGAGTAACCTTGATGGTATTCAAACTCCATTCATAGTCACCACGATCTCCTTGTCGATACCCGTACCTATCATCATTGTGGCCACCATATATATCACCTCGATACCCACATTGATCACCATTACGATCATCAAACCATTCACCTCGATCTCCATTCCCTTGCCATCTTGAACCTTGGTTCCGACCACAACCTCTGGGTTGCACTCTATCTCTAGGTGCACCATAACCTTGTCGACCACCATATTGAGGACCATCATAGTTTCGGTTAGCATTCATCTCCTCAAGCTCTTCGTAGAGTGGGTTGTGGTAGTTGTTTTGGTAAGGCTCTTGGTTTTGGTGATGGGGTACATGCTAGTTAGCATGTGATGCATTTCTAAGTGGAGCTTGGTTTTGGTTTGCTACAAAAGGATGTTACTCTTGTAGCGGGTAATTTGGGTGAGTGGGACTTTGTCTAACATTGTTTGGATAGTTAGACATTTGGAAAGGAGGTTGTTGGTTATGTGGAGTGGATCTTAGATTGTTTTGGGGGTTGCATAACTCTCGTGCATGCCCTGGGGTAATAGTCATTGAGGAACTTGTGTTCCTATTTGCTCCCGATCCATGAGTGGTTTAAGCTGAGTCCTCTCGGTTGGGACTCTCAACAATAAACATACGATCCATACTTCCATTAATGATAGCTAGGCCTCCACTTAAGTCAACTATCTTTCCATTCATTTACGCCATTTCCATTGTAATTGAGGCAAAGATGGCCTCCATATTAAAGGACCTGTGTCCTTCATAAGCACTATCAATTGCTTTGGACATTTGTACCTGCAAGATTCAACACATGAGGTTAGTAGTAAAGGTTCCTCACCCTCTTGTATGTGAACACTCACTTACCTCCTATGGAGTCTTCAAAGGATTGATAGTGAACTTCCTTTGCTCAACCAAGTCACAAGTCACCTATCCTTTGTGGAGAAATGGATTCTTGTTACCCGAAAGAAGGATGACTCAAAAATCAAACGGACAAAGCCAAGAAGGTTTTCAACGATTGCTTAAACGAGAAAAGCTTCACAAACAATTGGTACGAAATGAAACGGATGCAAGAGATCTAATTATAATCAAGTAGAACAATACTCATTTTAGATTAGTCATATGATTTCTATTCGATAAGACAATCAAAGAAAGGATTCAAAGAAGATTAAACCTGAGATTTGATGGAGCGGACTTGATTTGGAACTACCAGTTGGTGCAGAGTGATGTGCAAGATGCACAAGGGAAAGTGCCCAATGCACCTTACTTCGCACAACCAAACCAAAAAATGATCCTCCCTGCTGCGAAGTGCTGGTGCATTTTGCACCAAGCAAAGTGTTGGTCGCACCTCACTTCGCACAGCACCAGGAAGAACACCTGAAGCCTCTGTGTTTGTACTCGTTTTTCAGCTTTTGTACTTTTTCCTTCTTAGTACTTGCCCCTTTTGGTAAATTCCTTTTAGTACAAACACAAGTACCTTTCTCATTTACTCCTTCTTTGGATCAAACAACTTTATTTCACCTTCTTCTTCAAAAATCACCTTGAAGAACACCAAGAAAACCTATGAATTTCAAATTTCCAACTCTCTCAATTCAATTTGAAATGACTCAAAAATTTTAAATGTAGCCTCCTCTCGATATAGAGAACAAAACCCGATACAAATTAGAATCAAATCACTCCAAATTGAAGAGACCCATTTTGTGTTCTTCAAGTTCTTCAAACTTCAAAAATGGTAGATCCTTCAAACCTCAACCAAATTTCTTCAGACTTGAGATTGAAGCTCCCTATGAATAGGAGATCAAAGCCCAATAGGTTTGAAGCATTCAATCAACCCAGATCTTGAACTTGTTCTTCAAGCTTCTTCACCCAACAATGGTGAAATCTTTGATTAACTCCAAACAAGCTCAAATCTCAGATCTAGCCTCAATTGATATTAGAGAACACAAATCTAATATCATATTTTCAAACAAAATACTAGATCAATAATTTTTTTGTAGGAATTTTCTAAAAACGTTTTTCAACCTATTTTTTTTGAAATTTTCAGATTTATGAACCTAGGATTAAGAATTGTTGGAACAATCCTTTAGCCTAAGCTCTGATACCAAATGATAATATCTCGATTAGGGAGACTAATCAAAATCCAAATGTGGAAATTAAATAAGCAAACAATATGTGAATTAAAGCTAATTAACCAAGTTTATGGGCAACAAGGGACTTTATACACTCACCTCCCAATTGAACTTGTTCAATCAACAATAACTCCTCAATCAAACAAAGAGACAAACAAATGAATCCACCAATGGATGACTCGATGATTAATCAAGCAAAGAAGTTAACAAGCAATCAAAGGAATCCACCCCTAATCACTTAACTACACTGTTAGGAATCCACCCAATAGTACTATTAGGAATCCACCCAATAGATTTCTATAACTAAGTTAGCTAATTGGGAATCCACCCAAGAACTATAAACTAGAGTATCAAATAGAAGTTTTCAAAGTAATTCAATATTCATCAAAATCTAATTAGCTAAGGGAAGAAAACCCCTATTTATAGCTATTACATAAAGGCCCAAAAGTGACCTTGAAAGATAGCCTAACATGGGCACAATGCATGGGAGGTGCGTTTAGCACCAAGAGAAGTGCGGGTCGCACAATACTTCACACCACTTGAACATAAGCTTCTTTGTAGCCTTGTGCGATTGAGGTGCATTTAGCACCAAGAGAAGTGAATGTCGCACCTTCAAGAAGATTAACTAGAAGCCTCGTCTTCCCATGCAATCATCCATAAGTTGTAGATCCTTGATCTACACTCTTCAATGGTCTTCAATGCCTCTTTCTTCATAAATAGAGCTTATAAGGCTTGTAGTTATTTGGCTTGGCTCCAAGTGAATGTCCTCATGGGGGTTGTGCCGGGTGATATCATATCACTTGAGATCATCATGGTTTTTGGGTCTGGTTCTTTGGATTCTTCCCCAAACTCCTTCTTCCTTTTGGGCTGCTTCTGGGATTGCTTTTGGGTTGCAACTTCATTTTTTTGTTCCCACACAAATTTATCAATATCAAACTTAGGTTCTTTCTCTTGTCTTGGAGAGAAAGAAATAGGGTTATGTAAAGCCGAAGGGAAACTGGTAAAGGAGTGGCCCTATTTTGGTGGAGAGTATGTTTGTGATAACATGGGGAAAAAGGTAGGCTTTTTAGGTGGACTCTGAGACTGTGGATGGTCAAAGGTGCCATACATCAGTTTGTGTATATGTTCTTTCAGTGAAGTGGTTTCTTTGTGTTGCTGGTTAAAGAAATGGTATAGTGAAGTTCCTGGTGGACAAATATCATACTGAAGGGTTGCCAATCTTTGCTAAAGGGCTTTGATGAGTCCAACATATTATTTGAAAGCTTGTTCTACTTTTTTCTTGATTGTTTCCATTTTGTTCATCATCTTGGTCTGAGTGTGAGCGACACTTCTGAGAGATATGCCAAGGTGGGCTAGCGCCTTGTTTTGGCTGATAGCATTCTCAATTTTCTAGTTCATTGTTGCTTTGATATCACTCGTAGGTGACATTTCTCCTGTGGGCAAGATGACATTCTCTTTTGGTATTTTTGGAGCGTAGATCATGCCATCTTTTTTAAAGGGTTGTTGAGATGGGAATTCGGGAGTATGACTGGAGCTGAATGGGCTTATCATGAACATATGAGGTTCAAATTTATCTTTGGTTTTGGTATGTTCATTTATAAGTGGGTTGGATAAAATTGGCCAATCTTGGGGTTTGTATGAAACTAGAAATTCATATTTCCCTGGACGGCTCAATGAACCGACAGAGGGATCTCCATCCTCATACCTTTTCTGGAACTCTTTTTCAGAGCTTCCTTTGTCCTTCAGGTTGGATTTTCAATAGTAATCTATTTCCCATTCATTATCATCATAATCATCATCATCCTTCAGATATTCATCACAATCACAACAAATTTCCCACGGACAATGCCTTATAAAAGGACATTTGAACCACTGCATGCCAAGACCTTAATGATTGAATTATTTTATGCAATGATGTTCAATCATGACATCTGAAGCATACCAAGAGAATGTGTCAAAGTCATCCTCTAGCTTAGGACCGGATGTAGGGATGTACATCTTTAGAGTGATGGTTGTTCTATTGGGATTTTTTAGATGAGAGTGGTTAAAGATCCTAGAAATAGTTTTGTCATGTGATTTGGTGAAGGTTGGTTCAGAGTAGTGGAGAGGTTCAACAAGGTCTCTCAACTCTTCGTAGTTTGTGACCCAAGAATCAGAAAGGATCTGAACAAGTTTTCTCCTAGATATCTTCCTTGGGATCTGGGTATACATGGTAGTTCCATTTATGGAAGCTACATTTAAGAGCAGAGCATTCTCACCACCAGGAAGGGAAAGATCCATGTCATGGTTTTGGACTCGCCAAGATATTTAGTAGTGGAGAGTTGCCTGTATGTCATCTCTAGATTGTGGAGATCCTTGGATCTCGACCTGGATCTTCACCACCTCCATCAGAAACGGATCATACAAGGATATGTTAAAGTTTGGAAACAAAGTGATAAACACTGTCTCGACATTCAGAGTGATCTTTGTGATTCCCAAGTTTGCATGTTGGTACTCGTTGTATCTAGTATCAAGGAGTGAAACACGGGCAATAACTGGTTGGCCTTTCCTTCCATGATATGTCAACGCAACTCTGACAAAACTAAAATAGATGTAGGTGAAGCCATGGGTTATCCACTGGCGCGAAAAATCCTCTGGTATCTGCAGCATGATAAATTGTTCCTCCTAAGTTACAAGAATAGGGTGTTGGTCAAGCTTTGATGCAACAACATATTCTTTGACCCACTTGGGTTTATTTTGGACCAAGGAATGAATTTGTAACCACGGAGAGCATGTCTTTTTGGTAAAAGGGAATATGGGTTCAGTAGTGGTAGGTAGTTTCTGACACTTTATTTTTTGGGGGTAAGACATCGTCATAAAGGTAGTCATATTTACATGACAGGGTTTTACTGAGGGTAGGTGAAATATTTATTCTTTCAAGGACTGGACGAGGACGGACATGACTCAGATATTTTTTCTTTTTCTTTTTCTTTTTTTTTGTAAAACTGAAACAAGACTCGATTATGCTATGAAAACTGGATAAAGACTAGTATATGCTATGAATGACTCTAATATAGTAGGACTATGGTAACGACTACAACACAAGTATATGGTAAATACTCAAAGACTCTAAATAAAGATATGTACAGGGGATTGAACTGATTTATGACTAAAGACTCAAATTAAAAGACTATTTGGACAGGACTATGACTAAAGACAATGCTACAGTATGTAAAGTAGACGGTAATTGCTTTGTGAATAAAACCTTATGCGAAACGGCTCCTCCCTTCGGAAGGGACAGGCTGACTCTGATACCACAGAGGGATATATATTTATATCAATAAGAAAAGAACCTAGGGATGTGCTTAGATAGGATCAACAATTATAGTAGGGATTTTGGAATTACTTCTTATTTGACTTAAACATGGGTAGTATTGGTTGTGGTTTCTTAACCCACAAACACCTTTACCCTGGATTTTTTCTAACCCCAAGGTGTATTCAAAATTTATCAACTAATTACTCAAGTAGATTATACTATTCTAGCTATAATCATTAAATAAAAAGTTCTCCAAGTCTTTGCTATGAACCCTTACCCAATTCCTATATTCTCTTTCAAGCATGATATGAATTAGAGAGCTAAATCAATGTTAACAACCATCGATTAATGAGTTAAATTATGAAGGATTCAGTAGACCCATGAATAATAATCAAATCTAGAAGCAATTCACATATACCTAACTATAATTACACACCCATCATCACACACCCATAGATAAAGAGTTTAGCTAAGCATAATAAGAGAAAAAGAAATTATACCAATTGGGTCTTATTGAATATCAACCATTACAAGCAAATTCTTCACAAATTATCCAAAAATTGTGAAAACCTTCCAAAGATTCAATTCTAGAAGTATTCTCCAAGTATTAGTCAAAGACTCTCTCAAAATATGACTCCAAACTCATTCAATAACTGAAAGTTATATTTTAAAGTCTCTCAAATCGGCCACATAAATTGGACAAAAATACCTTTGTGATAGTGGTGTGCGGCTGCACATCTATAACACAATGTAGTGTGCGATTTGCACACAGAAGGCACGTCAATACTTAAGCTTCAGGTTTCTGGTTGCGTTGTGTGGAGGATGTGCGGCTGCACACGAGCGTGTGCAGTCCACACATGAAAAGCACATCATGATTTTTATTTTAGTCTTCTGATTGCATTGTGCAGAGAAGGTGTGGATAAACTCAGGCATGAGCGGTCAGCACATCATTGTTTTTAGCAGTTTCTTCCTTCACTCTTTGATTTTTTGATTTGGTTCTCATCCTCATTTTTTTCACGACACGATTTCTTAGGTCATGATGGCACCTACAATGCCTCAATAAGCAAACCAATTCTCGTAGCCTGAAATAGTTTGTAATGGGCTACTACCTAAGCGAGCATGCACAATAAGCAAAGATAAGCAGAAGCAGATAATAAAGCAACGCAGAAGGAGAACAACCAATATACAAGAAAAGGAACTACACTATCCCATGACCTGGTATCGATAATACAGGAGCCTCTAATAGAATACAAAGTACTAGAGATAAAAAAATAGAATATACAACTATCTCCGAATAAACAAAGAGTAGCAGTGCTAAAAGATGAGATATGGTAAAGCCTCGGTCATCAGGAGCACACCCTAGTCTCGAATATGCAAAAGCTACACGAGAATCCGTGCAATCAATGGAAAAAGCTCACACTAGGATCTGCACCAGAAAGATGTAGAAAGGTAGTATGAGCACCAATTGCAAAGCAACGGGTACCCAGTAGGCATCATAGGCCGATTGAGTGCATATAAGATATAAAAGCAGTAAATAACAGATAATCAAGAAAGCAGTCACAGAAACAACAAGGGGAAAGCACATAAAAACTAGCATGGATAGAAGGCAAAGAGAATACAAGCATACTATGCTAGCCACAGAAGATATAAATAACACAGAACACAAGTGAAGGAAAGGAGAACGCATCTGGATCCTCGCAACAACAATATATAAAGATAGAGTTAAAGAAGAGAGTAGCGGTATACCGATAACCTCAATAAAAGAGAAGGAAGAATGTCAAGTAAACAACCTCATGCTTGAAAGAATAATATTAATGAAGTCATGCTAATAACACCACTCTAAAGATAAGAATATTAAAAATAAACCTCACAAGTGCAGCCCTAGGATAGAACAAGCTACACCACAATTAATCGGAAGGCCACTAACTAGTGCCACAATGAGATAGAACCCGCTAATCTATCAATGATCAAAGACCATATAATCAGAACCACAATAAGATAGAATCCACCAATCCACCAACAGTACGGAGCCTCTAACAAGTACTACAATAATATAGCAGTAATATAATCTACCTACAGTCCCAACGGGCCCCCATACACCCGAGAAACACATACAAGTGAAAACAAACCCTTCGGCATCCCATATTACTGGAGCATACACTGAGCAAACAGCAAACAAGGGTGGATCCGAATACAATATGCATGATATGATGTGATATAATGGAACTGGTATGATAGTAACCCTGTATGTACCTCCTCCAGTGTCGATAGGCCCAACAGTTAGGATTTTTGTAAGGAAGCACCCGTATACCTCAACTGCATCTTATACCCCTACTCTGGCACACTCAGCACGTATCCCCTAGTTCGGATCGGCAAGTTCCATGGAGGTTCAAAAACCACATACTAAAATCAAATGCAAAATATCAAAGTATAACTGCCTGGAGTGTATCCAGGTCTAAACAATGATCAAAACCTTGAAATAATTGATTGGGGGTTGTTCGTGTCTAAATCAGTAAATGTAGTCTCAAAACCCATATAAAGGGTGCCTAGAGTGTATCCGGGTCTAAATCCACAGTAAAAACATATGTCTAGTGCTACGGCTCAGTCGAGTCTAGTATCAGTGTGAAAACCGGTGGTAAAATCATAATAATATCCCTTTTACTCTAAGAAGATCCATAAAATCAGTTCCAAATCCCTTTTATAATCATTTATACTGAAAATAGGCCTTTGATCCATGCAGAGTTTAGAAAACTGGGTATAGTAGGCATGCATCCAAATTAGTAGTAAAATAAAGTAGAAAATCCTTTGCATGAATGATATGATCGCAAACAAACAATATCCCAACGGCTCACAAACAACCTATCGGCCCTACACCAGCTCAAACAGCTCTACAACATAGATATCCATCCTAACATAACATCTCAATGTCCAGCACTCGTGCACATTCCAAAATAACTCACCATTTATGGTCCAGAGGCATATACAAAGGCCACACAGGGCCACAAGGGTAATATTACAACACTACATTGAATACTACAATCAACGTAAAAAATAATACGGATAGGAAAGACGGATAAAGTCTGGGATGCCAACCTAGAATACCCAACCCAAGGATGTTAATTAATATAATTATAGCCTATATATGCAAAATCTAAGGTAGGGAAGACTGTAACTTACCTGTCATTCGATGAAAAGTTGCTGGAATGATGTCGTCCAAGGTCAAACTGCTCTGAGAAGCCCCGAATTGTGAACAAACTATCAATAACATATTCTATGTGTCAATACGAAGCTAATGGTACCCATATTGCTAAAAATTTAGTCGGGTCAAAATTTGGGTCATAAGCAGGCCCGTAGGCTCTGCATCTAAAACTGGAAATAAAAAACACAATAATGTTCCCAATATTCCCGGGAGCGTATGTTCAAAATTTGAGATGATTTGGACTATGGGAAGGGCCCCAAAATAGCTCACAAACTCAAGAAACAAAGAGGTAATCAAAGAAGAAATTACGGAAATTAAAGAGGGAACTTACCAAATTAGAAGCCAACACACGAGCAAAGACCGAAAATATATATGCCTCAAAGCTTTAGGAATGATCAGGGGTGAAAATAGAGGTTTTGGTGTTAGTTTCATTGGAGGAAATGTTTTGGGTTAAGGGGGAAATGAATAGAAGAAGGAAGGAGATGGACAACTATATGTTGCCAGCGCTGCCTGGGCGCACGCGGCTGGGCACAGACACACGCAGCCCAGGCGCACACGGTCGGGCACAAGTACATACAGCCTAGGCGCAAGCAAGGAGGAAGGGGCCGACTGGCACTGTTGTGCGCACACGGCCATGCCCATGCATGGGCGATGGCCTAGTTGGTGCCATGACAGCAACCAGTAGCCAACAACCAAGGCAACACATGAATTTTCTCGGATGGACCCTCGGGAATGCATCCGGGGTCTCGCGAACATAAATGAACTGAGCTATTCAACTAGAAATGGTATTCGAGACTCATCAAAATTGACAAAAATCCCAATGGAGGTTGATTTAACGAAAAGTAGGCCCCACGCCAAAAACCAACTTTAGGCCAACTTTTCCAAAATGGGACTCCATAGCATAAAATGAGTCTGAAAGCTTTGGGACTTGCACCAAAGGTCTCTCTAGCCTAAAGTCAACATTCCAGAGCAAATAGCATGGACGGGATTTCAATCCGAGGTTGTCTGCTCCGAATGTTGACCAAAGTCAAACTTCCAAGTTTAATAGGCCAGAAACACAAAAAGCAACACAAAACTAAACCAAAAACTCCCAAAACCCAACAAAGGGTCTAACTAGAACAAAATCCATGCTCTGGAGCTAACGAAACTGTCAGAATTTTATTTCGAGCATGTTTACCAAGAATGTTGACCAAAGTCAATGATTCCCTAAGCTTAAGCTCTATAATAGGGAAATGATCATGTCGACTAAATGAACGACCAAGGCACCAAATCACCGGTCCCAACAAGCCATAAATGACTTGGGGATGTTGCAGGCAAGATCTATTAGTACAAAGAAAGCAAAAATGAGAGAATGACTTGAAGGGTCGTTACATCATTAACTACCAAAAAGAACTTTCATTCACAAAGGTCAAGAAAATGAAACACCAGAGACCCAAAAAATGCAGATACCAAGCCCGCACCTCTCTCGGTCTCCTGGGTAGCCTCCTCGACCAGACGGCACCCAACAGAGCTGAACCAAAGGAAAAAATACCAAACCTCAACTCCTTACCAGCCTAACTAGACTTTAACCTTTAGCTCAAAACTTCCAAAGGTCTATCAACTAAACTGAGCCTTAAGAACTCATCCAGAACACGTCGACATAACACAAAAACCAAGAGAATCAAGGCAATAAACACACGAAACTTAAAACCTCGATACCACAACCAGGTTCACTCAAAAAGCCACCAACCAAACATCTAACTCATGAATCCATTGATCTACACAACCTTTTATTCTGACCAGAGTCCTTTGTACCATAACTATGAAGCTTCAAACAAGTCGATCACTCGAGTCACCCTTAAAACATCAACAAACCTACCGAAGATCCATAGTTCCTGCTATACTCAACCTCGAATGAGGTCACTTTCAGACTTAAACTCTAGCCAAGCCAAGACATAGTCGACTAGTCTTTGACACCCAAAATACCAACCCGTAGCATATTCTCGAAAGCTGGAGTAATCTTCCCCCGCTAACTATTAACCAATGGGTGGATACCTTTGCTAAGATCAATCTCGATACTTGAACCTAACTGAACCAACCATAGAAGCTCAACTGCAACTAGCATACCAGGGTCAGGAATGACATGGATGAACACCCTGTGTCGAAGGAAAAATCTCCCAACTGTCGAACAGAACCAACCTCACTGAACTGTGTCAAGTCTGAATCGGCTGCAAGTGAATGAACCAGGGCAACCTGCCTAAGAAGACCCAAAAAAAGACCTAATTTTTGCAAGAAGTGTGGTACCATGAAGTCCGTAGCCATCAACTAAGCTCCAAACTCTAAGAATACTGTTGCTGCTTCAAATACTCGAACACCATTAAGATTTAAGATCACCTTACTAGCCTCACCTCAGAAAGAAGTCCACCATGCTGCGAATATCATGTCAAACCACCCTGTAGGCAAAGGAAAAGATTCCTGAGGTCCAAGGTCGCCACCTAGATATTGAAAATTTCATTATCTCTCAACTCACCCTCTAGCTCAAACACACCCGCCTACTATACTAGTACACAAACCACCAACTCTAGAAGCATTAAACATACAATAAATCCTGGCCTTTACTGGTAGAGTTAATAAACGCTGGAGTTCCATGCAACAAACAACCTCTCAGAGAATCAACTAATTTAAACTTCCAACCCTTGGAACAAAATGACGACCAACAATCTCAAAGTACCATCAGAATCTAAAGTAGCCCTGCTGTCCTAAACTCGCACAATCTGATCACATATAACACACAACCACTGATCATCGAACTAAAGCGGTTGAATCTATCCAACCAAGGTAGAATGGACCTCTCTACTGGTAAGAACACTGCTGGGATCTGGCAAGTCAAACCTAGCCAAATGGTTAACCAAGGACTGGATGTCCAAGGCCAACGACCACTCCAAAACTAAAATAGAGAAGCTAAGTTATCCGCACTTACTACCTTCTATCTCAAAGAGGCTACAACCGAAGAGAACATTCCATGAACCACCCAAAGTAACTTGCTAGCCCATGATTCTGAAACCCAACTCCAACTACTGATCAATGCTTTTGATGAATCCCTTAGTAGACTCATACGCCCCGATGAACACTATAGAAAGTAGAGCCAACTAGGCTCTGAATATATAGTTTGCTCAATCCATTATTGTGGTCCTCCAAAAAATAGAACAAGACAATCACTGTTGGGGCAACAAACCCCCATGGGTAGTACTGGAAATGGCCACCACCTCGATCTCTACTAGAAGGAATACTTCCCTCGAATTTATCTAAGGAAGAATTCCACTGGACTCTGTAGTCGGTCGAGTTAAGTCATCAATACACAAACTAAAGCATATCCTCAGTCGCCACCTCAGTCAACTACTAGTAACTCTTACATATAAGCAAGGAGTCATCTCCCTTCTTTCATAAAACTAAGCAAAACTCTTTCCAAAGATACCTTGAACCTGACAAACTCTTTCTCAGAAGATCCTGGATTTGTTCCCTTAGCTCTCGCATCTTTTACTAGAGACACTTAATAAGGCAGGAAAATAATAGGCCAAATGCCCAACTCAACCACAATACTACGGTCAAAACTCAACCCAACTGGAACTGGGGAAAACAATGGAGACAACTCAATACACCTACCAACTTCCTAAACTGAACAATTAAAGAGGGTCGATTCAACCTCCCAAAAAAAACAACCCATCCAATACCCACTTGCTTTAAGACAAAACAACTTTCCTCGGTACGTAACCACTGGTACTGCACCAAACCAACAGAAGGATTTCTAGTAAACACTAGATAACGACCTAGGCAACAACCACCCAAGACCACTAGAAATTGGGATACACAAACCAACTCTAGATCCGCAGCAAAGACAAGAAATAAAGCTAACAAGAAGTACCCACGAGTCATACCCCCTGGTAGTCACCTCCCAAAGACAACATACCCCAAATCCACTACTAAAGAGAATCAACCTACTGAGAAAACATATGTATAACCACTACAAACACAAATAGTAATGCAACCAAATAAGAAACAGGTAGGCAAATATATGAATACATGAAAGAACAAGGTAGATACTCAAGGCAAACAACGCCAACACTAGTTGATGGTAACTAAACCCGTACTTGTCACAATGATATCTGGAACCTCAAACTCTGGCTTACCAAGAGGGGCATCGGACTGTCGGTGTCCATCACTGGACTGAGTAATCGATGTTAAAGTCTCAATCATTCCTCATCTGGGACAATCTCTAAAAAATTGACCAATCACTTCACAATCATAACAACCCAAGGAAGCCATGTTCTGACGCACGGTGCATGTCAAATCTGGATCGATACATGAACCACCTGGCTGAAATCCACTTTTAACCATTTGGGGACCACCTCTACAAATATGTTCACCGCCTCTCACTACCTAGGGACCACCTCTACTACCCTGCACACCACCTTTAGCCGGTGGCATTGGAGTCGTGGGAGATAAAATTTGCTGACCTTACTGACTGGAAGGCGTGATCATGGGGAAATCCCTAGAAAAGTACCCACACTCACTACACTGAAAACAATCTCTACCAGATGAACTCGGATGGGGAGCTCTCGCAGAGCTTGACCGGCCACCACTGCCTATACGCTCTAAATGCAAACCTCGGGAAACCTGACCTGCACCATGTCTACTCTTCTCAATATGCTTTAAACAACCACCCTTTGAAACCTATGAAGCCACCGCAGCTAGCCTGCTGGAAAGAAAGCAATGAAATCGATCCCTGCCAGAAAATCCCTTACCTCGAGTTTGAGAGCCATGGAAACTGCCTTGACAGTGATACCTCTTACCACTACCCCCATATTCCTCATGAAATAACCCCTCAATGGCCCAAGCATGATCAACCACCTGAAGAAAAGTAGTTCCAACTATCACCAAGTGCTATGTCGCCAAACGGAGCAATGAAATCAATTCTCCAACAAAATCCTGAACTCTCTCAAACTCTGTAGGCACAGTCCTAGCAGTGCGCCTAACCACCTCGTGAAACCTTTCCTCATACTCCAATACCAACATACAACTCTACTGAAGACCTAGAACCTCAAACCTAATCGAAGCGCCACTCGAAGAATTGGGTATTGCCCCTATATGTGATACTGATACACCCTCCGAAAGACTTGGAGTCCTAGCCATGATATCCTGAAGAACTTGGGTAGCTATATATCTTACCGGAGGTTGGGCTGGCCCCAAACCCCTAGTTGATGTGGTACACTCTTACTCTGAAATCCTGGCACTGGAGAAAACACTGAAGCAACAGGCACAGAAGCCTCGTCGTCACCCGCTGTCATACTTGTCCTAGGCATCTAAGAAGAAATGGAACAATGAAGTTTAAAAGTTGATAGAGTCAGGAATACACGATAAAGAGCCAAGAATAGGGAAATTTTCCTAATATTGCCCTGTAGCCTCTAGTAGATAGGATAAGGATGTCATCATACCAATCCGCAAGACACTACTTAGACACTTGCCTTGTACCAACGACACTGGTGAGCCTAGAGCTCTGATACCAAGATGTCACGACCTAATGTTTTAGGTCATGATGGCTCCTACAACCCCCCAATAAGTGAACCAATTCCCGTAGACCAAAACAGTTAGTAATGGGCTACTACCTAAGTGACCATGCACAATAAGCAATAATAAGCAGAAGCACATAAATAAAGCAACACATAAGGAGAATAACTAATATACAAGAAAAGGAATTACACCATCCCACGACCTGGTATCAATAGTACAAGAGCCTCTAATAGAATACAAAGTACTAGATATAACAAAATCGAATATACAATTGTCTTCGAATAAACCAAGAGTAGCAGTGCCAAAATATGAGATGTGGTCAAGCCCCGATTGTCAGAAGCTCATCCTAGTCTCTAATATCCAAAAGCTACACAAAAATCCATGCAATCAACGGTGAAAGCATACACTAGGATTTGTACCAGAAAGATGCAGAAGTATAGTATGAACACTAATTTCAAAGGAATGGGTACCTAGTAGGCATCATAGGCCGACTGAGTGCATATAAGATATAAAAACAGTAAATAACAGATAATCAAGAAAGCAGTCAAAGAAACAACAAGGGGAAAGAACACATAAACTAGCATAGATAGAAGGCAAAGAGAATACAAGCATACTATGCTAGCCACAGAAGATATAAATAACACAGAACACAAGTGAAGAAAAGGAGAACACGTATGGATCCTTGCAACAACAATATATAAGGAGAGAGTTAAAGAAGAAAGTGGCGGTATACCGGTAACCTCAATATAAGAGAAGGAAGAAATGTCATGTAAACAAACTCATGCTTAAAACAATACTATTAATGAAGTAATGCTAATAACACCACTCTAAAGATAAGAATATTAAAAATAAACCTCACAAGTGCAGCCCTAGGATAGAACAAGCTATACCACAATTAATCGGAAGGCCACTAACTAGTGCCACAATGAGATAGAACCCGCTAATCTATCAATGATCAAAGACCATATAATTAGAACCACAATAAGATAGAATCCACCAATCCACCAATAGTACGGAGCCTCTAACAAGTACTACAATAAGATAGCAGTAATATAATCTACCTACAGTCCCAATGGGCGCCCATACACCCGAGGAACATATACAAGTGAAAACAAACACTCTGGCATCCCATACTACTGGAGCATACACTAAGCAAACAGAAAACATGGAAGGATCCGAATACAATATGCATGATATTATGTGATATGAGGGAACCAGTGTGATAGTAACCCTATATGTACCTCCTCCGGTGTCGATAGGCCCAACAGGTAGGATTCATAGAAGGACGCATCCGTATACCTCAACTGTATTGTACACCCCTCCTCTGGCACACTCAGTATGTAGCCCCTAGTCCGAATCGGCAAGGTCCATGGAGTTCCACAAAAAAAATGCAAAAATCAAATGTGAAATCTCAAATAATAACTACTCAGAGTGTATCTGGGTCTAAGCCAGTGATCAAATCCTCAAAATAATTGCTAAGAGTCTGTCCAGATCTAAGTCCGTGAATGTAGTCTCAAAACCCCTATAAAGGGTGCCCAGAGTGTATCGGGGTCTAAATCCACAGTAAAAACATATGTCTAGTGCTATGGCTTAGCCGAGTCTAGTATCAGTGTGAAAATCGATGGTAAAATCATTATAATATCCCTTTTACTCCAAGATATCCTTAAAATCAGTTCCAAATCCATTTATAATCATTTATACTGAAAATGGTCCCTCGAGAGATGCAGAGTTTAGAAAACTGGGTATAGTAGGCCCGCAGCCAAAGTAGTAGTAAAATAATGCAGAAAATCCTTTGCATGAATAATATGATTGCAAAAAAACAATATCCCAGTGGCTCACAAATAACCTACCGACCCTGCACATTCCCAAACAGATCTACAACATAGATATCTCGCCTAACATAACATCTCGATGTCTTGAACTCGTGGACATTCCCAAATAACCCACCATCTATGGTATAGAGGCATATACAAAGGCCACAAGTGTAATATTACAACACTACATCGAATACTATGATCAATGTAAGAAATAATACAGACAGGAAAGATGGACAAGGTCTGGGGTGCCAACCTAGAATACCCAACCAAAGGATGCTAATTAATACAATTATAGCCTATATACACAAAATCTAAGGTAGGGAAGATCGTAACCTACTTGTCGTCTGATGACATGTTGCTGAAATGATATTTTCCAAGCTCAAACTACTCCGAGAAGCCCCGAATCACGAACAAACTATCAACAACATATTCTATGTGTCAATACAAGGCTAACGGTACCTATATCGCTAAAAGTTTAGCCGGGTCAAAATTTGGGTCATAAGAAGGCCCATGGGCCCTACACCCAAAATTGGAAATGAAAAACACTGCGTTTCCAACATTCTTGGGAGTGCATGCTTAAAATTTGAGAAAAATTAGACTATGGGAAGGGCCCCAAAACAGCCCACAAACTCAAGAAACAAAGAGGGACAACAACAACAACAACAACAACATACCCAGTGTATTCCCACAGCGTGGGGTCTGGGGAGGGTAGAGTGTACGCAGACCATACCACTACCTCAGAGGTGAGGTAGAGAGGCTGTTTCCGATAGACCCCCGGCTCAAGACAAAACAGTCTAAAAATAGGCTAAAAAGGACGTAACAATGATACAGGATAAAAAACAAGATAAAACTACAAGAGACGAAATTAAAGAGGGAATCAAAGAAACAAAGAGGGAATCAAAGAAAAAATTACGGAAATTAAAGAGGGAACTTACCGAATTAGAAGCCAACACACGAGCATGGACCAAAATTATATATGCCTCCAAGCTTTAGGAATGATCAGGGGTGAAAATGGAGGTTTTGGGTTTTAATTTCAATGAAGGAAATGTTTTGGGTGAAGGGGGAAATGAATAGAAGAAAGAAGGAGATGGCCAGCTATATGCTGCTAGCGCTGCTTGGGCGCATGCAGCCAGGCGCTGCGCACACGGCCCAGGCATATGCAGCCCAGGACCATGCGGCCGTCACAGAACCACGCATCCCAAGTGCACATGGTCGGGTACAGGTACATGCAGCCTAGGTGCACACAGTTGGGCACAGGCGCACGCGGCCCAGGTGTAGGCAAGGAGGAAGGGGTCGCTGGCACTGCTGTGCGCAGGCCTGGCTGGTGCCATGAAAACAACCAACATCCAACAGCCAATGCAACATATGAATTTTCTTGGACGGACCCTCGGAAACACATTTGAGGTCCCACAAACACAAACAAATTGAGTTATTCAACTAGAAACAGCATTTTGTACTTATCAGAATCGCTGAAAATCCCAATGGAGGTTGAATTAATGAAAAGTGGGCCCCACGCTAAAAACAAACTTTAGGCCAACTTTTCCAAAATGGAACTATATGGCCCAAAATGAGTCTGGATACCTCGAGACCCGCACCAAAGGTCCCTCTAGACCAAAGTCGACATTCCGGAGCTAACAGCATGGACCAAATTTCCATTAGAGTCCATATTCTCTGAATGTTGACCAAAGTCAAACTTCCAAGTTCAACAGGCCAGAAACACAAAAGGCAACACAAAACTAAACCAAAAGCTCCTAGACCCCGACCAAGGGTCCAACTAGACCAAAATACATGCTCCGGAGCTAACAAAACTGTCAGAATTTGATTTTGAGCAATTTTACCAAGTATGTTGACTGAAGTCAATGATTTCCTAAGTTTAAGCTGTAAAATAGGAAAATGGTCATGACAACCAAATGAACTGCCAGGGCACCGAACCATCGGTCCTAGCAAGCCATATATGACTTGGGGATGCTGCAAGAAAGCTCTAACAGTACAAGGAAAGAGAAAAAGCGGGAATGACTGGAAGGGTCATCACATTATCCACTAATAAAAAGAACTTTCGTCCGCAAAAGTCAAGAAAAGGAAACACCAGAGACGCAACAATTGTGGATACCAAGCCTACACCACCCTCTTAGTCTCCTGGGTAGCCTCCTTGACCGAACGACACCCAATGGAGTTGAACCAAAGGAAAAACTACCAAACCTCAACTTCTTACCAGCCTAACTAGACTCTAACCATTAACTACTGAACAGAGCCTTAAGAACTCAATCGAAACACATCGGCATAACACAGAAAATAAGAGAATTAAGGCGATCAACACACGGAACTCAAAAACCTCGATACCACAACCAAGTTCACGCAGAATGCCACTAACCAAACCTCGAACTCATGAATCCATTGATCTGCATAACCCTTTTTTCTAACCAGAGTCCTTTTTACCATAACCATGAAGCTTCACACAAGTAGAACACTTGAGTCACCCTCGATATATCAACTAACCCACCAAAGATCCATAGTTCCTGCTATACTCAACCTCGAATGAGGTCACCTTCAGACTCCAACTCTAGCCATGCCTAGCCATAGTTTACTAGTCATTGACACCTAAAATACCAACCCATTGCATATTCTCGAAAGCTGGCTAAATCTTTCCTGACTGACTATAAACCAGTGGATGGATACCTTTGCTTAGATCAATCTCGATACCTGAACCCAGCTAAACCAACCATCGAAAACCAACTGCAACTAGCATACTAGGGTCAGGAATCACAGGGATGAACACCCTGTGTCGAAGGGGAAATCTCCCAACTATTGAACAGAACTAAGCTCGTTGAACCGTGCCACATCTGAATCGGCTGCAAGTGAAAGAACTAGGGCAACCTTCCCAAGATGACCCAAACAAGACCCAATTTCTGCAAAGAGTGTGGTAAGCCTACCGCGAAGTCCGTAGCCATCAACTATCACCTTACTAGCCTCACCTCAAAAATAAGTCTACCATGTTGCGAATATCAAGTCAAACCACCCTGTAGGGAACGGAAAAGATGCCTAAAGTCCAAGGTCGCCACCTAGCTATTGAAAATTTCATTATCTCTCAACTCACCTTATGGTTTAAAAACACCCGCTCTACTATACATTACACAAACCACCAACTCCAAAAGCATTGAACATACAATAACTCCTGGCCTATACTGGCAGAGCTTACTCAATGCTGGAGTCCCATACAACAGAAAACCTCTCGGACAATCAACTAATTTAAACCTCCAACCCTCAAAACACAAAGGCGACCAATAATCTCAAAGTACCATCAAAATCCAAAGTAGCCCTGCTGGCCTCAACTCACAAAATCTGATCACATATAATACACAACTGATAATCCTTAAATTGACGTCGCTGAATCTATCCAACTAAGGTAAAATGGACATCCCCACTGGCAAGAACATTGTTGGGATCTAGCAAGTAAAACCTAGCCAAATAGTTAGCCATGGACTGGATGTCCAAGGCCAACAACCACTCCAAAACTGAATTAGAGAAACTAAGTTGTCTGCACTTATTGCCTTCCGGCTCAAAAAAACTGCAATGGAAGAGAACTTTACACGAACTACCCAAAGTAACCTGCCAGCCCACAATTTTGAAACCCAACTCCAACTATCGATCAATGCTTCTGTCAAATACCTGAGTAGACTCATACGCCCCGATGAACACTATAGAAAGTGAAGCCAACTAGGCTCTGAATATATAGTTTGCTCAATCCGTTGATGCAGCTGAGACATGGGTCCTCCAAAAAATATAACATGGCAATCACAGTTGAGGCAACAAGCCCCCAGAGGTAGTACTGGAAATGGCCACCACCTCAATCTCTACAAGAAGGAATACTTCTCTCGAATTTATCTAAGGAAAACTGTCACTGCACTCTATAGTCAGTCGAGTCAAGTCATCAATACATAAACAAAAACATACCCTCAGTCACCACCTTAGTTAGTTACGAGTAACCTACATATAAGCAAGGAGTCATCTCCCTTCTTTCACAAACCAAACAAAACCCTTTCCAAAGATACCATGAACCTGACAAACTCTTTCTCAGAAGATCCTGGAGTTGTTCCCTTAACCCTCACATCTTTTACTGGCGACACTTAATAATTCAGGAAAAGAATAGGCCGAATGCCCAACTCAACCACAATGCTACGGTCAAAACTCAACCCAACTAGAACTGGGGAAAACAATGGAGATAACTCAATACACCTACCAACTTCCTAAATTGAACAATTAAAGAGGGTCGATTCAACCTCCCAAAAAAACAACACATCCAATACCCACTCGCCTTAAGACAAAACAACTTTCCTCGGTACGTAACCACTGGTATTGCACCAAACCAACAGAAGGATTTCTAGTAAACACTAGATAATGGTCTAGGCAACAACCACCCAAGACCACTAGAAATTGGGATACACAAACCAACTCTAGATCCGCAGCAAAGACAAGAAATAAAGCTAACAAGACCTACCTACGAGTCATAACCCCTGGTAGTCACCTCCCAAAGACAACATACCCCAAATCCACTACTAAAGAGAATCAACCTACTGAGAAAACATATGTATAACCACTATAAACACAAATAGTAATGTAACCAAATAAGAAACAGGTAGGCAAATATATGAATACATGAAAGAACAAGGTAGATACTCAAGGCAAACAATGCCAACACTAGTTGATGGTAACTAAAGTCGTACCTGTGACAATGATATCTGGAACCTCCAACTCTGGCCTACCAAGAGGGGAATCGAACTATCGGTGTCTATCACTGTAGTGAGTAATTAATGTTGAAGATTTGATTATTCCTCATCGGGGACAATCTCAAGAAAAGTGACCAATCACTCCACAATCATAACAACCCAAGGAGGCCCTATTCTGACGCATGATCCCTGTCGACTCTGGATGGATACCTGAACCACCTAGATGAAAGCCACCTCTAACCATCTAGGAATGACCCCTACAACCCTGTACACCACCTCTCACTACTTGGGGACCACCCTTACTACCCTGCACAACGTCTTTAGCCGGTGGCACTGGAGTATTGGGAGATAAAACCTATTGAACCTGCTGACTGGAAGGCATGATCGTAGGGCAATCCCTAGCAAAGTTCCCACACTTACCGCATTGAAAAAAACTTCTACCAGATAAAGTTAGATGGGGAGCTCTCATTGTGCCTGACCATCCACCAAAGCCTACACACCCTGAATGCAAACCCCGGGAAACCTGACCTGAACCATGTATAATCTGCTCAATATTCTTTGTACAACCACCCTCTGAAACTTGTGAAGCCACAGCAGCTGGCCTGCTGGACAAAAAGCAATGAAATTGATCCCTACCAGAAAATCCCCTACCTCTAGTTTGAGAGCCACAAAAACTACCCTGACAGTGATGCCTCTTACCACTACCCCTATATGCCTCACGACATAACCCCTTAATGGCCCAAGCATGATCAACCACCTGAAGTAAAGTAGTCACAAATATCACTAAGTGCTCTATCACCAAACAGAGTAGTGAAATCAATCCTCCAACAAAACCCTAAATTCTCTCAAACTCTATAGGCACAGTCCTAGCGGTGTGCTTAACCACCTCATGAAACCTTGCCTCATACTCTAATACCGACATACAACCTTGTTGAAGACCTGGAACCTCAAACCTAACCAAAGCACCGATCGGAGAACAGGGTACTGCCCCTACCTGTGATACTGATACACCCTCTGAAAGACTCGGTGTCCTAGCCATGTATCCTAAAGATCAGGGGTGGCTATATATCCTACCAGAGGCTGGGATGGCCCCAAACCCCTAGCTAATGTGGTACACTGTCACTCTGAAATATGGGTGTTAGAGCAATCATTGAAGCAACAGGCGCAGAAGCCTCGCCATCACCCGCTGTTATACTCATCCTAGGCATCTGAGAAGGAATGGAACAATGAAGTTTAGAAATTGATAGAGTCAAGAACGCATGATAAGGAGCCAAGAATAGGGATCTTTTCTTAATAATGCCCTATAGCCTCTTGCAGATAGGATACAAACATCATCATACCAATCCGCAACACTCTACTTAGACACTTGCTCTTGTACTAACGACACTGGTGAACCTTGAGCTCTGATACCAAGCTATCACGAGCTAATTTCTTAGGTCATGATGGCACCTAGAACCCCTTGATAGGTGAACTGATTCTCGTAGCCCAGAATGGTTAGTAATGGGTTACTACCTGAGCAAGCACGCACAATAAATAGAAATAAGCAGAAACAGATAAATAAGGAAACTCAGAAGGAGAATAACCAATATACAAGAAAAGGAACTAAACCATCCCATGACTTGGTATCGATAGTATAGGAACCTCTAATAGAATACAAAGTACAAGAGATAACGAAATAGAATATACAACTATCTCTGAACAAACAAAGAGTAGCAGTGCCAAATGATGATATATAGTCAAGCCCCGGTCATCAGGAGCTCACTCTAGTCTAGAATATCCAAAAGCTATATGAGAATCCATGCGATCAACGGCGAAAGCTCTTACTAGGATCTACACCAGAAAGATGCAGAAATGTAGTATGAGCACCAATTGTAAAGAAATGGGTACCCAGTAGGCATCAAGGCCGATTGAGCGCATATAAGATATAAAAGTCATAAATAGCAGATAATCAAGAGCGCAGTCACAGAAATAACACGGGGAAAGCACACGGAAACTAGCATGGATAGAAGGAAAAGAGAATACAAGCATATTATGCTAACCACAAAAGATATAAATAACATAGAACACTGGTGAAGGAAAGGAGAACGCACCTGGATCCTTGCAACAACAATATATAAAGAGAAAGTTAAAGAAGAGAGTAGCAGTATATCGGTAACCTTAATAAAAGAGAAGGAAGAAATGGTAAGTAAACAAACTCATGCTTGAAATAATACTATTAATGAAGTCATGCTAATAACACCACTCTAAAGATAAGAATAATCAAAAGAAACCTCACAACAACAGCCCTAGGTTAGAATAAGCTTCACCATAATTAATTGAAAGGCTACTAATCAGTTCCATAATGAGATAGAACCTACTAATATATCAATGATCAAAGTCCATATAATCAGAACCATAACAAGATAGAATCCATCAATAGTCCAGATCCTATAACAAGTACTACAATTAGATAGCAGTAATATAATCTACCTACAGTCCCAATGGGCGCCCATACACCCGAGAAACACATACAAGTGAAAACAAACTCTCCGACACCCTATACTACCAGAGCATACACTGAGCAAATAGCATACAAGGGTGGATCCAAATACAATATGCATAATATGATGTGATATAATAGAATCAGTGTGATAGTAACCCTGTATATACCTCCTCCGGTGTCAATAGGCCTAGTAGGTAGTATCCATGGAGGGACGTACCCGTATACCTCAACTGCATCATATACCCCTATTTCGGCACACTCAGCACATAAACCCTAGTCCGAATCGATGAGGTCCATGGAGGTCCGCAAACCACATACTAAAATCAAATGTGAAATCTCAAATTATAACTGCCCAGAGTGTATTCGGGTCTAAATCAGTGATCGAAACCTTCAAATAATTGCTCAGAGTCTATTCAGTTCTAACTAAGTGAATAAAGTCTCAAAACCCCTATAAAGGGTGCCCAGAGTGTATCCAGGTCTAAATCCACTGTAAAAACATATGTCTAGCACTACGACTCAATCAAGTCAAGTATCAGTGTGAAAACCGGTGGTAAAATCATAATAATATCCCTTTTACTTCAAGAAGATCCATAAAATCAGTTCCAAATCCCTTTTATAATCATTTATACTAAAAATGGGCCATTGGGCCATGCAGAGTTTAGAAAACTGGGTATATTAGGCCCGCAGCCAAAGTAGTAGTAAAATAATGTAGAAAATCCTTTGTATGAATGATATAATCACAAACAAATAATAGCCTAATGGCTCACAAATAACCTATCGGCCCTGCACAGGCTCTAACAGCTCTATAACATAGATATCCAGCCTAACATAACATCTCGATGTTCGGGACTCATGGACGTTCCCAAATAACCCACCATCTATGGTCCAAAGGCGTATACAAAGGACATACAGGGACACAAGGGTAATATTACGACACTACATTGAATACTATAATTAACATAAAAATAATACAGATAGGAAATACGGACAAGGTCTGGGCTGCCAACCTAGAATACCCAACCCAAGGATGCTAATTAATACAACTATAGCCTATATATGCAAAGTCTAAGGTAGGGAAGACCGTAACCTACCTATCATCCGATGGCAAGCTACTGGAATGACTTCGTCCAAGCTTAAACTGCTCCGAGAAGCCCCAAATCATAAACAAACTATAAATAACATACTCTTTGTGTCAATACGAAGTTAACGGTACCCATATGGCTAAAAGTTTAGTTTGGTCAAAATTTAGGTCATAAGCAGGTCCGTGGGCCCTACACCCAAAATTGGAAATAAAAAACACTATAGTGTTCCCAACATTCCTGGGAGTGCATGCTTAAAATTTGAGCCAAATTGGACCATGGGAAAGACCCCAAAATAGCCCACAAACTCAAGAAACAAAGAAGAAATCAAAGAAGAAATTACGAAAATTAAAGAGGGAACTTACCAAATTAGAAGCCAACACACGAGCATGGACCGAAAATATATATGCCTCCAAGCCTTAGGAATGATCAGGGGTGAAAAGGAGGTTTTGGGGTTTAATTTAAATGGAGGAAACATTTTGGGTGATGGGGGAATGAATAGAAGTAGGAAGGAGATGGCCAGCTATATGCTGCCAGCGCTGCCTAGGAACATGTGGCCAGGCACTGCTGTAATGACCCTTCCGGTTATTTTCACATACACGTTTTCCTTGTGCCGTTAGATCTTATTGTAGCGGACCCAAGTCATTTAAGGCTCTTCAGTACCGGTATTTCGGTGTCAGATCCATTTGTTTGGTCGTATGATAAATTTTGAAGACAAGTAAGTCGGCAAAAGTTATCGTAAGTTCCTTTAACAAAATTCCTGAACTTTGGGTAAAATATCTCAGGGCTTTTATCTCAATATATAAAGAGTTAGAAGTCCCCCGATATACCAAATCGAAGGTCTACGAGTCTAGTTTCCAACTCATAAAACCTCACGTCCAACTGATCTCTGAGTAAAAAGTTATGACTGTTTTACCGCGGACTGTCTGGCAGAAATGGGTTGCGAACCGGGTCGCGAACCGGGTCGGGTCAAACTCGATTTAAGCCTCAACTTCACGTTTTAAAATGCCATTTCAGTTCCGAAACAGTGAGAAAACATAACGGAGGATTCCGAGAGAGTTCTTGAGTATCAAATCGTGTGATGGTGAGTTGCGATCTTAAATTTAAGAATTTTATTAATATCGCGTGCATTTGAAAATATTTTATTTGAAAATTGAACTTGGTAAAAAGTTACATTATTATTACCTTTTTAAAAATATTTTAAAGGTTTATGAAAAATATTTTGTTATGATATAATTGTATATGTATTTATTTTATAAGGTTTTTATACATTGTAATATTTTAACGGAGATAGTAAATTTAGTTATTTCGAAATTTATTATTATAATATAGTAGGTTTTATTTGAAATAATTTTCTATTAATTATGGTATATTCAAAAAGCTATATTTATTTTATCACGAATTTATGCAATACCCGAATATATAAATAACGAAATAAGAATTTCTTTTTGTCCTTTGTAATTGCCACCTCCACTCCACGTGTAGGTGGAGGGAGTGGCCAGCAAGTGTTAGCTAAAGGTGGCAGCATATTAACATTTTCATAACATTGAAATGGTTGCTGCCTAACTTATCATTATTAAGAAGGGTAATATTCTCCACTCAACCATTCTCTCTTTATAAGTGTGTTGTTATAGTTATGCTTAGGCATTTTGAAATAATTAGAAGTATCATTCCGGAGCTTCTCGGAGTGGTTCAGACTTGGACATCATCGTTCTAGCAGCTTTTCATCGGACGACAGGTAGGTTACGGTTTATTTTCCCTAGACTCCGCATATATAGGATAAATTGTATTAATTGGCATCCTTGGGTTGGTTTATTAGGTTGGTACCACATACCTCGACCGCTTTATTCATGTCCGCCTACTTTTGTTCCTCCGTTGCTTGTAGTAATTGACGATATATTTTATTTACCCTTGTGGTCTTGTGAGGCCTTGTTGACTCTTGAACATAGAAGGTGGGATTTTGGGAATGTCCGCGAGTCCCGGGCATAGAATTATCCTTCTAGGCTGGTTATGCTTGCTGAGTAGCTGTGGGCCTGTGCAGGGTCGATAGGTTGATTGTGAGCTGCTGGGCAGCTATTGTGTTTGATCATACCATTTCATGCATATAAAGAGGTTTTATCCATGTTTTACTACGGTTTGGGCTTCGGGCCTACTGACACTAATTTCTAAACATTGCATGGCCCCGGGGGCCCGTTTTTTATGGAAATAATTTGGAAATGGTTTGATTTAGCTTGTGAATATTCTTGGGCAAGAAAGTAAAATTATGTTTTAAATCATCAGTTTTACGATTAACGCTAGACTCGGCAGGGCCGGGGTGCTAGTTGAGTTTTATTGTTACTTGAGTGATTTTTAGCCTCGGTCGGACCGAGCACCTGAGATGACTTTCTATTGTTTAGACCCGGATATGCCGGGCACCCTTGGAGGGGTTTTTTTGAGATATTTTCCTACTACTTTAGTCCTGGACAGGGTCT
Source organism: Jaltomata sinuosa (assembly GCA_003996215.1). Classification (NCBI taxonomy): domain Eukaryota; kingdom Viridiplantae; phylum Streptophyta; class Magnoliopsida; order Solanales; family Solanaceae; genus Jaltomata; species Jaltomata sinuosa. The sequence continues at coordinate 43,077 of QJPP01002501.1, read as the reverse complement.
GGGCATGCATATTCGAGACTGGGTCTCTATCTTGATACCGGACTTGCTTCCGGACGACATGTTTTGATACTGAGTTTTAGTATGGGGTCTGGGACCTCCATGGACCTTACCTTCTGGGCCAGGGGCTGCGGGCTTCATGTGCCGGAGGAGGGGTATACGGTGGAGTAGAGGTATACGGGCAGTGTCCTTCCATGGAACCTACCTGTTGGGCCGGATCGGCACCGGAGGTGGTACATACAGAGATACCATTTCACTTGAGATCTTCATGCATCATATCATTCATTGTTTGAGGTTCCACCCTTGTTTGTTGTTTGTTGAATGTACACTCCGGTAGTATGGGATGCCGGAGGGTTTGTTTTCACTTGTTTGTGTTCCTCGGTTGTATGGGCGGCCGGGGGACTGTAGGTAGACTCTTGCTATTTACTTACAGAATTATTCCCTGTACAGTAATTATGAAATTGGTTACTGCCTTAGACTGTTAGTTGTTGGATTGAGATTGGATCATAATTAGTTGGGCTTGATTCATGTCTTTAAGCATGCCTATCATTACTCTTTCTCTCTTCTTCTTACACTTGAGGTTACCGGTATACCGTCCATTTCGTAAACTTATTATGTATACACTGTTATTGCAAGGACCCCAGGTGCGTTGTTTCTTACTTTCACCTGTGCCTATGGTGTGTATATTTTGCTTGGTGGCCTCGCATGTGGTTCTGTTGACTTCCCTCTGGGCTAGTTCCTGTGTACCTTTCGTTGATTTCTGTGACTACTTGCTTCTATTCTGTCTATTACTACGCTTTTATCTTATATGTGCCCAGTCGGCCTATGATACCTACTGGGTACCTTATGCTTCGCATTTGGTGCTCACCCCTACCCCCTGCATCTTTGGGTGCAGATCCTAGCGTGGGCCATCGCCGTTAGATCACTGTGATTCATGCTTGGAGATCTGTTGGGGACTACTTCAGACTGAGGGTGAGCTCTTGGCGATCGGAGCTTAGCTTTAGTTTATCATTCGCTTTATGTACTCTATTACCATTCAGAGACATTTGTATATATTGTTTTGGATCGTTTGCAGTCCATGTATGTAGTTTCGGCTCTATACTATGATACCAGGTCTTGGGGTTTGGTTTAGTTTTCACATATGTATATATATATATACTCATGTTATCTATTCTCCTCATCTTACTCCCTTACTTTTGCTTATTAAACTATTCTTTTGCTTATTTGTTAGATAGTAGCCCATTACTAACTTTCCTGGGCTACGGAAATTGGTTCGCATACTGGGGGGTTGTAGGTGCCATCATGACCAAGAAATTGGGTCGTGACAACTTGGTATCAGAGCTTTAGGTTCATCGGTGTCATCGGTATAGGAGCCAATGTCTAGTAGAGTCCTGCGGATCGGGGCAGAGACGTCCGTACTCAATCTTTGGGAGGCTACAGTGGCATTTTAGGAAATTTGACTCTCTCATTGCTTCTGTGTCTTGCATGGAACCCTTGAAGTTTCTGGAAATCTCATTTGTTCTACTTCATTCTTCCGCAGATGGTTCGTACAAGATCATCGGTATCACGTGGAGATGAGCCTCCCACTCCAGCACCAGCTCCAGTGCCAGCTCCAGTGCCAGCTCCAGCACCAGTTCCAGTGCCCACTTCTGTGCCAGCTTCAGCCGTAGCTCAGTCCCCAGATATTCGGGGGTTACTATTACAGCTTTTGGGTATGATTGGAGATCGGCCTTCTGAGGTGGCGCAGACACCCGCTCAGGGGGCAGCCCTGGGTGCACAGAGCTCAGGAGCGCAGCCGGCTACTATGGCTTCCCGTGCGGAGGTCATTCCGGTTCCATCTGTTGCACAGTCTCTTGCTCCTCGCCCAGTTATGACAGAGTTAGAGTAGAAGGTGTTGGGTAGGTTTTTGAGGTTAGCACCTCCGAGGTTTGCTGGTACTTCTGGACAGGATCCACATGACTTTATTACTACCTGTGAGGAGATGTTGCATCATTTGGGTTTGTTGGAGACTCATGGGGTTGGTTATACTACCTATCAGTTGGAGGGCCCAGCAAAGTTATGGTGGAGGGCCCAGGTTGCTTGTAGACCACCGTCGTCACCTCCTTTGACCTGGTCTGAGTTTTATGAGGCCTTTATGGCCAAGTTCCTACCACAGAGTGATCGTGAGCGTCGCAGGGAGCAGTTTACTCACCTTATGCAGGGATCTACGACTATCTCGGAGTATGAGACCCATTTTCATCAGCTAGCACCGTTCGGAGCTATGATCATTCCTACCGAGGTAGATAGGATTTGCAGATTTGTATGGGGTTTGAGGCCAGAGATCAGGCAGCCAGCTGAGATATTGATTGCCAGTGGTCGGTCATTGCAGGCTATTGTAGACTATGCCGGCACTGTGGAGGAATTACAGCGACATGATCAGGGGTCCAGAGATAAGAGGCCTCGGCATCAAGGTGTCTACAGTGGTCCCAGATATGGTGGTAGAGGTCCTGGCAAGTGGAGCCGGAGTTATCAGCCACATCAGTATCAGGGTCAGTCCAGCCGACCGGTTCAGGCTTCCCTTCAGACTTTTGATAGTACCCAGTTCGAGCAGGGTCAGAGCAGCCATCAGGGCTATAGCGGCCAGTCTTCCAGGGGTACAGTTTCTGGGGCATCAGGTCATGGTGGTCATACGGGATCTGCTGGTTCATCTCGACTGAGTAGGCCGTCAGGGGCTTGTTTTACTTGTGGTGCGATTGGTCATTTTGCTAGAGATTGCCCTCAGCAGGGTACAGTTCAATTGGCCGAGCCTTTACGAGCAGTTCAGCCTCCGGCTAGACGGGGTGGTCATCAGAGTAGAGGTGGTGCTCCACATGGCAGAGCAGGTGGTAGGGATGGCGGTCGGGTAGGTGGAGGTCGTCGTCAGTTTTACGCGGTCCCTAGGAGACCATAGGCAGAGGCCTCAGATGCCGTGATTACAGGTACAATTTCTGTATGCCATCAGTCTGCTATGGCTTTATTTGATCCTGGATCCACTTGTTCATATGTATCTGCCTAATTTGTGCCTTGTTTGGGGTTGGCTAGTGAGCATTATCTGTTCCTGTTTCTGTTTCAACCCCAGTAGGAGATTCTTTAGTAGTGGATCGGATTGTGAGATCCTGTATGTTATCTGTTTGTGATTCAGAGACTTGGGGTGATTTGATGATTCTTGATATGCTAGATTTTGATGTGATACTGGGCATGGACTGGTTATCCCCTCATCGTGTGGTTTTGGATTGTTATGCCAAGACCATACCATAGTTGTGCCCGGTGTATCCCCGGTTGTATGGCAGGGTTCTGTTAGCTAAGGGGTTTATTAGACCTTGTCTTCGAGCTAGGAAGTTAATTTCCCGTGGGTGTTTAGCTTATCTAGCATATGTCCGAGATGTTAGTGATGACCCTACTTCTCCTGAGTCTGTTCCTGTGGTTAGAGACTTCCTCGATGTGTTTCCTACCGACCTGCCAGGCCTTCCACCTGAGAGAGATATTGATTTTGCTATTGAGTTGGAGCCGGGCACTAGGCCCATTTCTATTTCCCCTTACCGTATGGCTCCTGCTGAGTTGAGGGAGCTTAAGGAGCAGCTCCAGGATCTGTTAGCTAAGGGGTTTATTAGACCTAGTGTGTCACCTTGGGGTGCTCCTGTTCTCTTCGTGAAGAAGAAGGATGGGTCGATGCGCATGTGTATTGATTATCGACAGCTGAATAGGGTGACAGTGAAGAATGGGTATCCGATACTGAGGATTGATGACTTGTTTGACCAGCTTCAGGGTTCAGTTGTGTTTTCGAAAATTGATTTGAGGTCTGGCTACCATCAGTTGAGGATTAGGGCGGAGGACATCCCTAAGACAGCATTCAGGACACGGTATGGCCATTATGAGTTCCTGGTGATGTCTTTTGGGTTGACTAATGCCCTCGCAGCCTTTATGAACTTGATGCATAGGGTTCTTGGCCCGTATTTTAACTCATTTGTGATAGTTTATAGACGACATCTTGGTATACTAGCATAGTAGAGATGAGCATGAGCAGCACTTGAGGGTTACACTCCAGACTTTGAGAGATCATCGGCTTTATGCCAAGTTCTCAAAGTGCGAGTTTTGGCTTAGGTCAGTTGCATTCCTAGGGGACGTGGTGTCTAAGGATGGGATTAGGGTGGATCCGGGAAAGATTTCAGCGGTTTGTGAGTGGCCTAGACCTACTACTGTTACTGAGGTTCGCAGCTTTATTGGGTTAGCAGGTTACTACAGACGGTTCGTTGAGGGAGTTTCTTCCATAGCAGCACCCTTGACTATGCTGACTAGGAAGGATGTCCCATTTCAGTGGTCGGATCAGTGTGAGGATAGCTTCCAGAGGCTTAAGGCCTTATTGACTTCAGCTCCAGTTTTGACTTTGCCGGTTGAGGGTCAGAGCTTCTCCGTGTATTGTGATGCTTATGGGGTTGGTCTTGGTTGTGTGTTGATGCAGCAGGGTCGAGTAATAGCATATGCATCGAGGCAGCTGAAGGTTCACGAGCGCAACTACCCCACTCATGACTTAGAGTTGGCGGCGGTAGTTTTCGCGCTCAAAATCTGGAGGCATTACTTATATGGAGTTCACTGTGATATCTTCACCGATCACCGTAGTCTTCAGTATATCACGAGTCAGCGGGAGTTGAAATCGAGACAGAGGAGATGGGTCGAGTTACCAAAGGACTATGACTTCACTATTCTGTATCATCCGGGCAAGGCAAACGTGGTAGCGGATGCCTTGAGCCGGAAGGCAGTGAGTATGGGTAGCCTAGCTTCTCTATCAGTTTCAGAGCGACCATTGGCCTTGGACATCCAGTCCTTGGCTAACCGTTTGGTTAGGCTTGACTTGTCGGATCCTAGCAGAGTTCTCGCCAGTGTTGAGGTTCGTTCTACTTTGATTGATCAGATTCAGAGCAGTCAGTTTGAGGATCAGCAGTTGTGTGACCTTCGTGATCGGGTTGTTCAGGGTGAGACCAGTCGGGTTACTCTAGATTCAAATGGGGTTCTGAGGTTCGATAGTCGCCTTTGTGTTCCGAGGATTAGTGATTTGATTCAGTTGGTACTTCATGAGGCACATTGTACTAGATACTCCATTCACCCTGGCACAACAAAGATGTATAGAGACTTGAGACAGCTTTACTGGTGGAGTGGTATGAAGCGGGATATAGCAGAGTTCATATCTCAGTGCTTGAACTGTCAGCAGGTTAAGTTCGAGCACATGACACCTGGTGGTTTGATGCAGTGACTTCCCATTCCTGAGTGGAAGTGGGAAGGGATTACTATGGACTTCGTTGTTGGTTTGCCTCGTGCTTCTCATGGGTTTGATTCGATATGGGTAATTGTTGATAGGCTGACTAAGTCAGCACATTTCTTGCCAGTTCAGACTTCTTATGGCGCAGAGAGGTTAGCTCAGATCTACCTTCGTGAGATTGTTCGGTTGCACGGGGTCCCAGCTTCTATCATTTCAGACCGCGGCACTCAGTTCACATCTCAGTTCTGGAGGGCTATTCAGCGAGATTTGGGTACAGAGGTTCATCTTAGTACCGCTTTCAAACTTCAGACAGATGTCCAGTCCGAGAGGACAATTCAGATTCTGGAGGACATGCTTCGGGCCTGCGTTCTTGACTTTGGAGGTTCTTGGGATCAGTTTGTTCCCTTGGCAGAGTTTTCTTATAATAACAGCTTCCATTCGAGTATCGGCATGGCACCTTTTGAGGCTTTGTATGGCAGGCGTTGCAGATCACCGGTAGGTTGGTTTGATGGTTTTAGTGCTGGGCCACAAAGCACAGATTTGCTTCGAGATTCCTTAGACCGAGTCCAAGTGATTCAGGACAGACTTCTGGCAGCTCAGAGAAGGCAGAAGAGTTATGCTGATCGTAGGCTTCGTGCCTTGGAGTTTAGTGTCGGTGACTTTGTGTTTCTCTGTGTATCGCCCATGAAGGGCGTGATGAGATTTGGTAGGCGGGGCAAGCTTAGCCCCAATTACATTGGGAGTTTGAGATTCTTCAGAGGGTTGGTAGCGTTGCCTATCAGTTAGCCTTAGCTCCGATGTTTTCAGCTATACATCCTATATTTCATGTTTCGATGTTGCGTCGTTATGTCCTAGATGAGTCTCATGTGTTGCAGTGGTATTCAGTTCAGTTGGGTGAGGATTTAGCCTTTGTTGAGGAGCCGGCATCTATTTTGGCCAGAGATGTCAGGAGATTGAGGTCTCGAGAGATCCCGATTGTTAAGGTTCAGTGGAGGCACCGTCCAGTCGAGGAGGCTACCTGGGAGACCGAGAGAGATATGCGGGCCCAGTATTCCCAGCTGTTTGAGCCTTCAGGTACCCCCTTGACCTTGACTTTCGAGGACGAAAGTCCTTTTTAGTAGTGGATGATGTAATGACCCTTCCGGTCATTTCCACATACACGTTTTTCTTGTGCCGTTAGAGCTTGTTGTAGCCGACCCAAGTCATTTAAGGCTCTTCAGGACTGGTATTTCGGTGTCGGGTCCATTTGTTTGGTCGTATGATAAGTTTTGAAGACAAGTAAGTCGGCAAAAGTTATCGTAAGTTCCTTTAACAAAATTCCTGAACTTTGGGAAAAATGTCTCAGGGCTTTTCTCTCAATATATAAAGATTTAGAAGTCCTCCAAAATACCAAATCGAAGGTCTACGAGTCTAGTTTCCAACGCAAAAAACCTTACGTCCAACTGATCTCTGAGTAAAACGTTATGACTATTTTACCGCGGACTGTCTAGCAGAAACGGGTTGCGAACCGGGTCCCGAACCGGGTCGGGTCAAACTCGATTTAAGCCTCAACTTCACGTTTTAAAACGCCATTTCAGTTCCGAAACAGTGAGAAAACATAACAGAGGATTCCGAGAGAGTTCTTGAGTATCAAATTGTGCGATGGTTAGTTGCGAACTTAAATTTAAGAATTTTATTAATATCGCATGCATTTGAAAATATTTTATTTGAAAGTTGAACTTGGTAAAAAGTTACATTATAAAATACCTTTTTAAAAATATTTTAAAGGTTTATGAAAAATATTGAAAAATATTTTTTTACGATATAATTGTATATATATTTATTTTATAAGGTTTTTATACATTGTAATATTTTAACGGAGATAGTAAATTTAGTTATGTTGAAATTTATTATTATAATATAGTAGGTTTTATTTGAAATGATTTTCTATTAATTATGGTATATTCAAAAAGCTATATTTATTTTATCACGAATTTATGCAATACCCGTATATATAAATAACGGGATAAGAATTTCTTTTTGTCCTTTGTAATTGCCACCTCCACTCCACGTGTAGGTGGAGGGAGTGGCCAGCAAGTGTTAGCTAAAGGTGGCAGCATATTAACATTTTCATAACATTTAAATGGTTGCTTCCTAACTTATCATTATTGAGAAGGGTAATATTCTCCACTCAACCATTCTCTCTTTATAAGTGTGTTGTTATAGTTATGCTTAGGCATTTTGAAATAATTAGAAGTATCGTTCCGGAGCTTCTCGGAGTGGTTCAGACTTGGACATCGTCGTTCTAGCAGCTTGTCATCGGACGACAGGTAGGTTACGGTTTATTTTCCCTAGACTCCGCATATATAGGATAAAATTATATTAATGGGCATCCTTGGGTTGGTTTATTAGTGTTGGTACCACAGACCTCGACCGCTTTATTCATGTCCGCCTACTTTTGTTCCTCCGTTGCTTGTAGTAATTGCCGATATATTTTATTTACCCTTGTGATCCTGTGAGGCCTTGTTGACTCTGGAACATAGAAGGTGGGATTTTGGGAATGTCCGCGAGTCCCGGGCATAGAATTATCCTTCTAGGCTGGTTATGCTTGCTATGTAGTTGTGGACCTGTGCAGGGTCGATAGGTTGATTCTGAGCTGCTGGGCAGCTATTGTGTGTGATCATACCATTTCCATGCATATAAAGAGGTTTTACCCATGTTTTACTACGGTTTGGGCTTCGGGCCTACTGACACTATTTTCTAAAACTTGCATGGCCCCGGGGGCCCATTTTTTATGAAAATAATTTGGAAATGGATTGATTTAGCTTGTGAATATTCTTAGGCAAGAAAGTAAAATTATGTTTTAAATCATCAGTTTTACGATTAACGCTAGACTCGGCAGGGCCGGGGTGCTAGTTGAGTTTTCTTGTTACTTGAGATTATTTTTAGCCTCGGTCGGATCGAGCACCTGAGAAGACTTTCTACTGTTTAGACCCGGTTATGCCCGGGCACCCTTGGAGGGGTTTTTTGAGATATTTTCCTACTACTTTAGTCCTAGACAGGGTCTGGGCATGCATACTCGAGACTGGGTCTCTATGTTGATACCGGACTTGCTTCCGGATGACATGTTTTGATACTGAGTTTTAGTATGGGGTCTGGGACCTCCATGGACCTTGCCTTCCGGTCCTGGGGCTGCGGGCTGCGTGTGCCGGAGGAGGGGTATATGGTGGAGTAGAGGTATACGGGCAGTGTCCTTCCATGGAACCTACCTGCTGGGCCGGATCGGCACCGGAGGAGGTACATACAGAGATACCATTTCACTTGAGATCTTGATGCATCATATCATTCATGTTTGAGGTTCCACCCTTGTTTGTTGTTTATTGATTGTACGCTCCGGTAGTATGGGATGCCGGAGGGTTTGTTTTCACTTGTTTGTGTTCATCGGTTGTATGGGCATCCGGGGACTGTAGGTAGACTCTTCTATTTACTTACAGAATTATTCCCTGTTACGGTTAATTATGAAATTGGTTACTGCTAGACTGTTAGTTGTTGGATTTGAGATTGATATGATTAGTTTGGATTGATTCATGTCTCTAAGCATGCCTATCATTACTCTTTCTCTCTTCTTCTTACACTTGAGGTTACCGGTATACCGTCCATTTCGTAAACTTATTATGTATACACTGTTATTGCAAGGACCCCAGGTGCGTTATTTCTTACTTTCACCTGTGCCTATGGTGTGTATATTCTGCTTACTAGCCTCACATGTGGTTCTGTTGATTTCCCTCTGGGCTAGTTCCTGTGTATCTTTCGTTGATTTCTGTGACTGCTTGCTTCTATTCTGTTTGTTACTATGTTTTTATCTTATATGTGCCCAGTCGGCCTATGATACCTACTGGGTACCTTATGCTTCGCATTTGGTGCTCACCCCTACCCCCTGCATCTTTGGGTGCAGATCCTAGCGTGGGCCATCGCCGTTAGATCGCTGCGATTCGTGCTTGGAGATCTGTTGGGGACTACTTCAGACTGAGGGTGAGCTCTTGGCGATCGGAGCTTAGCTTTAGTTTATCTTTTGCTTTATGTACTCTATTACCATTCAGAGATATCTGTATATATTGTTTTGGATCGTTTGCACTCCATGTATATAGTTTCGGCTCTATACTATGATACCAGGTCTTGGGGTTTGGTTTAGTTTCCGCATATGTATATATATACACTCTTGTTATCTATTCTCCTCATCTTACTCCCTTACTTTTACTTATTAAACTATTATTCCGCTTATTTGTTAGATAGTAGCCCATTACTAACTGTCCTGGGCTACGGGAATTGGTTCGCCTACTGGGGGTTGTAGGTGTCATCATGACCGAGAAATTGGGTCGTGACAGCTACGCACGTGGCCTAGGCACACGCGGCTGGCATAGGCACATGCAGACCAAGCTCATGCAGTCAGGCAGGGGCGCACGTGGCCCAGGCGCACACGGCCCAGGCGCACGCATCCGGGCAAGGCGCACGTGGCCGAGCCCAGGCACATGCAGCCCAGGTGCAGGCAAGGAGGAAGGGGACGGCTGGAACTTTTATGTGCATGCGGCCATGCCCACGAATGAGAAATGGCCTGGCTGGTGCCATGGTAGCAACCAGCAGCCAACAGCCAAGGCAACACATGAATTTTCTCAGACGGACCCTCGGGAATGCATCCGGGATCTCGTGAACACAAACAAACTAAGCTATTCAATTAGAAATGGCATTCTGGACTCAATGGAATCGATGAAAATCCCAACAAAGGTCGATTTAATGAAAAGTGGCCCCCATGCCAAAAAACTAACTTTAGGCCAACTTTTCAAAAACAGAACTCCACGGCCCAAAATGAGTTTGAAAGCCTCGGGACCCACACCAAAGGTCCCTCTAGCCCAAAGTCGACATTCTGGAGCTAACAGCATGGACATAATTTTGATCTGAGGTCGTATTCTCCGAATGGTTACCAAAGTCAAACGTCTAAGTTCAACAGTCCAGAAACACAAAAAGTCACACAAAACTAAATTGAGAGCTCCTAGACCCCGACCAAGGGTCCAACTAGACCAAAATCTATGCTTCGAAGCTAATGGAGCTGTTGGAATTTTATTTCGAGCACGTTTACCAAAAATGTAGACCAAATGAACAGCCAGGGCACCGAACCATCGGTCCTAGTAAACCATAAATGTCTTGGGGCTACTATAAGCAAGCTCTAATAGTACAAAGAAAGAAAAAATATCGAAATGATCGGAAGGGTCTTTACAATTTTCTTGGACTTTTTTGGTTCTAAATCCTTACTTATCATTTTATTGCTTGAATGTCTGCAGATATAAGGACTATAACATAAAAATCACTTACAAGTATGAGAATTTGTTCTTAGAACTTAATAAGTTGGTGAAATACAAACTTATCAAAACTCAAACTTAAACTATTACTTGTCTTCAAGCAAATAAAGACATTCACATTAAGTAAGAGATTGACTCAACTTCAAACAACTTCACTAAGACCACATTAACTCAAAGAAATGCTTTGAATTTGATTGGTACCACGTTTGTCACAAGGAAAATGAACAATTTACACTTTTCAAAAGCTTCCTTTTCATTACAGGTGGATGAAATTCACACTAAAAACAAAACTGTTCAGTATCTCAAGTCTTTACACTAGACTTTAGAAACTTGCCTCAATTTCACTACGTAACTTGTCTCACTCATTTCTCCTAATTGATAGTAATACTTCACTATGCTTCTCAAGATTGAAGTACCACTTACAAGAAAAGCGAGAATCCCACACTCAAGTAATGTAATTCACAACAATTGGGATGACAAAATAGAAAGAATTTACTCTTACCCTCACAAAGATGTTCAAATGCATACAACTAGAACCATAAGCTTGTCATTCATGTAGTTCACCACTAATATAGATTCACAAGGCTTAAAATTTCCTAGGACTTGTGGGAAATCATGTAGGCTTGGAAAAAAAAGGGAAAAATTTAGGATCAAGTAACTCAAGACCTCCCTAAACACTACCATTTGACAATGAGGCACATATTACTTTCACATTTTTTCAACCTTGTTCTCCTCTCTAAACATTCTGTCTTCCCTTTATTTCCAAATCACTAATCCCTCCCGACTTTTCTATGCTTTGTCCTATTTCATACTCACAAGGAAGGGTAGCATCATTTCCTTTTCTTTTATCATTTAAACCTTTTTAGACAACTTAAGCAATCACAACATGTTTTCAAAATATACTTACCCCCTAAAAACTTAGTCTCTTAGCCTAGATTAAGACTTCCTATATGTTACACCTCCAAACTTTGGCCTTTAGAATACATATATCATTACAACAACTTCACCTCCCCCAAACTTAGGCTTTTAGCCTGTATTTTCATTTGTGATGCATTTAAAGAGGTTGGGTGTCAAGAGATAAGGGTATAAAAAAGGGACGGTGCATAATGCGGTTATCAAGAAAAGGTCAAAGGCTCAAATAGGGTTGACTAGAGAATAATGCAAAGGTAGGAATTTAGGCACTGTAATAGTCCAAAGAAGGCCTAGGTTCCTTTTTCAAACCAAGTGTGATCTAGGATTTTTCCTTGAATAATATTATCGACAAGTTCTAGACTACACTGTATGCAAAAGAACCCACAAACACCTTACCACACAAGGCACCACAGGCACTCAAGGTAGAGAGCTAGTCTTAAACACAATTAAATCAAATTAACTTGACTAGTTACTCTGAATCGCAAACTATTTTTTTTGTGAACGAAAAGCCAAGTGGTGAATTTAAAGATCATGACTCGTGATAATGGTTACAGTTATTTTCCTTTATCTTTTTATCAAAACTCATTTCTATTGCCAAAATTTGTATGGTACCGCTCAAATCATGTGCAACTAGACTCGACACACACTAACCTAAAATAAGGCATTTCCCTTAAGAAAGTTTCCTATTCCCTCTATCATAGGGAAATGCCACCGGTTTGATAATTAAAATAAATAAAAGCAAAGAAAAACACTCCTTGGGAAAGAATCATGGTATAAAAAAATCCTCAGAGTTTATTGACTCTCTATTTAATAGAGGAAAATTTGAGTCATAGCTCTTTATATATCAATAACAAGCCTGGTGAAGGCACTAAGCGCGATTTACAATCTTAAAATTTGCATGGGTAATAAAATAATGGACGTGTTAAATGATTCAGCTAGGGCATAAACATATCAAGCACTAATGAACAAGACCAATAAGGGCATCACAATCCAAAACCATAAATATCAAGTCTGACAAGGGCACAAGCATAAAAAATATATAAAATAGGTCCAGCAAGGGTAATCAAATGTGCCAAAATAACAAACCAAAACGATAGGGTAACTAACTATATCAAATATAAAGAATATTCAAGACATCAAAATAAACTAACTACCCCAATTAAAAAGATTGCATTGTCCCCAATGCACACAATGAAATCAAGAGTAAGGGGTAGGGACTCCCTGAGGCGTGTTAAGCGCTCGGATCAACATCAAGAGTAGCATGTGACACTGTAGAAGCAGGAATGAGAAGAGCCTCCTTAGACTGGGCTCCTGTAACATGGACTGAAGCTAGAGGCTCCTCTTAAGCCTCAATACCTGGGATATGGATGGGTAAAGGGAGCACCAGGTTTGCAGGGATATGAGAACTCAAACTAGCCCCATCCAATTGGGCAGTCTAATAATTTATCGACCTCTGAGTTGCTATTTAAATCTGGTGCTCCTCACTCAATACCTTTTTCAGATCAACCTTATCAACATCTGTGAACTTATCTTCCTTTGTCTTTGAACTCTCCGCCTCATCATCCTCAGGGACTGACCTAAAACTCTCTCTAAATATCTTACCCATAGGCAACAGGCAGTAAGACCTCCCCTGATATGGTGGAATAAGTGTGTCAAATATGCTGAAATTTGGCTGGAGCTTCTTGATGTCAACCTTAACATTAACTATATCGGCACACAACATAACAATAACACTGTCCACCCTCTTCCCTTCAAGAGAAGTCACTCTCTCATCCAGCTTCCCCAACTAAGTACGTATAGTCTCAAGCCTTATCAATCGCCACCTGAATGTAATTAGGAATATCGGTGGCTAGACGACTCAAAGTGGTATTATTTTTAAGAGTCATGCTAGCCACACTTTGCAACCTGTCGCTAGGAATAGCCTGAATAAGCTTGGAAGGGGCTAAAATAGGAGCGGGCAACGGGGTTACCTTAGAAGCAAGAACACTAGAACTCATGGTGACAGTAGGGATGACTTTTGGAACAATCAGAGCCTCCAAAAGCACTGCCTCAGTTGAAGATGGCCCTACTAACTCAACCAATTTTCTCTTCTTAGTTACTGCGTTTTCTTTATCCTTGCTCAAGGTCACATCAATCACACCCAAAGCAATAACCTTCTTGTCAATCTACTGAAACATAGTAACTCTAGCATGGATACATAAATAGGAGATGAGGCATAGAAGCAGAAAAGAAGTTTCTTTCTATCGAGCACGATTTCAAAGATCCATAGCCATAATCTCTCCAAAATTCAACTCATTACCATCCATGATGGATGAAATCAAGATTGCTTTATCGATTGGAATCTTATTGTCATTCCTGGGTTGGGTGAAGCAAGAGCAAATAAATCTTAACCAATTCTTGGCATGAATAGTAAGATCTTTTTTATAAATTAGATCACTAGTTATGGCCCATGTTGGCATTCCTTTAGCAATGACCGAAGCCACCCAAATATGTTTCTGCAGTTTGTTAGCAATATTTGTGCATATGCCATACCAGAGGTAGATCTTTATCAAAATAAACATGGTTGATCATTTTTGGGGATAAATAAACCTCAACACCTCTCACAAACATACTCTACAAGAAGGAATGGTTAGCAACAAGCCTGAAGTATTTGTGTTTTTTCATCGGGGCCTGATACGAGGCAAAGAACTCCTAAACCAACTCCAGGAAATAGAATCCTGGTGGCTCAATTAGTAGATCTCAATCCCTGTTGTCTATTTGAGCTTTAATATCAGGGAAATGCCCTGTCACTCCTGTCAATCTAAAAGCCTTCTCCTCATTAAAGTTTTGCAACTTGTGCCCCTCAAGGTACAACTCTCTCATACCCAGTACCCTAAACCTTACTTCAATATCTTCACCCAATTTCTTTCTGATTTCTGCTATTATGTTTTCCTCTTCTTTAGATTTTAGGATGTCTTCCTACAATTCCTAATCAGGAGTGGAATTATGGGGTGATTTTACTAGGACTAATGGCCTGGGAGAAGTGTTGACCTTGTCCTTGGAGGTGGATTTCTAAGCTACACACGCTGGGCTTAGACGCTTTGAAGTCATTCCTAAAGAAGAAAGTGAGAAAAGAAACAAAAATAAAACAAGGAAAAATATTTTAATGGAGGTATGCCATTGTGGATGCTATCATTCCCCTCTTTTTGAAAGAAATTCATCCTCGAATTTGAATCTCGCAGAATTAAAAAGACATGAAGTAGTAAACAACATCCACTACTTGAAAGCATCAATGGTAGGAACAAAATAAGATAGTGACTATGTGTTCACTTAACCCAATTAATTCTAACATGTACAAATACACCCTTATAAAGCATGTGGACATCATCATCCGAATAGAAAATTCTCCTACTTATATAAGTACAATAAAAGTCTCGTCTAGATGCCATAGGAAATGATACGTGTCTCTCCAATTTAGTTCTGTCAATAAAATACTCCAATGAACATTGCAAAGATGACATGACATCCCTAAAACATCAATCAAATTGAACACTTTTATGATATATCCAAGGATCCTCAATTCTACCTCCCACAGATTCTTTCACATAGAAACTATACACATAAACACATGAGTTTTCAAAAGAGATAGAAGAACTCTTAAACTTCAACTCATTCACAATCCTCCTCCCACAAATATCAGGCTTATTTTCAACAAGTGGAAATCCACAATCAACTACGTCGTTCTCAATTTCAAAAGAGAACAAATTACTCTTATAGTTGAATTTAGAGATTTCAATTAATGACTTATTATAGATCAAAACATCATCATCCTCAAAATTAATTAAGTCACCAATGAGAGAATTCAGACTATAGTTCATTACCTCCAAAAAGATCTTTGGTTTTCTAGGAATCCCAAGAATGTGAATAAATCAATCATACATACCATACTTGGTCTTATATGACAAAGGAACAACATCACATTGTTTTTCCTTTTACATGAGTGTTAGATTCACATCTGCCTTGTTGAACTCCTTGTCATGATCAGTCTTACCTATATACCAAAAATAATTCTCTTTACCTTTATCCTTTTCACCAACATGCACTTTCTCAATGAGACATATAGTTTCAACCACCTTAGGATTAACTTCATCCAATGATGATTTTTCAATGCAAACTTTCTCATGAGCACCTAACAAAGAGTCAAAACAACTAAAACAAGAAGTAGGAATGTTAGAGTTAGAATAAGAAATATCCACACTCAAGCTCTCTTGTTGTTCTCTCTCCACCTCAGGATCATCCCTCTCCTTTTTACTATCATTATCATCTCTCTTCTCTTTTCTCTCGATCTCACTTTTTTTCTCACTTGAAATCCCATTCTCTTCACATAACACAACTTCTCCTTTTTCCTCTCTTAGGATGTTAGCATGCACTCCCTTACTCCTATCATTCTTCTCTCTCTCAAAATTTTTCATTGCTTCTTCCACATGTTTTTGATATTTATAAACTTGGGATGCAGTTAAAGGTGAAAGTATATATTTTCTTTTTTTTAGCTCAAGAGACACTTTATTATTTCTCCTATCATGAATTGCTTTCCTACTAAAGTGCCATGGACGCTAAAGCATGATATGACAATCTTGCATTGGAATTACATCATAAAGAACATCATCGGAATACCTCCCAATAGAGAAAGAAATCATGCATTGATTAGTCACCTGAAGCTCACCAAAATCATCCACGTATGTAAGTTTCAACTTCTCCACCACGTATGAACTCACCACATTAGCACCACTTTCACTATCAATAATCATAGAGAAAATATTACCGTTTATCCCCACACCTTGTATGAAAAATATGTTTCCTCCTTAAATCAGCTACGGTGACATTCTATCCTCCAATTGTGTGATCGGCACTTCAACAAAGTTGATGTTGTTTTGAGTTTTAGCTTCAGTTTCCTTACCTATTCGATACATCTCAAGAAAATATCAAAGAAACAAATATCTCTCAATTCGGCTCTTTTTTTTCTCTATTGATCTCACTTTCTCTTGCCTTATTTCACTCGAATTACAACCTTTCGATGGATCCTTTAAGATTTATATATAAACCTTTCTAGTAACAACCCTTCAGAAGTAAGATGTAGAAAGAAAAAGAATTTATCAATACCCAAGCGGATTGAGTTTAGATGAGACAAGAAAAAGATCAATTTGTATACCAAAAAGAAAAACTCCAATTTCCCCCCCTTCTTGATTTTCCCTCTTGATGTTGGAAACCAAGAAACACAATAAATTCGGAGTTTTAAAAGCAACTTAAATTTCAAGGACTTGAATTTTCTCCTTCTTTTTTTTTTAATTTTCATTTTTTTTTTTTGCTTCTTTTCCCCCCTTTTATTTTTGGCTATGTAGACCCTTTAAGCTACTACACAAAAAAAAAAAAAAATATTTTTGGAACTCCCAAGATTATCAAGAACGAAACCTTGATAGAATCACTCTGATACCATTTGATAAGAATCGGGTTACTTGAATAAACATGAAAATAATGCGGAAGCGAAGATACTAAGATTGAAGACAAGAAATTAAAAGATATGTGAAATTTGAAAATAAAATCCCCAAATTTCAAGATTAGTGCTAAGAACCCTAATTGATCTTAATATTCATAAATTAGTGGATTAAAACTAATTATGATACTTATAGAGTTAATTCAAGAACTTAGATCAAAAGTGATCTAGACTCTTGTTTCGAAGAAATTAGAGACAACAATTAGTATAATACTAATCACCTTCTTTAATTTACTTTAATAGAAACCAAAGATATCAAGATAAGAATTAATTTTACCTCTTATAGAATCGTTCTTATAAGGTTGCAAGATAAATTCATAGTCACCACACACAAAGGTGTAAAGAAGAGAAACCTCCCAAACAATATTAATCATAATGTTCTTAATGAAAATAATAAAATTCATCCCTATATATAGGGAGAAACCTATCCCAAATAACATGGGATTCGAATCCTACTTTTATGAAAATAAATAGTAAAACCTAACTAGGAAACTTTAAACTGGAAAACTTTTAAACTATTAAACTTTTTAAACTAGAAAACTTTTAAACTAGGAAAACTAGTAAAAATACTTCCAAAAACTAGCTAACAAAAATAAGGGAAAGTTTCCAATTATAGAACCAAGAAACCCAACTTTTGGTCGTGACTTTTCAGCCCAAATTTGGGCGTGAGAAGCAGCTCCAAAACAGCCACTTTTGGGCTTTAATCTACTGCCACGTGTTTCAGCCTCTTTGTTGGCTTGGTTTTTAGCTCTTTGGGCTTAATGTGAGCCTCCATCTTCCTTCTTTTAGGATTGGATTTGAATCATGAAATATGTGTAGCGTTTAGCCCATTCTTGTCTACAATTCTGGGGCTCATTCTTGGGATTTTCTTCCACGATAAATATCTTCTTGAACTCTCACTAAAACCCATCAACTTTAATGGAGGTATGCCACTGTGGATGCTATCAGTCACCCTTGAATCGATCTCAACGTGGTAACCACCATAACTAGAGTTTTATGAACCTGTTTATCAAACTGAAACTTCCTCTTGGAACCTAAAATACTTGACTATCCATTAATGAATGCCATATAATCACGTATCACACCATGATACATGAATCATCTCTAGAGCATAAAATACTAGATTTTGTCAAAACTCACCTATCTTGAGATTTTATCAACTCTCCTCCTAGGGAAAACTCAATATGGGTACTTACACCCTTAAAATCACTATAATGATAGGATGAGTTGTTACATCAGATAACAATAAAATAATTGTTTGTCCTGAATGACAACAAGAAAGAAAAAAGAAAAATAAGGAGTTACCTGAATCAGTGAAAAACTGTGGATACTTGCTACGCATGTCTGCTTTAGTCTCCCAAGTAGCCTCCTCAACAGGATAGTTCTTCCATTGGACCTTCACAGACTCAATATCTTTAGTCCTCAATTTACGAACATCTATATCAAGAATAACAACAGGTTCCTCTTCATAAGAGAGATTTTCATCTAATAGGACTAAATCCTAGCGAATGATATAGTCACCATCCCCATGATACTACTTAAGCAACGACATGTGAAAGATGATATGAACACCCGATAAGCTCAAAGGCAAAGCCAATCTATGGGCTACCAACCCCACACTTTTAAGAATCTCATAGGGTCCAATGTACCTTGGACTAATCTTACCATGCTCACCGAATCTCATAACACCCTTCATGGGTGAAACTTTGAGCAACACTTTCTTACCGTCTAAGAAATGCACATCTCTTACCTTCCTACCCGCATACTCCTTTTGCCTTCTATGAGCCACTAGAAGCTTCTCTTGGATAAACTTCACCTTCTCTATTGAGACTCTCAGAATATAAGTACCCCATAGTCTTTCCTCAAATGCATCAAACCAACTAATGGGAGATCTACAACTCCTCCCATAAAATGACTCAAACAGGGCCATATCTATGCTCGAATGGTAGCTATTATTTTATGCAAACTCTACCAAAGGTAGATACTGGTCCCAATGACCTCTGAAATCCATCACACACACAAAAAGCATGTCCTCCAACACCTAAATCATCTGCTCAGATGGCCCATTGGTCTGAGGGTGAAAGTTGCACTAAGGTCCAACCTAGTACCCAACTCCTCATGCAATTTCTCCCCAAAGTTAGAGGTAAACTGAGTATCCCTATGCTTCTAATGTTCATACATCACCTGCTAGCAATTCTGACACTTAGTAATGAAATAACCTATGTCTCACTTTATTTGACCCCAATAATAATATTTTCTTAAATCACGGTAATTTTGGATGCACCAGGATGTATAGAGTATTTTGAACAATGAGTTTTAGCTAGAATAGTAGGACTGAAGTTATCAACACGGGGCACACAACTCGCCCCTTGATCCTTAAAATACCCTCATCGTCAATCTTGGCCTCCTTAGCCTCTCTCTGTGAAACTTTAATATGGATTCTACTCAATTTAGCATCCTTAAACTGTCTAGCCTTGACTCGATCAAGAAATGAGGACCTTTCTTCAACACATGCTAATAGTCTACCTACGCTGCCTTGAATTAAAATCCCCCTGCGTGAACACATGCAACAAACTGCGATGATCAATAAACACCACTGCTATAAACTCTAAGTCATGAGCAAGATAGTTTTTTTCGTGAACCTTCAACTGTCTAAAAGTATAAGGAATGACTTTCTTATCCCGTATCAAAACATCACCCAAACCAGAACGTGAAGCATCACAATAACTATAAAATACTTACCCTTCATATGTAATGCTAGGATTGGAGCCATAGTCAATAAAGTCTTGAGATTTTGAAAACTCTCCTCACACTCATCAGACCAGTGATATAGCACCTCATAATGAGTCAACGAGTCAACTGGGAAGCAATAGAAGCTAAGACCCTTCACAAATCAGCAATAGTAACTAGCCAACCCCATAAGGCTATGAATTCTTACTCACAGAAGTGGGCCTATCCCAACTCTTAACTGCCTCAATTTTCTATGGATCGACCATGATCCCTTTTCTTTGAAACCACATGCCCCAAAAGGACACATATGCCAACCAAAACTCAGATTTATATAACCTAGCATATAACTGCTCTTCTCTTAACACCCCAATGCGAATCTCAAATGATTTCTCATGCTCTTTCTTAATCCTCAAATTAACCAGTATATAATTTATCAAAACAATAACAAAAAATCTAGGAACAATTTAAATATATCATCCATCAACTCGTGAAGCAGCTGGAGCGCCAACACAGACGTAACTGAAATGCTGGAAAATATGTTATCCACTGTAGCGATGGAATTTCCATTATAGCAAGCTCACTATAGTGAACTACTGGCCGTTGCAGCAAAGGCTGCCAGGCAAAACTTAAAACAAAAAGGGGAGGTCCATACTTTCCCATATTCCACAATGCTCAACCCTCTTCCGACTATACTTTCAACTCCCTTATCTCAGCTGGTGCCATTTGATAGGCAGGATAGAATAGAATGAGTCCCTGGCTCAAAGTCAATGTAGAAATCACTACCACGGTCTGGTGGCATGCCAGGTAAATTCGCAAAAAACACTTCTAAGAACTCACATACCATAAGGACTGACATAATAGGTGGAACCTCTACACTAGTGTTCCGTAGGTGCGCTAAAATGCCTGACATCTCCTCTCTACAAACTTTTTAGCATGAATAAAGGACATAATGTTTTTAGGAATGGGGCTACAATTGCCCCTATACTCAAGTCTAGACATCCCCAGAATTGTTATAGTTACTGTCATAGGATGACCGTCTAAGATTGCATGGTAAGGGGACAACCAATTCACCCTAAAATGACATCAAAGTCAATCATATCAAGAACCACCAAGTCTACTTCGGTCTTATACCCTATGAGCATAACCAGATGAGAATGGTAGACTCTATCTATCATCACAAAATCACCAACAGGGGTAGAAACATGAACATTAAGTAACTCACATATCGTAATCCCACCACCAACAAGGTATGAAGGTACTTAAGAAATTTAGAATCCAGGATTAAATAACATTAAAACTGATTGAGAGAATACCATAACCATACCTGTGACTATTGCAGCGAAGGCTCCTACCTTTGATGAAGGGATATGAGAACCCTGTTACTGCCTAAGCTACTTGATACAAGGACAATTCCTCATGTAAAGTCTAGTCTCCTTACATGAAAAATAATGCTTACAAGCTTGAATCTGACAGAAAGTGTCTAGATAGACTAGGTATCCCCCAAGGCCTGAGGGACCAACCAACAACTCATGAGAGTCATGCTCCCTACCATAAGTATTACTAGTACTGCTAAGTCTCTATGGCTTCATGCTCGTATGACCTTCACGCCTCTAAACAAACTCCTCAAAAAACTCCTAAGCAAATTGATCCCATGAGAGGAAAGGTGACCCAACTAGCCTACCCTTAACAAAGCTCATCCAACACTTTTTGGATGGCCTAAACAATTGGAAAGCAGTGAAATACACTCCATTAGAGTCTACCAATCCTAACACATGCAACACCTCATGGTAACCAACCAGAAACTCATAAGCATCAATATTGGGATCCCTATTGAAATGTGGGGGATCCATCCTCATGAACTCATTAAATCTCCTTTGCCCTTCCACTGACATAGAAGGCAAGGTCACCGGGTGTGGAGCAATACCTAGTAATAACACACCAACACTAGGAGAGTTTGTAGCAGTGACTAATTACGTATTTTGAGTTTAAAGCCTCGTCATAGCATACAAACTAGAAGTTTGAGAAAACCCAGTATCCAAACCAAGACATCCTGAACCACATGGACAATAATGAAGCTCGATGGTTCCTATGCTGAATGCAACCCTTTTGTTCCAACTATTCCATTATTAAGAGTGACCCTTGACCTTAAAAATATGACCCTAACATGGCTCCTAGTTGAATTTGATGATTGTGCTCTTTCTCTGCCTCATCCTCTAGCCTTTCCTGAACATGTCCTCACCATCTAGTAAGGAAAAGAATTGGAGTCGAACACCAATTTTGATTGCCAGATACCAACTGAAATCAAATAATATCACGAAAGAAAGAAATAATTGAGTTATCCTTGTATCCTATAGCCTCTCGATGAAAAGTACAAACATCTTCGTACCATTCTGCAAGACTCTACTAGACATGTCCTTGTATAATTAATAAACTTAGGACTCTAATACCAACTTTGTCATGACCCAAATAGCCGTGAGTGGCACCCACACTAACCATCATATGGAAGAATCATCTAACCCAAACCTTAACCTATTTATTTAGAAATTAAATAGAAAATTTCAAGATAAAATAAATCAATCTAAAAAACAATTAAATAACTAGGCAGAAATCTAGCTATTACATCCCCAAGGTTCGAAAGTCATCGTACAAATGACTCTAACTAATCATGTCTAAGAATATTCAACAATAACTGATAAATGAAATAGTGTCTGACAGATAGACATCTAGAACTATGAAGATCTGTGGCAGCCTGGATAGGAGTGACTCACCCTCCAATTGATCAACCGGTAGTGCTAGATGTGATGTTTTGTCGAAGCCTCTGGAACACAGCCTGCACTCCAAAAAAAGTGCAGGAGTAGCATTAGTACAAATAATATGTAATGATAAGAATCATACGCCGACTCAACATAATAACAAACATATGTTAGGAATAATAAAACATGTATCAAGTACAACAACACATAATCAACTCAGACAGACAAGTAATTACTTCAGCCAGACGAATCACCCAAGTCCAAATATATCAATATCAATGAGTAAAGGCATGTAAGTCACCACAATAGACATATAAGTTTCAACCAGTCAGGACATATAAGTCACCATAACAAACATATACAATCATCTCAATCTCTACACCCATAATAAGTCACATCTCACAATATAGATCTTTTCTATGCTAATATTCGAAACCTATAATAATTGCTTACCTGTACACACATGCTAAAGCATCTTATTTCTGTCCAACTAGACATGACCTACAGGGGATGCACCAGGGTCTATGTACCCACCAAAACTACTTCCCATCAGCATAATAAAATCCACCAGAACCATTTCTCATTGGCATAATAACACTCGTCGAAACCATTTCCCATTAGCACAATAACACCCGCTGGAACCAATTCCAACCAACACTATAATAATATGAACTTCATGAATAACTCAATGTCACTTTCAACTGATAAATATACTGCTACAATAAGAGTGGTACAAATATGCATGATCAAGTATATAACGGTGGTTCATCAATCACATTCAAGTTCACATAATTTCCATATTTCAACCATTCAATTATTTCACTAATCATGTGATATATCAACCGATATTCAATTTCATATAAGTTTTTCCATAGCATGTCAATGATATACACCTGCTCCATCAGTCGAACAGTCACCACAGGAATATATCAAATGCACTTCACATTCATGAGACTCAGCTATCTCTCAGGATAGTAATAACACGTACATAATTAATAACAGGTGCAATTCATAATCATAAGTCATTTAAGTATAGGCTTCAAATAACTATCCAACTTATTTATACAAGTATTCTCAAGCCAAGCAAATAGTAAACCACAATTATGTTTGAAGACCAACCAACATGCTTATCAATCCAAAATACATATAAGAGTCTATATCAAGTCTAACTCAACATAAAACCATAAACTACCTCAATCAAAGAATTCTAAATCACAAGCTACCTTGCAATAACCTTTCCCTTCCTCAATGCTTCAGAACATACAAAGTCTAAACAGATAAACAATAGAGAGTAATTAATTATTTACTCTTTCATTTTAAGTCTTGGAAATTTATCCACTAACTCTACCCTTACTCGAGGTCTATAGTGTTCTCCAAAGGTCAATTGATTATCAACTAGCCCCACATTATTTATATGATCATTATTCATGGAGTTTCTACCTTAATTCCCCCTTTTAAGCCATTTTTATGCTAAAGGTCACACGTTTATGCAAATCAAGGTTCCCAGTTCATTATAATCATGTTTAGAAATACTAAAATCATGCTAGGAAGTATTAAGTAACAACCTAGGATTAAGTTTAGGTGAATTTATACCTACCCATAGGGTGTTTACTCACTTTTCATGCATTTAGGGCTCTAACCCAAGAATTTCACCATTAATCCATAATCTAATAATTTTACAAGGATTAATAATTGTTAAACAAAGAGGTTTACAAAAAGACTTACCTCAAATAAAGAAAAACACCTTTGCCTTGTGAAAATTACCTTTTTGTAGCTCTAGAATGAGTTTTGGGAGTTTGTAAAATAAAACTTGAAAAATTTCCTTAAGTCAGGTAATCTGACCCCATCTCTTGCTACAATGCTTGCTTTCTCTCTATGGTGAGACTGCTATGGCAAAACTTAACTCGCTACAGCAAGCTCTGATGACTTGCCAGGCTCACTGTGGCAAAATTGCACTGCTACAGAGGACTCACTTCAATGGGATTTCATCTGTTGTAGCATCCCCAAAAATTAGAAAGTTAAGAACTTGGCTCAAACTCCCCATCTCATAACACACACCTTGATTCTAGACATCACGAATTGATCCAAACACAGTAACCACCACAATTAGAGCTTTATGAACCCGTTTATCATCTTAAAACTTCCTATGGGATCCTACAACACTTGACTATCCATTAATGAACACCATATAATCATGTCTTACACCACGAGACACAAATTATCTCTAGAGCACATAACACTAGATTTTTATCAAAACTCACCCTAGCTTGAGATTTTATCAACTCTCCTCTTAGGGATAACTCAATCTGGGTAGTTACACCTTAAACATCATAATAACAATGGGATGGGTCATTACATTGAGATTTCCTTCCCCTAGGAGGAACATATGCACCATTTTCATTATTTCTATAGATGTCTCTATCTCTCCAATTACCATCATGATCTTTATCGCACCCCTTTCATAGTTTTCATCTCTGTAGTTCTTCCAACCTTGATTCCCTTGATCTTGATGCCAGGAGTCTTTATTTGACCCTTGAGCATTAGGATGGAAAACTACCACCTAATTTTCTATGTAATTAGCCTCATCCTCATAGTCTGAATTATAGTCTTCTTGTTGAGGTGCCTTACCTTGAGAACCTACAATTTTCACCTTCTCAGTATGACTCTATGAGATGCTTGGTGATCAGATCCATTTGTATTTTAAGATGAGCCATATCTTAATCGCACGCTTCTTCTCTCCTTAACTTCTCTGCTAACATGCCCTTAAACTGCCCATTACTTGCCACTTCTGGATCTTTACTATGCAATGCTCTGTTCTTATTTTTTAGTCTTTTAAGTAGCTCACTAGCTTGAGTAAAAGTGAACTGCATCATAGTACCTTCAGCAATGTTGTCAGCCACAGACTTGTTCACTATATCAAGCGACTTATAGAAAATCTCAAGGAGCACATGTTCTGTCAATTTGTGATTTGGGAACTATTTGATCGTCTTCTTAAAACTTAACCAGGACTCATGCAGTGCTTCTCTAGATGTTGTCTGAAGTTAATAATCTCATCTCTTAATTTCAACATTCGGGGTGGTAAAAAGAATCTTTTGAGGAATGTCTCAGTCATCTTAGCCCAAGTAATAATACTCATCTGAAAGATCACTCAACCATGTAGGAGCTTCCCCAATCAAAGAGAATGGGAAGAGTCTGAGTCTGATGGCCTCCTGAGAAACACATGGCAGCCTATATGCTTTGAGACTCCTATGAAGTTTAGCAGATGCTGATTTGGATCTTCACTTGGCAGACCCCCAAAAGATCTCTTCAGTGAATAGATATAACATGGTGCTGGTAACATCAAACTTGGCATTTCTACCAAGTTGAGACAACACAATAGCACCTGCAAACCCTGCCAACTCTAAATTAACATCATCCTCTGGATGCATATTTTGCAAAGGTTATCCATGTTAATGAACCCATCTTAGAGGAAAACTTCTCAAATTTCATGCAACAATGGATGCAACAATAGCAAGGCATTGATTTTCAACTTCAGCCACAGTAGCATGATGTTGGTTCTCAGCTTCAACTACAGCGGCATTAGCTGCATCAGGATTGGTTGCAGCAACAACGGCAATATCTCGTTGAGCCTTAATTATCTCAACACCCTTAAGGAGTCCCTGGATATTTGTCATTACTCCTATGGAAAAAATAAAAACAACAAAAATAAAGTAAAATAAGAAATATGGACTACTAGTAAAATAAATACTAAAAGATAAATTCTAAATCATATTTTCCAGAAATGGAACCAATACGCTCAAACTATATCTCCAAAATAATATAAAGCGATCGCTGTAAAAATAGAACCTAAACAAGGTTAGAGTCGAATTCCATAGAGAATATAGTGATAAATACATGAATAGTGGTTATTCAACCAGTAGTCGATATTTCTAGGAGGGGTTTAACATAAATAGTAAAAGTATTAAAAGTTTGGAGTTATCAGTAACCAATGTTTAAGAACTTGTTATTTTGTATTCAATATGTGAGAATAAACTAGGACTATGTTCCCCATGATTTTATAACTCCCACAAATCTATTTTATTGGTGATCTATTCTGGTATTATACATGAAAAACTGACGATTAAGGTTCACATTCTCAATCCTTTTGGCCTTTGAGTGTTTAGTTATAAGACTTTTCATTAGTTTTAGATTGACTTTTCTTGTAAAATCTTAATTCATTGATGAGGATTAGAAACCTCAAATCTCCGTTGTTGATCCTTTTTCCTAATCTCTACTTCTTTTATCAAGCAAGTTAAGATTTATGACGAGTTCTAACATATTTATCCACTAAAAATCAATCAAAGCAAAGGAATTAACAACAAGCATATTCACCATTTAAGAATCACTATTATATTCAACCTACATTCTTTATTTTATCATGGTTTTCATAGCCCTAGTCATGGTGTTTAGTTTCTCATGCTTGCCAGAATCATATCAAAAGATGTAAGAGAATTCATAGTAATTAACTTATAAGAGAAGAGTGAAAATAAAATCGTATTATCGAAGTAATAATCCAAAGACACAACAATAATATCCAAGAACCAAGAAAAAATCAACAATGTTGTTTCTCTATTCCAAACGTGAGTAATGACTCAGTAATAATACGTAACCTTTAAAAATATCTAAGGAAAGTATTTATAGACATAATATTCTATCCTAAACAAACTAGGAAACTTGGTCACGTAAGCACTTCATGGACCATCATTTAGAACTGCTTCTTCTAAGAACTTTGGTCGATGAGTGACAAGATAAACCCGTGAACTGGTTTCATGTCCATAAAAAGGCTCATAGTTTGAAGCCTTAATTTTCACTTCTTCAGAACATTTTCTACGACTGACTGGATAATATGTTATCTAGATTTATGAGCCGTCATTCTCACTTCAACTTGTAAAGCTTCGATCATGTTCCACAATCAACAAGACAGTGCATGGTTTGAGTTCACGATCTGTCATTCTCTTTTACGGATCAATACTTGGTAATTTTCAGCATAAAACTCTAACTTTTGCTCACAAAACTCGTTATCCTGCACCATAAATAATAAATACCATCATATCTCACAAAAAAATACCTAAGAACAACAAAATTCTTAGTCAAAAAGCATCGAAAATGCCATGAATTTCTGTCACATCAGTCACCTTTTAAAGTCAATTTCGAAGAATTTTTTAAAATTTTCAGTTGGAATAGATGCTCGTGCAGGACAATTGGACAATACAATATTGCTTGTTGAATCAATCATGTGGGTTATTGTTTTTGTCATATCTGTTGATACACAATCACATGATTAATAAATGATGAAGGTTTTAATTTTTCAAATCAAATATTACAGACTTAATAAATCAGTGAAAGTGTTATATCTTCAAACTGATTTTTTTAATTATCACAAATAAATTTAATGAGTTTGGTGAAGCTTTTATATATATTCAAACTAATTTTTGTTTAACATAAAAAAAATTAATAAATTCAGTGAAGTTTTTATATCTTCAAACTAATTTTTAAATCACAAATGATTTAATAAATTGGTAAAAAATTTATATTTTCAAATCAAGTATTAAATCAAAGTAAAAAATCACACAGATTTTGATTTCCATATCAGAGTAAAAAACTAGAAAGATCTTGGTCTCCAACAATATTTAGTATCAAATACAAAATATAAATTTTGGTTTCTTAATCTTGTTATCCTTGTTGTATTCGGAAATAAAATACTGTAAAACTTTTAAATAATGTAGAATCATAAATGAGATCAAATAGAATTATATTTGAGTTCACCAAATTCACAATGTATCCTTAAGAAACTTGATCCCCTCCTAGTACCCAACGTATAAGATTATTTTCTTCCAAGATATAATAGACAAACTACACTGATGTAGCGGTACTTAAAATTATAGTATATAAAGAGCTCAAAGAACAACCAATCACTTTTAGAACTTACTTTGCAATTGTAAGAAGTATTGCAGAGAGAATGAAAGAATTTCATAATTTTCGTCAGAAAAAATCTGAGAAAGTGAACATGTATTTATAGCCAATAAAGAATAGTGTAAACATGTGCTATCGCGTCTTTTCTAAGAAGTCACAATCTATTTTAATATAAAAATATGCTATTTAAATTACACCCTTTTTCCTTGTGTCTTTTCGAAAAAAACAGCAATTCATTTTTCATTTACACCTCTTAAAAACCCAAGAAAACTACTAAAATCTAATTTTAAACAGTTTTTTTACATTATCTATGATGCTAGGTATATATATATATATATATATATATATATATATATATATATATATATATATATATATATATCAACTGATTTTGAAGAACTAGTGGCAAGATTAATAATTTTTTCACGAAGTTTGTTATCAGTAACTTCTTTTAGCAATTCAATGATATTATCAGATGAAAACATATTGATAGCAAAATCCTGAAATTGTGACTGAAGTTTATAGATATCATCTCCTTCAGTTTCACAAGTACAGGTATTACCTTGGCAAGTGGTGCAATTAACCTGCTCATCATAATCAGAAAAATCAATAAGATCAATATTTGATTCATCCTCAGAATATGATTCATAATCTTCCTCTGATCCAGAGGTGTATAATAAACTATAAACCTTTTCATGCATTTCTGGATCAAGTTCTAAAGCTTTAAGCTTATTCAATTTGCAATTTGGGGCAATATGCCCTCGCTTACCGCATTTGTAGCACTTGATCTTAGAAAGATCTCGTCTTGACCGATCTTTGGTAAATCTATTAGATTTTCGAGAGCTTCTTTTAGCGTCTCTTTCTTCTCTAGACATACGCCTAGATCTTCGTCTTCTCCTTTTGTCGGAACCTTCATTCCTAGAAGAGCGGTAGTACTCTTTTTTAGGTTCAGGTAAACCGAACTGAGTACAAAAATCTCCAAGCTGAGATCTCTCCTTTCGCTTATTCATTTTAAGCTGTTGAGACATACGAAGCTCATTGCAAAGATTTAATCCTTCTTGAGTGCAAACTCCTATGAGTTTACCATAAGTGTAATTCTCATAATTAATTTCAATGTTGTCACCTCTTAGGGTCTTACGAACCCTTTCTGCAAATAAAGAAGGAAGACCGTCTATAAACTTGGCTTTCCAGAAGTTATACTTATTTTCGGATAATTCCATAACCCTACTAAGAAACGTATCTTTGTACCATCTCCATTTGGTCAATGTATCACATTTTAGACCATTAAGTAAAGTACGAATTGTTTCATACGAAGAGGTGAATCTACCATTAAAATGTTCTAAAATAGTGACTACCAGAGTATAAACAGCGTCTTCTCTATTTTTTTCTAGTTTGAAGCCTAAGTTATCAACTCCTTCTTCAACTGAAATAGCATTAACAATGGTGGCTTTTTCTTCTATACCTAAGTAGTTATCCCACCAACCTCTTAGTTGCCCTGTAAAACCGGCAACAATCATTTTGCAGATTGTTCTATCAGTATTCTTGGTGCTTTTGCAAATGGTTGAATACATAAGCATCCTATGAACCAGAATGGTTAACTGTCTATCAGTTAAACCGTCGAGGTTCCATTTATAAATTTCAGAACCACTGTAAGACTAATTAGTTCTTCAAAACCACTGCACAATATTAGAATCTGCCTTTTGCTATCAATATGTTTTCATCTGATAATATCATTGAATTGCTAAAAGAAGTTACTGATAACAAACTTCGTGAAAAAATTATTAATCTTGCCACTAGTTCTTCAAAACCAGTTGGGGAAAAGGTTAAAAATGATTTTGAATATCAGGCCCCTTATTCTTTAAAAGAAGTTGAAAATCGTTTAATGATAAAAAATTCTTTTATTGAAAAGGATGCTTCTTTTAATGATTTAAAAGAAGAGGTTGAAAATCTGAAAAAGGAGATCATATTTCTCAAGAAGAATCAGGCTATTCATAACACAAGGATTTCTCAGATTGAGAAAAATCCTGAGCATATCAGCTCCATTCAATCCAGTCCTTCAAAAGGAAAAGAGGTTTGCTATGAGGAACCTAATGAGGAACCTAATGATCTTGAAAATAATATGTTTTTGGGAATGATGCAGGTTGTTACTGCGCACAAATGGTATATTAAATGCACCATTTTAATTGATAATAGTTTCTCTATTACTAGTGATGCTTTGATAGATAGCGGTGCAGATGTAAGCTGCATTCAAGAGGGTCTTGTTCCCTCAAAATATTTTCAAAAAACTACCCATATGGTAAAGTCTGCATCAGGACATGCTTAAGATATAAAGTATAAACTGTCTAATACAAAGATTTGCCAGAATAAGGTTTGTATTCCTCATTTCTTCTTTCTGGTAAAAAATCAGTTGCATCCTCCAATTATACTTGGAACCCCTTTTATAAATGCAATCTATCCTTTTACACATATTGATTCAAAAGGATTTTCAGCATCTTATAAAGATAATGTCATTAGTTATACTTTTATCACGGAACCAATAACTCGTGATATTAATGCTTTGATTAAAATGAAGCAACAACATGTCGATTCTTTACAATATGAACTTTTTAGCATAAACATTTTTGAGTCTCTCAAATCTCCTAAAATACAGGAAAAAATAAAAATAATTTCTGAACAGATCGCCATTGATATTTGCGCCGATCATCCCAGTGCTTTTTGGAATCGGAAAAAGCATATTGTTACTCTTCCGTATGAGGAGGATTTTTCGAAAGAAAATATCCCGACTAAGTCTCGTCCCTGCCAAATGAATTCAGAGTTAGTAGAATTCTGCAAACGGGAAATAGATACATTATTACAAAAGGGTTTAATAAAGCCTTCAAAATCTCCTTGGTCTTGTACAACATTTTATGTTAATAATGCGGCTGAAAAGGAACGAGGAGTTCCCAGGTTAGTAATAAATTACAAACCTTTAAACAAATGTTTGAAATGGGTAAGGTATCCTATTCCCAACAAATGCGATTTGTTATCAAGATTATATGATGCTAACATATTTTCAAAATTTGATTTAAAATCAGGTTATTGGCAGATTCAGATATTCAAGGAGCATTCTTATAGAACTGCGTTTAATGTTCCTTTTGGGCAATATGAATGGAATGTTATGCCATTCGGTTTAAAGAATGCCCCATCTGAATTTCAAAAAATTATGAATGACAGGTTGTTAAACCGTCGAGGTTCCATTCATAACTTCTCGAAAATTATTATTAAACAGATTATATCTGTCGAAGATTGGGGAATGTCAACAATGAGAGAAAGGCAGATTAGCCTTAAAGGCATTTCTATGAGCTTTACCTACTGGGATTATATCCAAGCCTTTGATAAAGTATTTTATTATAATAATGAAAGAAACAAACACACGTGGTTTGTAAAAATTTGTTCAAAAATATTTACAGGGACAATCCCTAATTGGTTTATCAACTGGTGGTCATACCACGGACCTACGGTAAATATTTTACCCCCAATATTCCTTCAGTTATACAGTGATTGGGCAAAAGTGTCCCCCTTTATGAATGAATTATATCACGCAGATCATATCTGGTGGTTGGAGAAAATTGACCAAGTCTATTTTTTCATTGAATTCTCTATACCATGGATTCATAAATGGACTCCAGAAGTTGGTTTCACAGAAGAAAATATTCCTGCGTTATACAATAATTTCTGGGAAAAATTACTCAGAAAAGATAACAAGTCCAAAGAATTAATTGGGCAAGAATTGATAGATCTTATTAGAAAGACTGTTGAAGAATATAAAAATCTTCCACAGAAAAAGATTAGTGTCCATAATCCATCTGTTATACATATGGCTAGAAGAATCTCCACGCAAGAAGGAGACAAAGAAGCGATGATAAGCGCTTACTTAGAAGAGGTGAAAAGAAATTTGCTGGAAAACATAACTCAGATAGATAAATCTGATACTTCAATGCGAAGTGAAACCAGCAATGAAGAAGCCCAGCGCAACAATGAAGAGGTTATACTAACCACTGAAGAATTGCAGGATACCGAGGACTTATTACAGTCCTTAAAAGCCATGAGAGATTATGGCAAAAAGAAGATGTAAAGAAAGACTTTGCTGAATGGAGAAGACAGAAGGGGATAGCTTTGCTGTCACGATCAGTATACAGTATAAATTGTACAAACAGTAGATTCACTGTTTAGGGACCCATATGGGACCCATTCCTACTGTACATAGATTCCTTTTATTTTATTTCTTTGTCTATATAAGTTCCCATTTTGTTAGGGGAACGCAGAACAAAAATCAGAATTCTCTCTCTTTTCTCTTCAATTTTGTAAAGATAATCAGAAAGCTTTAGCCACTGTTCCGACATTCAATAAAAATTTTGGATCAGTTTTGCTAAACAACCTTCGGTTCTTGGTCGTCCTCTAAGGTATTAATTTCTTTTAAATTTTTAGTTTAAATTTAGTACTCTTCTCCTAGCCAGGACTATGTCCGGCTAAACATCTTCCATATCTATGTCTTGTATCTAACGTCTCTTCTATATGCACCATGAACGGATCTAAGCTTCACTAAAATAGAATGGAATTTTTATGAAGTTTCTTGACTTGGTTCTGAGATGGTGGCACAGTCGGATCTAGAACATCTCTTATTATCTCTGTCTGGCAAGCCTGTAGCAAGCCATGACCTCTTTAGCCCGAGATATGTGTTAAAAAGGGCGCCTCTTGGTCCGGTTAGAACCGCTATTGGGTTAGAACCGTTGGACAAGAGTATGATAAGAGTATGTACGGTGGTCCTGACAGGCCCTTTGCTCAGGTAAAAGAGTAAGTCTCTTCCATACAGTCTTAAGAAATTACATGAAAATTCTCGAAGATTTCAGTTCTTATGCCTGCGTTTATGCGCCAGTATAAGGATGCTGATTTGCTAGATCATAGACTATGGCGGATTACCGCCCGGTCTCCGATCCTGCTTATATGGTATCAGAGCCTAGAAACTGTTCATGGTATATATGAGATAGATGTGAAAATACTAGATATAGATATGGAACTTATATTGTTCATGGATCTCGGAGAACAAAGTAGTACTAAAAGTACTAGACTTGAAGAGGTTGATATACCTCAAAACCTTGATTTGTTAAACAAATGGACGATTCCTAAAGTTTCGATTAAAACCATTTATGATTATGGTTGGTTTGATAAACTTTCTACAAAACAATTGATTAAAACAACTGAGCAATCTTTAGCATTGAATTCTTCTGAACAGACTATTCGTTTATTAAATAAACATGATATTAATCTTTATAAGAATCAGTATAACTATTTGCATATTGGCATGGTTCAAATTGCTTTTAAACCACTTACCCTTAAAGGGTTACCAGAGACCTTTTTAGCAGCTCTCAGAGATGCTAGAAATTTAAATTTTAGACAGTCTCTTATGGGTTCAATTGAATCTACTGTGGCCTATGGTCCAGTTTATTTCAATACGCAACCAAATTTGCAATTATCGTTATCTGATGTTAATATTCTGGATGCTTTGACATTAAATGTTAAAACCAATGGTTATAACTATATGCCAGGTTCAGAACTTATTAGTCTTTCTTATAGAATTTATTTCAAATTATTATCTACTCTGAATCCGAAGTGTAAGCTATACGATACTTCTGATCAAACTATTTTGGTTGAAACTAATTTCGCTAAATCCAAGGTCACCACAAGGAGACCTATAAAATGGGAAGAAATTAATTTTCCAGTAACATGGACTCTTGATTCAGTTATATCTCCAAATCAATTAACTGATACAGTTACAAATTCTGAGTATTCTCATGTTTCTCAAGATCCCGATGGTAGGGTCTGTATTCAATTTACAGAAGGTAGCTATGCTCCTCACAGGCAGTCTTTGTCTACGCATAGACTCATGCCTCCGGTAAGTTCTGTTTATAACAGAAGATCTCTCAGTCATCGATCTGTGCCTAATATTCAGCATATTTCACCTATTGACCCTATTTATGGTCCAGCAAGAAATAGGGCTGCTTCTCTGCATACGATAGAATCTGATAATAACGCTGTTATTGAAAAGGTTAAGATTAGCCCAGGTTCTAATATTGTGCAGGCTGATAATATTCATGATGATAGTTCTGATAAGGACTTTCCTACTCCCTCTGAAATGGAGTTTGATATTAATAAGTGTTAATGATTCCACACCAAATTGATTTTAGCCCAGGTTCCCTGGCAAGAAAACAAATTCAAAAAGAATTTTTTGATAAAAGGTGGAGCAAGTTTAAAACTAGGTTTTTTAATTCTTACAGCAGAGATGATATGAATAATATCTCTCAAGAGTTTTACGAAACTTGTGCGTTGCATAATGAAATCATGCATTTTGTTCCATGGTTTATAACCACTTATTTACCTTTATTTATTAAGGTTATTGAAAGAACTTATCGGGAAGTAGATGGTAATTTAAAAACCGCTATTTATCCTCCACAATCTGCCTTTATTTTACCTAATAATACGGGTATAACTTTCCACGCGTTTCAAAAATTCGTTGAGGAAGAAATTGCTTCTATAAGTATTTCAGAAATTAATAAACTAATTTCTCAAAATAATTATCTGGGTTTATATGTCAAAGTTTTGGGAGAACATATTAGCTCTCTAGATAAAAAACTTGATGAAATGACTATTTTGATAAAAGATATAAAAGCTGATATAGCTAAAACCAATATTGCTTCAACTAGCAAAGCAAATGTTGCTTCATCTAGTAAAGTAGAATTGATTCCTACTTTTATTCAAAGACCCCCTGAAATTAATGATTTTAAGTTTAAATCTATAAATGAGTTAGAAAAACTTCTTGATAAAAAGTTCTCGGATTTAAAAATTAAACCTATGGATTTATCACAAGAGTTTTCTGAAAAAATGGAGCAAACAAATGATTTCAAAAATCAGGTTTCTTCCGAGTTTAATAAACTCAAAGGTTATCCTCGAAAAAATTCTGGGTATACTAAACCAGCTATGACTACGTTTTACTACCCTCGCCCAACTCCTCAAGATGTTTTAATAGAGGAAAGAGATTGGAACCAGACTAATACGTCTTACAGTAGTTCTGAAATTTATGAATGGAACCTCGACGGTTTAACTGATAGACAGTTAACCATTCTGGTTCATAGGATGCTTATGTATTCAACCATTTGCAAAAGCACCAAGAATACTGATAGAACAATCTGCAAAATGATTGTTGCCGATTTTACAGGGCAACTAAGAGGTTGGTGGGATAACTACTTAGGTATAGAAGAAAAAGCCACCATTGTTAATGCTATTTCAGTTGAAGAAGGAGTTGATAACTTAGGCTTCAAACTAGAAAAAAATAGAGAAGACGCTGTTTATACTCTGGTAGTCACTATTTTAGAACATTTTAATGGTAGATTCACCTCTTCGTATGAAACAATTCGTACTTTACTTAATGGTCTAAAATGTGATACATTGACCAAATGGAGATGGTACAAAGATACGTTTCTTAGTAGGGTTATGAAATTACCCGAAAATAAGTATAACTTCTGGAAAGCCAAGTTTATAGACGGTCTTCCTTCTTTATTTGCAGAAAGGGTTCGTAAGACCCTAAGAGGTGACAACATTGAAATTAATTATGAGAATTACACTTATGGTAAACTCATAGGAGTTTGCACTCAAGAAGGATTAAATCTTTGCAATGAGCTTCGTATGTCTCAACAACTTAAAATGAATAAGCGAAAGGAGAGATCTCAGCTTGGAGATTTTTGTACTCAGTTCGGTTTACCTGAACCTAAAAAAGAGTACTACCGCTCTTCTAGGAATGAAGGTTCCGACAAAAGGAGAAGACGAAGATCTAGGCGTATGTCTAGAGAAGAAAGAGACGCTAAAAGAAGCTCTCAAAAATCTAATAGATTTACCAAAGATCGGTCAAGACGAGATCTTTCTAAGATCAAGTGCTACAAATGCGGTAAGCGAGGGCATATTGCCCCAAATTGCAAATTGAATAAGCTTAAAGCTTTAGAACTTGATCCAGAAATGCATGAAAAGGTTTATAGTTTATTATACACCTCTGGATCAGAGGAAGATTATGAATCATATTCTGAGGATGAATCAAATATTGATCTTA
Source organism: Jaltomata sinuosa (assembly GCA_003996215.1). Classification (NCBI taxonomy): domain Eukaryota; kingdom Viridiplantae; phylum Streptophyta; class Magnoliopsida; order Solanales; family Solanaceae; genus Jaltomata; species Jaltomata sinuosa. The sequence continues at coordinate 6,461 of QJPP01002501.1, read as the reverse complement.
TTGATTTTTCTGATCATGATGAGCAGGTTAATTGCACCACTTGCCAAGGTAATACCTGTACTTGTGAAACTGAAGGAGATGATATCTATAAACTTCAGTCACAATTTCAGGATTTTGCTATCAATATGTTTTCATCTGATAATATCATTGAATTGCTAAAAGAAGTTACTGATAACAAACTTCGTGAAAAAATTATTAATCTTGCCACTAGTTCTTCAAAACCAGTTGGGGAAAAGGTTAAAAATGATTTTGAATATCAGGCCCCTTATTCTTTAAAAGAAGTTGAAAATCGTTTAATGATAAAAAATTCTTTTATTGAAAAGGATGCTTCTTTTAATGATTTAAAAGAAGAGGTTGAAAATCTGAAAAAGGAGATCATATTTCTCAAGAAGAATCAGGCTATTCATAACACTAGGATTTCTCAGATTGAGAAAAATCCTGAGCATATCAGCTCCATTCAATCCAGTCCTTCAAAAGGAAAAGAGGTTTGCTATGAGGAACCTAATGAGGAACCTAATGATCTTGAAAATAATATGTTTTTGGGAATGATGCAGGTTGTTACTGCGCACAAATGGTATATTAAATGCACCATTTTAATTGATAATAGTTTCTCTATTACTAGTGATGCTTTGATAGATAGCGGTGCAGATGTAAGCTGCATTCAAGAGGGTCTTGTTCCCTCAAAATATTTTCAAAAAACTACCCATATGGTAAAGTCTGCATCAGGACATGCTTTAGATATAAAGTATAAACTGTCTAATACAAAGATTTTCCAGAATAAGGTTTGTATTCCTCATTTCTTCTTTCTGGTAAAAAATCAGTTGCATCCTCCAATTATACTTGGAACCCCTTTTATAAATGCAATCTATCCTTTTACACATATTGATTCAAAAGGATTTTCAGCATCTTATAAAGACAATGTCATTAGTTATACTTTTATCACGGAACCAATAACTCGTGATATTAATGCTTTGATTAAAATGAAGCAACAACATGTCGATTCTTTACAATATGAACTTTTTAGCATAAACATTTTTGAGTCTCTCAAATCTCCTAAAATACAGGAAAAAATAAAAATAATTTCTGAACAGATCGCCATTGATATTTGCGCCGATCATCCCAGTGCTTTTTGGAATCGGAAAAAGCATATTGTTACTCTTCCGTATGAGGAGGATTTTTCAGAAGAAAATATCCCGACTAAGTCTCGTCCCTACCAAATGAATTCAGAGTTAGTAGAATTCTGCAAACGGGAAATAGATACATTATTACAAAAGGGTTTAATAAAGCCTTCAAAATCTCCTTGGTCTTGTACAGCATTTTATGTTAATAATGCGGCTGAAAAGGAACGAGGAGTTCCCAGGTTAGTAATAAATTACAAACCTTTAAACAAATGTTTGAAATGGGTAAGGTATCCTATTCCCAACAAACGCGATTTGTTATCAAGATTATATGATGCTAACATATTTTCAAAATTTGATTTAAAATCAGGTTATTGGCAGATTCAGATATTCAAGGAGCATTCTTATAGAACTGCGTTTAATGTTCCTTTTGGGCAATATGAATGGAATGTTATGCCATTCGGTTTAAAGAATGCCCCATCTGAATTTTAAAAAATTATGAATGACATCTTTAATCCATATATGGAATTTATCATTGTTTATATTGATGATATTCTGGTGTTTTCAAAAACCCTTGAAACTCATATTAAACACCTTGATATTTTCAAGAAAATTGTGATACAAAATGGTTTAGTTATTTCAAAACCAAAAATGAGTTTATTTCAAACTGAAGTTCGTTTTCTTGGACATCTTATAAGCCAAGGAAAAGTCACTCCTATTCAGAGGGCTATAGAGTTTGCATCTAAGTTCCCAGATGTTATTACTGATAGAACTCAATTGCAGAGATTCTTGGGCAGTTTGAATTATATCTCGCCTTTTTACAAAAATCTTTCGCGAGATTTAGCACTGTTATACGACAGGCTCAAAAAGGATTATAAATCCCCGTGGACTAATAGTCACACTGCTTTGGTAAAGAGCATCAAATTACGAGTTCAATCTTTACCATGTCTAACTCTTGCTAACCCTGCTTGGCAAAAAATTGTTGAAACAGATGCTTCTAATATTGGTTATGGAGGGATTCTTAAACAGATTAATCCCAATGATAAAAATGAATATCTTATTAGATTTCATTCAGGAAAATGGACTGAGGCCCAGAAAAAATATGCTACGGTGGCCCATGAAATGCTTACTATTGTTAAATGTGTTCTAAAATTTCAGGATGATTTATATAATCAGAGGTTTTTGATAAAAACCGATGCTCAGTCAGTCAAATTCATGTTTGACAAAGACTTTAAACATGACGCATCTAAACTTATATTTGCTAGGTGGCAGGCTCAACTAGCCCCATTCGACTTTGATATTCAATATAAGAAGGGAATTGATAATTCTCTTCCAGATTTCTTATCCAGAGAATATATTCAATAATGATTTATTTAGCTTTTTTATCTGAAGAAACTCTTATGATTTTATTAAGGGTAATTATATTGCCAAAAGATCTTAAAGAGTTTATTATTGAAAAAATCATTGATGATCTGATTAGAGAAGATTTTTCTATTCATGACTACTCTGAAGTCATAAGAGATGACTTAACAGATTATTTTCCAGAATGACTAATCTGTTTTGGTACAGGATGGACCCGCCTTGGCGGCAAGTGCGAGGAAAAGGACGGGGAAGATCAGCCCCGGGAAGGTCCTCTCAGAATACCAGTACGCAAGGATCGTCATATCGATCAAGCTACCCGGTATTACAGCTAGGAAATAGAAGTCTATTTAATCAAAGGATTTCTAATGAAGGTGAAGCTTCATCTTCTACTGCTGCTGTTCCACAGCAGGTCATTAATTTGGAAGAAATTCCAAAAGATAGCCCGTTATACGAGCATGCGCAAGCATATTTGCAGGCACAAAAGCTTAAAGGTAATACCTTTGCTTCAGTCACAAAAGAGGATAATGATGATATCAAATCCTATGAAAAACTTCCGAAAAAGGAAATTATATTTCTTTTAGAAAACTGTGATATTCAGTGAAGAAATGAACCGTGGAAAATATTCCAGCGGTATCTGATTAAAGGGTTATACTACTCGGGTGAGTCATACAAAACTCGGGCATATTATGAAACCATCTTAACCAGCACCGGAAGTGCAGAAATTCAACACTTCATGAGTGTAGGATATAGTATTGAAGAGGGTATATATATATATATATATAATTCAGTTTCGATATTTATTTTAAAAGTTAAATAATTTTAATTTCTACAACTAATAATAAGATACTCTAGCAACTATGCATGAAATATAATTACTTCTCACTGGGAATGTTAAATATACAAAAGCTAAAAAAATATTTAGCTAGAGTTTGATCATAGATTTTTAAATTTTTTTATAACAGCATGTTTCGTCGTTATAGTGAGATTGAGGTGTAAGTGCTCGGTTAGAGTTTTATCGAAGTTGAGAGTTGATAAAATCTTAAGCTAGGTTGAGTTTTGATAGAAATCTGGTATTATGTGCTTAAATAGGAATTCTTGATTCGAGGTGCAATGTTTGATATTGTGGTGTTCCATCGTGGATAGTCAAATGGTGTAGGATCCTGTAAGAAGTTTTGGGATGGTAAACGGGTTCATAGAACTTTAGTTATAGTGGTTACCATGTCGAGATTCATTCATGATGTCTAGAAACCAAGGTTTTGTTGTTAAATAGTGAGTTTTGGGCGAGTTTCTGACATTCTATTTTTTTTGTGACTACAACAGTGTATTTCTAAACATAGTGAGTTCGTCGTAATGGACAAGTTCTGTCTAGTAGGCCTGACCAGTATTCAGAACCCACTATAGTGACCCACCACAATGCTCTTCCATAGCGACAAATAGACCACCATGGTGAAAGACAATGCAGATTATCTGACTTAAGTCAGTTTTCAGAGTTTTTTTTCCAAAAACTCTAACTTTTATTCTAGAGCTCTAAGAAGATGATTTTCCCAAGATTCGGGCATTTTTTTTAGTTCAAGGTAAGTCATTATGTAAACCTCTTCATTTAATAATCACTAATTGTCACGACCCAATTTCTCAGGTTATGATGGCACCTATAACCTCCCAGTAGGCGAACCAATCCCCACAGCCCAAAACGGTTAGTAATGGGCTACTACCTAACCAATTACGCACAACAAGCAGAAGCTGAATATAAAGATATGACACGCGAAAGAAACATTCCGAAATATATATATACAAATGATACTACACAAACTCCAAGACTTGGTATCGACAGTACAGAAGCTTCTAATAGCGTACAAGTGCTAGAAGTAACAACAGATAAGTACAACTGTCTCCGAATATACAAAGAGTATCAGTACAAAAGATGAGATGTAGACAAGCCCCGACCGTCAAGCTCTCACCCTAGTCTCGAACCTCCCAAAAGTTGCACGAGTCTCAAACGTGATCAACGGCGAAAGCTCAACTAATATCTACACCAGAAAGATGCAGAAGTGTAGTATGAGCACCAAGACAATGGGTACTCAGTAGGCATCATCGGCTGACTGAGTGCATATAAGATATAAAAATACTAAGTAACAGATAGCAAAAAAATGGTCACAGAAAACAATAGAAGAAGCACACGGAACTAGCACAGAGAACAGACAACCAAGAGTAATAACAAATAATGCTAGCACAGAAAACAAATATACACAGAACACAGGTGTAAGAAAGAAGAATGCACCTGAAATCCTTGCAACAATAGTATATATAAAAGAAGAGAGTTTAGAAAATATGGCAGTATACCGGTAACCTCAAGTAAAAAGGAAAGAAGGAAGGCAATCCAACATAATCAACTAGAAGGCATAGAATAACGGAAACATGCTTTAAACACAACTATCAAGGTAGGCATAAACCGGGATCAATCTCACAAATACAGCCCTAAAATGGAATAACTAAACCACCATAACTGATAACCACTACTCAGAGTCAAGATAAGGAACAAAGGAACTGAAACCCACAATCCGCCCAGAAGGCCGCACCTAAGTGCCTCAATAAAATAGGACTCACTAGCCCCTCAATACTCAAGTCCAAACACTAAGAGCCTCAACAGGCTAAAACTTACCAATCCACAAGAACCAAGGACTAAAACAACCTCTATAATCTGATAGGAATAATATAATCTACCTACAGTCCCAATGGCCACCCATACAACCGAGTAACGCAATCATGTGAAAACAACCCCTATGGCTGCCCATACAACCGAAGAGTACACTGATCACACAACAAATAAGGGTGGAATATGGATAAAATATGCATGATGATGATAATGATGGAACCGATAATAGTAACCCTGTATGCACCTCCCCTCGGCACTTCGGCAGGAAGACCCATGGTGGGACGTGCCCGCTATACCTTATCCTACACCATATACCCCTCCTCTGGCATGCTCGGTTCCTGGACAGGTCCTGGAACTGAAGGCCCATGGAGGTCCCTGACCACATATAGTAATGAACGTGAAATCTCAAATAACTAGAGCATCGACGTACGTGCTCAGAATTGAATGGGTCTAAAATAGTAGTAGTAATCCCAAAAGACCCTCTTAAAGGGTTCCCGAAGTATACTCGGGTCTAAATCAGTGATAAAAGTCTCAATAACCCTCTCAGAGGGTTCCCAGAGCGTATCCGGGTCTAAATCGGTCAGAAATCAGGTCTAGTGCTCTGCTCAACAGAGCCTAGTATCAGTAGGAAATCAAGTCTATTACTCTGCCTAGCAGAGCCTCGTATCAGTAGAAAATTAGTTGTAGTACTCTGCCCAGCAGAGCCTCGTATCAGTAGAAAATTAGGTGTAGTACTCTGGCCAGCAGAGCCTCGTATCAGTAGAAAATCAAGTCTAGTGCTCTGCCCAGCAGAGCCTAGTATCAGTAGGAAATGAAGTGTGAAATCCTCCAAAATATGATTTTTATCATCAAGTATACCAAAAATGATCCCTCGGGGCAATGCAAGTTTAGGAAAAATCATCTATAGTGGCTCACAGCCAAAACCAAAGAAAAACATGCAGGGAAAACCTCTTTCATGGATCATATGCTCGTATACAAATATAAATTAACCCAACAGCTCACAAATATTCATATCGGCCCTGCACAAGCTCCACAACTACTCAGCAGACATAACCAGCCTAAAAGGATATCTCTATGTCCGGGACTCATGGACATTCCCAAATCACCCACCGTCTATGTTCTAGAGTCAATACAAAGGCACATCGGACCATAAGGGTGATATACAATACTACACGAATACTACAATCAGCGTATGAAATAAACAGACAGAAAAGGCGGACAAGCTCTGGGTTACCAACCTATAACAACCCACCTAAGGATGCTAATTAATGCAGTTATAGCCTATATATGCAGAGTCTAGGTAGGGAAAGCCATAACCTACCTACCAT